>VXAA01002326.1:70414-171358 GCA_013399115.1 Anseranas semipalmata
TTCGGCCCGTCAGGAACTCAGGTATCGGTTTGTCTGATCCTTTCGTGAGGAGAAAAAGGGGGCTTTGGTGCAGGTAGGAAACTACCGAGGGACGAGGGCCGGCCGAGAGCATGCAGTCAGGCTCCCAAACGTGAGAGAGCTACGTCATGTCCTCTAGAAACTGCAACCTGTTCTCTCCGCGAAAAAAAGAGATAAATTGTTGTCCTGCTCAGCTGTGACACCAGCTGTAGTGGAGGAGCCATTACGGGAAAGGTGATTAGGAGGCTACTTAAGCTCCAGCCATAACAGATGCTCCCTGCACCAGTTGCTGTGTTGACAAGAGTTTATCTTCCACTTCTTGAGGTGTGCCCAGGAAATCTGAGCTGTTTGGTGAAATAAATGCGTAGTATGCACGGGAGACTTCATTTCTAATGACGTAGTTTAAGAACCACGTGTAGCGAACTGTCAAATTCAATTGGCAGTGCTCTTGTTCTCTTCTTCTGGACTGGTGTAGGAAGCTAAGCATTTTAAAAGCCTAAATGGGCAATCAGGCTCCTACCATTTCATTCATTTGGTCTGATTCAGGTCTTTAAAAAAAGCAATTGTGCAAATTTCTAAACATCTGTAGATATCTCATCATTTTTAGTGGGGGAAAGAAACTTTATGAAGGTAAAGTTGCAGCAGGTTGGAGGGGGACAATATTGCAGGTCAGCTTCAAGCAGTTCAGCCAGTTGGATGGGGCTGAGTGTGAGAGGTTGGGGTTGGCGAGTAATCTTGTCACCAACACCCCCTCATGGATTTAACATGTGGTTCTCATTAATATTTAATGATAGTCTGCGTATACACTTCACTTTTCCATTGAGAGTCTCTGACAACAGGTAGCATAGGACTTTATTGGCGAGTCTTGTTCTTTTTAGTGTTTTGGTAGCATGGAGGAATTTAGTTTGTCTACTAGAACCTTGATGTGCAAAGTGACAGAAAAGAGATGAAAATGGAAAGCACGTGGCCGGAGAGAAGAGGGCTGGTGATTGTGATAGGTGGTGGAAGCAACAACTGATGAAGTGTGAGTGGAAGTCTGCAAGTGTCGTGGCAAAAGAATATTATGATGACCTTGGACCTGCCATCTAGATTGCACATGAGAGGACAGCTTGAATGGGGCTAGATCAGAGCATAGCTAGAAAATGATGAAAATAATTTGTGATATGATGGAAAAGAAAGAGCTTAAGAGCAGGGCAGAGAGAGGCCTGCTGTGGTCAAAGCAGCAAGCCAAGAAAATGGTCTTTGACACAGTGTGCTGAGTGGCAGTGAGTAGGCTGTGAAGAAGCTTTTTCTGAAAAAGTTTCTGGAAAGTGTCTCTGACTGTGGAAATAAGCAGGGCTGTGGAGAGCCTCCCAGTTAAAATTGTTCAAGCCTCGCTGTTCACAGGATGGTGCTTGATGTTTATAGGACATATCAGGAAGCTGGATTCCTTGCCAGGGATTGTTGCTTCCAAGCCCTGACTTTTGGGTGCATGGTTGCTGTTCCACGTGGCACTGAGCGGCGCATCAGATAGCTCTGGCAAACCAGGAGTGGTGCTGGTGGTGCTCATCTTTGGGCAGTGTTGAACCGATGTGCTCTGGTGCTCGAGGTGCTGTCAACACATGCTCTACACTGAGCATCCAGTAGTTTCCCCTTTCGCAGTAGTGAAGGTATTGTGAAGCATAAGACAAGGACAGTAATCGTATTTTTCTTATATTGGTTTCCCTTGTGTGCGTCTTCTCTTAGCTATGCTTAGCTTTTTGACTCGTTGCTGTAAGCACTGCAGTATTTTGTAGAGGAAGGGCCTTGCTGTCAGTTCAAAGGAACTTCCCAACGGGGTGTTCATTCTGCAGCGCTTGGTTTCCAAAATCTTTAACGTGATACTGTATAGAGTTAAATTTAATTTCATGTGTGTCTGTAAATTTGCTTTGGTTTGTTCTAAGCTTAGTCATATAATGCAGCTTAGTTCATGAGTCATTTTTAATTAGAGAAGACAGAGTTAATGAATAGTTGTTGGTAAGACTCCTGCATTATGGAGCAGTTGCAGCGTATGGTGTCATAGCACTGCTAATTGTGTAATAAGTCATGAACACGGATCTTGGAATGAATCATGTGGCAGGGTGGGGGTTGTTTTGGGATTGCTTGCTGTGCCAATGCTTAGATGACAAGCTTTGATCTTTTTTTTTCTTCTTTCCCTTCTCCCTTCTGCTGTGACTTGTTTTTGTTGTTCTGTTTCTGTGGATTGACCTGGAAGGAGTTTGTTCATTTCAGTGCTGTTGTCAAAGCCCTTGACCATTCCTCTAAAAACTGTTAATGTCCCAAATTGATTACACAGAGGTTACACCAGAGGTTTTTGACTGTATCTCTGGATAACGTAATAAAAGTGGTGTCTAATTACTTTACAGTTACTGCTTTGAAGCCAGTTGTGAGCATGAGCTTAAAAAGTTCAGTTAGGTTGTAGATCTGCTCCACCTATTCTTTGCTTTCCCTAATTTGATATGGAATTGCAATGACAGCCTTTCAATTTATGTTTATATTTTAATAATTCTGTAAAATGTCTAAAAACCTGTCAGCTGGCAGGAGATTAGGTTTTCTTCATAGAGTAGAAATCTGCAAGGAGTTGAACTTGGGTGGTTGAGGCATTTTGCTCTGGCGAGTTTATGATTTTGGTCATCATTGTTTCACAGGTTCATTTTTTAAAACAATCATTAAAAACTTTCATTTATTCTCTTGTAATTTGGAGGACTTGACGGGAGGATCCCATACCCGGTCTCAGAAAATGCAGTTTCTTGTAGAGATTCTGTCATCTGGCCATTTCCTGGACAAAATAATGGGATTATAGAGAAGGCACTTTTCTGGTTGCTTACTGTGCAGACTTCTTTGGGCTACTGGTTGCTAGTTACTGTCTTCTGAATTTGGCATCCTGTTAAGTCTAACCTAATTCCGTCTCTGTTTTATGTGCCATATCTGCACAGTTCAAATGAATACGTTGCTTTACGTTCAGGGTCTTTCAAGAAGAATGAGTGAATAATCTCTTCTTAGTTCCATTTTACATCGTTTTCTTTGCATGGAAACAAGAATTAAACTAGTATTCAGGAAAACCACCTCTATACTTTTTTGGTCAATTAAATAAAACCATCTAGAATATGCTGAATAAATAAGAGAAAATGTTTTGATATTTAATAAAGGAAATGGTATCTGAAAGAATCAAGTTGATGTTACTAATTATTATGCCCCTCAACTTCTTACACCTGGCAGCTGTGTTCTGTTTGGCTTTTAATTCATGAAGTAATGGAGGAAAACAAACTTCTGTTTTTTTGTTTTGTTTTGTTTTTAAGGTTTATCTGTTTCTTGCATTTGCATAAGCTAATTATTGAAATCAATTAGTTGAATAAATGAAGGTCATATGTGGCCTTTACTGGCTTTGCACTGCAGTAAGTTCTTCCTCCTGTGTGCTTATCCACAAGGGCGATGAGAGGTCTGGAGCTCCTCTCCTATGAAGACAGGCTGAGGGAGTTGGGGTTGTTCAGCCTGCACAAGAGATGGCTCCGGGGTGACCTTATAGAGGCCTTCCAGTACGTAAAGGGGGCTGCAGGAAAGCTGGAGAGGGACTTTTTACAGGAGCATGTAGTGCTAGGACAGGGGGTAATGACTTTAAACTGAAAGAGGGTAGATTTAGATTAGATATTCAGAAGAAATTCTTTACTCTGAGGGTGGTGAGGCACTGGAACAGGCTGTCCAGAGAAGCTGGGGATGCCCCTTCCATTCAAGTGCTCAGGGCCAGGCTGGATAGGAGCTTTACACAACCTGGTCTGGTGGGAGGTGTTCCTGCCCATGGCAGGGGGTTGGAACTGGATGGGCTTTGAGGTCCCTTCCAACCCAAACCATGCTGTGATTATCCAGTGTCTTCAAACATTTATTTAAATAAATTTTGTAGACTTTCCCACAGCTCTGTTATTTCTAATGAAATAGAAATTCCAATTTGATTTTTCTGGATGATCAATTTTTAGCACTGCGTGCGCTCTCTTAGATTTGCTCTCCAAACTGAAGTGACCGATGGGGATGACAGAAACGCGTGTCGGCAGCTCTGGTGATCTACGTGGGTACGCAGTCACTCACAGTTACTGCACGAGGATTAACACCTTTTATGTTTGATAGCGGTGAGATGCAGCAAATGTTTTCCTGCTTAGAGAAGGATTTTGTGCGACTCTGGGATTTGTTTGGATTAAAAGCCATGCCAATACTGGTAATGTAGTTGTATATTATCCATTAGACATAAGGCTGCCCCTCTTGGTTTTACATTTTTATGCCTCACAGTTATGCTTGTAAGTCGAAGCAACTCCTCAGCTTCGGGGTTGGAGTCAGTGCTTTGGGAAGTATAGCACCAACATTTTTTTAGCTGTTAAAAATAACTGCTTGCACAATCTGAGCCTTAGTATCAATAGTAGGGTTTTCAACAGCTGAAATTAATACAGCAATGCAAAGGACAGAGATATAAAACAAGCTGCTTCATTTTACAAGAAACATGTGACTAGGGTGTTTTTAGTAACAGCAGCGATAAACAAGTAAACAGTGAAGAGCCAGCATAAATCTTAATTTCCATTCCTTATGCTTAAAAGTGATTTACGTAGGAGATTATTGGGAGCGTGAAAGTTTTTCTTAGCTATCCATGCTTTTTTGAATTGAGACACAAAAGGTATAAATGGTGAATATATTGTAGGATTTCTAATGCAAGGAAGAGAGGAATGCATTGGTGTCTCATGATAAATTGCTGTGTCTAAAGTACGTGTTACTCTGGGTATTTTTCATTTTCATGAATTGATAAAGATGGAGTGTTTTGACAAAATATGTAAAACATCAGTATAGCAGGTAGCGGAAGAAAAGATGAAGTGATTACAAGGAAGGACACCAACAGTTAAGTACTATGTTTGTCTCTGAAGTGCCTGGTGAAACTTTTGCTGGGTCTGTTTCTGAGCATTGACTGCCAGTTGTGGTTCTTAAGAGGCACCCAGAGTGATAGGAGAAACATAAGTCAGAGCTTAAATATGGCCAAGTGTTGCAATACCATCACTTTTAAAACTACAATACTGATGAGGGTAAGCCATTTATCAGCAAGCTGAGTTTGCTATTCCTTATGTTAACTCTTTGAACTTCTGTTTTAATAATGGTGCTTGTGACTTGATTTATAACCATGTACAACTTCCCTATTATAAAAAGAAGTTGAAAGATCTATAGGTACAGTTGAGGCTCTGGTGTGCCTAGAGTGTACCTCTGTCTCGTCTCATCCTTTATCAGTGGGAGAGTCTGAATCCAATAAAAATCTACTTTGATGCTGAGTTGGCAAGACAAACTAACTGTTCTGAATGTGACTTTTTCACCTTGCCATTTTTTATGTCCAAAACCTTGAACCCACTTAATGACCTCTAGCAGAGTTTTTTCCTTTGGGAAAGTTGTCAGAGGAGATGGACTTTTCTCCCTGAAAATAAGCTCTGTGTGTGTGTGTATGTGTGTGTGTATATAGATGTAGACCATCATCAGTATGCTATTTCCATTGTTGGTGCATGAAGATATAGGCTCAAATCTGAGTTCTTGCATTATGTAAAGTTGATAGTAAGAAAACTTGAAAAAACTAAGTGGTTTTGATTTTTGTATGGTGTATATAAAGAAATGTTTCTAATTTCTATTTATTATCTCATCTTTTCAAGAGAAGCAAATGGTAGAAAGAGCTTTATTCTACAACATGGCCACGCTCACGATTTCAGGATAGGTCCCATAGTAATGGGAAAAACAGAGAAATGAGCATCAGCATGACATGACAGTGTACACATCCTCTGTCAATAATCACTATCTTTTAACTGACCTAAATGAAGATGAACTTAACAGATGGGTTATGATTGGCAATGGCTTGTTGATACCCAGTGGGTATGGCCAGGTTCCCAGCTGGGATTAACATGGCAAGAACACATGTTCTTCAAGCATCAGTAAATGGTGACATAAACATCTGTAATTATGTAAAAATGCCCTCAGAGATGATGGAAGTCTCAGCGATGGTAGTTTGTGACTGTTACTGCTGTCTGTAGTTTTGGAATGAACGTGCAATTGAGCTCACGGTGTTTGCTGGGAAACGTAGGTGCTGGTATTGTGGGGCCCCTTTAAATGTCATCTAAGGGAATCATGTTTGAGGAAGGGAAGTGGTAAGGTGTGTTGCAAGGCTGCAAGCAGACCTTTGAAAACTGGGGAAAGGCTGGAGAACTTGCTGTTGGAGCAAATGAAGTAGAAATCATAGCTTGCTCATAGCAGAGCATTGACTCACATTTTTAAGGGCTAGAAAAGATAAAATAGGGAAGAGCATAGTGGGCTTACAGAAAAGTTTAGGTTATCAGTGGCAAGAATAAGGAACAGGTGACGGAATTCTAATAATCAATACAGTAGCGTGGATACGGTTGTATTTTAAGTATTCTTTGGCTTAAAGGTGTTAAGTAGTAGATGCATTCAGCCCTGGCCCTGTAGGAATGGAAGAAGCAGCAGCCGTGAGTGCTGGGGGCAAATGCCAAAGGTATCTTAGTAGTATACAGAGAACTTCGCAAGTGTAAAACAGAACAGTTGCTGTCTTTAAGAGTTTAAATAGCAAACATCACATGTTTCCTAAGGGGTGGTGAAATGTGGTGTTGGATGGCTGTGCTAAGGAGCAGGGTCTAATGAGAGCATGGCATTTGCTAAGATGAGAAGTTAATGCCGAAGAGAGACGCCAACACCAAGGGTAGTTGTTGGCTGGGAATTGGAATGCCACAGGTCAGGATATTCTAGAAAAACTTGTTGGACTCTCATTAGGCTTTTCCACAATAGAAAATGCCAGCGATGCTGAAGCAAGCTGAAACTTAGGGGTTCAAGCAATAAAGAATGCCAGCACTCGGGTGTTTTGTTTCTTCAAAACTTCTCACCTGTGTTAAAGTACATGGTCTTTGAACATCAGTGGCTTGTGACTTGTTTTCCTCTTCTTTTCTTTCTGTGCCCTTTTCCTCTGTGGTTAATCTTTGAAGTTTTTCAGCAAACTGATGAATTTGAACTTACGAGTGTGGTGTGATCACAGTTCAGCTCTTGCTCACAAATACATCATATGGCCAAACAGAAGCTGCGTTCTGTGCTTCCCCCAGTGAGCCCCTGTGTCGGTACCTTTTTAAGTTCAGTTTCTAGAACCTCATTATCTGAATTATTTTGGAAAAGATCAACAAAAACGACTGGAATCATTGATTCAAAAAATATTGAGCTAAATGTGTACTTTGTTATGACTGCTGGAATAGATGCAAATCTAGAAATATTTGCAGGACTTAAATGTTGAAAAGAGGAATTAAATATTTAGTTATGGCTTCTTCATAATATCTTGGGAATAACGGAATGAAGCTAAAAATGCATCAGCTTAAGCCGTATCTAAGGAATTACTGCTAATGAGATAGTTTACGTTGTGGAAGAGCCAATTTCCCAAGGGGAATGAAAGCCCAGGCAGTTGGGAAGAGCTAATTCCTTTAATGAAAGTCGTTATAGGATGTGATCTCAAATGAATGGGAAGGTGAGACTAGATCTAGATGACTTGAGCAGCTCCTATATTTGTCATTTTGCCTTTCTTTGCAGAGGTTTTTGCACACCCTTTGCACAGGACCAAAACTGAACTGGGTATTCATTCTTTAAAACAATGTCTTGCCATTTTCATGTATAAAGCAAGATGTATCGGGGAAGGAGAGTCCCAAAGGCAGAGCTTTGTCCTCGCATCAGTGAGTGGCAAAACCAGAGGTGAGCAGACGGCTGTGGAAGGTGCTTGAGCACAGTGCTGTGTTCCCATTAACCGAAGAGTTAATGGCTGGGACTGACAGCTTAGCTTGCATATGCCGTGAGAGAACAGGAAACCCACATATAGCTTCTGTTTGTATGGGCTCATTTTTCTGTCCTTTTCAGTGCTTAATGCAAATGCTTCAAAGTTTTTCAAGCCTGTGGGATTTGTCACAATCGCCACCTTGTTCCTTCTGTTGCCCTCCATAGCATTAAAGAACAAAGACCTTCCAGTGCCAGCGTGGCTGGGGCACAGCAGGAGCGTGGGCACGTGTGGCAACGTGGTGAAACTGCCCTCATTTACAATTTCTAACCCCCAAAGCTTTATGATCTTAAGCATTTTGAACTCGAAAACCTGATTTTAGAATAGCATTTCCTAGTTCATTTATTTCAGTATTATCAAACACATTACCAGGTTACCTGCAGGTTATATCACTAAAATGATGAATAATAACATGTTTTGAGACTGCTTTTTGTTGAGAGCTCCTTGAGACCAGCAGAGAAGGGCAGTGAGTCTCTGCATTGTAACTTTCCTGATGAAACAAAGCAAGAGAAAGGTGAGTCTGCTGGTTTCTTAGGCTCTGTTTATTTGAAATGAAGACCAATTTTTGAATAAATGGGATTAGCACTCAGCTGTTTTAACCTAGCTGAGCTCTTGGACTAGAAGACTCTCAGAAGTCTGAGTGTCTCTGAAAGGCAGGTATTGTTGGTGAGAACAGCTGACTGAATTGAAGAGCAAAGTCCTTTCTTTCACAGCAGCTATAAATACAAAGCCAGGGTTATTTATTGAGAGAGGGTTTTTCAGAGTTATCTAACAGAAGGAGAGAATACATGGCACTAGGCATCTTAATTGCCCATGGGCTAAAGTTCTTATTGTCGAACACTCAGACACTTGAAAGATTGGCTTTGTGAAGACTTTGCTGCAAAGAGTTTATATTGTAAATATGAAGCAACAGTGAGATACAGAAACCTGGAGTACACCAGTGATTTTTCTGTATGCTTATTTTTGGAAGATATTTGTACTTAGGTAACTGAAGTCATTTGTTTTTCAATTCAGATCGCTTGTACGTGTCTCAGTGAAGGGAAGGAATGACCGAAGAACAGCCTTATGGATTACTTGAGAGTCTAATAGATGTGGGAGGTCAGGCACAGTATTTTACTTCTGAATTTCTAATTAGAGGACCCCCAACCCCAAAAGTGAAGGACACTGCAGGGAGGCAGTCTGATTTCTTTGAATCAGGCTTTGCTGTACACAAAAAGTTAAGTCAATACTGTCTTTATAACTTGGAATAGCAGGGGTAACAATAGAACGAATCAGAAGAAACAGGATATTAAAAGCAAAATGTCACGTGGACTAAAATCCAAGTCCTAGAGAAACTTTATAGTTTCATAATAATTGCAGCAAAATTCCAGGATGTCATGCGAATCAACTTGATTGTATGTGATGTTAGTCTACGTTGCCTCTGCCAAACAAGTGATTTTGCTACATTTTACTGAAGAGTGACAACAGAAACATGTCAGAGGGGTTCACTGTGCATATCTCACAGCTCAGAGCGATGCAGGACTGGGAACTGGCAAGGCTGTTACTGAGCCTGGTCTGGCACTCCATCTACACAGCCAAAACAGAAAGTGGCCATCGAAATAGCTTGCTGATCGAGGCTTAAATATCATTCAAGTTATGTGTTCATCGACCATGGCATATGTGCATACAGTAACTTTTTTTTTAAGCTAGCTGTTGCTAATGATTTAAAAATTTCCTTATGTGGATACCCACTAGGCTTGTGGTCTGCCTATAATGCTGTTAAAACCAAATTTAAAAAGCGGTCAGGTGCCTGATTTAGTGTAGTGACCAGTCTGTATGTGTTACCGTGAGCGTGCATAATTTGCCAAGAAAAGCTAGATATCACTTGACATAAGACAGCGCAAGGACACCCGTACGTTCGTTTTCCAGGAGAGCCTTACTGCTGTAGATTAAACTACTGCTTTTCAGTATTGTTGGTGAAATTTATTGTTATGGCTAAGGGCATTTAATCTAGGTTGTCCTTCATACAAGAACTGATATGTGTGTACCAGTATATAAACTAAGGGAATATTTCTGTTTCCTGAGATGTACAATATTTTTCCTCTTTCTGTATTCTCTGTCACTGAGTTTATTATTCTGGTTTGAGCTGCGTTGTGAAAAGAAGTTCTGAGAGTGGCAGAACTCTCCTTTAATGATTTGCAAAGTTTGCCGACTCTTTATAAAGTGGTATTGCAGAAGGGAACATGGGTATTGTTTTAAGCCAACAGTCTGCACTAGCAGAGTATTAAGATTACATCGACCACAGAAAACGGGCTTTATAACAGAACTGTTGCATTTTTGTTTTAAAATCTCAAGTAGGTACACCATGTCTTTTTCTTCGTGAGACACAATCGCAATCATACCATAGTGGGCTGTTTCTTTTAACGTCAGTCCCCAGGATTTTTTCCTGCTGTATCCTTGTCTGGTTGCTTGAGGTGAGACTTCAGAGGTTGTGCAGCTTGTCTGTCAGCCTGTTGGACTCAAACCACTGTGGATTCCCAAAATGTTGGGATTGAATCTGTTTGACTTATTCAGATTTTAATTTTCAGCCAATGGGATGCTGAAACTGTTTGCTACCGATGTTTATGGAAAAATGTCTTTAACCCAAATGGTAGTGAAGATGTTTCATATGCGGACCACCAGATTGGTTTTTAACCTGAACCTATATATGTTTTTTTTTAAATCACATTTAAAAAACACACTTTCTAAAAAAAATGATTAGAAAGTGTGTGATCTTTCAGATTGTGCCAACTTTACTTTTCCTGTACTTGAAGTAACAAAAACATCCTTGTGTAGTGGGGGTTTTTGTTTGACATTTTAAAGCATACAGTTGGATCGAATGTTCCCCTTTTAAGAGTTACTCGAACAAAGGAAAGTGCTGTTGGTCTGTGTAATTCAATGAGACATGAAGGCACAAGGTACGGTTAGTGTGTTACCAAGCTACAAGAAAAAGCAAAGTTCTTTCTGTGACACATTGTGTTTGTTTTGTAGTTAAATCTACCTTGAATTCTCCTGGTCATTAAGCAGTCCTCATGCTTTCACATTGTGAGCCCAGAAATACACCTCGGTGGTGAACAAGCAGAGTGATAAAATAGGAAATCTGTAACATTGTGCCGAAAGTGTGAAGGTAAGAAGCAGGCACTTGGCTGAAAAGAAAAGCCATTGAGCATGGTTGAGTTGCTTTAACAAGTGCTCAGACTGTTTTTGAGTAGTTGAAAAACAAAATCACACTTTTGCTCTTCAATACCCCCTTTTCCAATAGGTAGTCCATTAGATGTCTACAGTAAAGTGAGTTTCCAAGAGAGTATTTTACAGGCCCTCTTTTCATTTTGACACAGATGCTCAGCAGGCAGTTCAGGGAGTACCTGTGTCCTTGTCCGTGCAGCCTTGGAGGTCTGCTGGAGTGGTCTTTAGAAACATTGTGTTTGGGAAAATTGATGGCACTTTTTGTCCTGTCCTTTTTGCTTTTCCCCTCCCATCCGCTGGGTGAAGCACGTCTTGTTTTTTCTATTCTTTTTCTCAGAGTCATGTCTGTCGGATATTATGGTAATCACAACTGATTACCATGGTATCACTTTAACAGAAAACGTATCATGATTTTCTGATGGGATAAGCTATGATAAATGCTCTAATGTCTGAATAATACAGAACAGATTAATTAAAAGCCACCATTTAAATAACTCAGTCTTCCATTGAGGGACCTTGAGGATGAGCTTGGAAAAAGACCAAACACGTTTTGCATCTTTGTAACAGGGATCTTTCTAAAGCTTCCCTTGTTGATTTACATTTGAGGTAACAGTGCATTACCACGTTCCACTCCTTTCTCTCTGTGGGAGGATCTTCAGAAAGTCTTGTGGAGGATGAGATAAGTGATGTAAAGCAAGGAGGTCATTGAAAGTTGCCTTGAAATGTGCAAATACTGCTCACGTTTTAGTGCATTTGGACTAGATGCCCATGGAAGTGCAAAAACTGCTCAGGTCTTTGCCCTGAAAATAGGCAGGGAATATAAGGGAAGGAGGGAAAGAAACTTGCTGTAGAGGTGTTAACATTGGTAGACATGGCTTCATGGTTTCTTCCATGAAGCTAATGTGTTTTGACAGAGCTGCTGAAGCATCTTCAGTTTGGGGCAGTTCTTACCAACTTGCATCCCCTTGTAAGAAAGAGAAATTACTAAAACTTTGCCCAGCTGAACCATTTATCAGGTTATCCCATTATAAGAGAAATATGCAGGTTCTTTTAAGCATATCTTGGTACTGATGCTTGTATCGTTTATATAAAAATAAAGTGACAGTATTATTTGAAGTAATTTCTCTGATGGTTTCTTTTCTCCCCATCCTTTCCCTTAATTGCTAGACAACTACTAGCTGAATTTAGCAATAGCAGAGGGCTAGCGTCAGCACTGGGCTGATGAATTTCCTGGTATCTGTGCCAAGAAACTTGCCTGCTTGATCACGCTGCAGTTTGGTTAGGGGCCAAGGGATCATGGGTTATAAGTTTCGTTCCCTTGTGATCCTGGAACTCCCTGTGGTGCATGAAACAGCAGCGAGGAAAGCCTGCGGGCTGGCCTGAAACACTACTGTGTGAGCAGATCAGGCTTCAGGGGAAACACGTTGTCTTCAATCATCAAAGCATTAATTGTCAACTGGTTTTAGTAGCCAGCCCCTTGGCATTGCCTCGTAATGGAGGGCATGGAGTTTGTGGGGCAGTGTCTTTGGCTATTGGCTGGCGCATGCCTCCGGACCGAGCTGGTTGCAGTCAGGGTGTCTTCCAGCCCCAAACGTTTTCAGGAGGGTATCTAAAACTGAAATACAGCTGCTTACAGCCTGAACCTTTAATTGAGGTGGAACTTGCAGTCCGAACTTTCTGAAAGGATTTCAGCCTCCTGAACTACATAAAATGATTGCTTGGAAGTGGTTGGTGTTGTGCAAGCAATTGTTTTTTCTTCTTTTTTTTTTATGAGATCCTCTCAAGCTCTTTGTGTTCAATAAATTATACTCAACTGTCTGATGTCAAAGTGAAGCTTTTCAGTATTTGATTTTAATGTTTTCTCCTGTCAATTCTTTCTGCTTCTTTCAGGTTGGCTCATCGATTCTGATAGCAGTATTCCTGTTTCAGGCTGTTCTCTCCCTCTCACTTTCCCTAGAAACATGCAAAATTCCATTTTTTTAATGCACTAGTGCTTTACAAGGCCTTTTTTCTTGACTTTGGAATCTTATCCTTTAACCTTTAATGATATTATCACTGTTATAAAAATTAACAATTCTAGGCTTCTCAGAATAGTGGGCAGTTCCTATATATGTATTAGACTTTAAACATTTTGTATCACTTTTTCGTTATTAAGTTGCTTTAGGTTTTGTGATGTGAAGAGCTGGCTAGGTCCAGGAAAGAAAGCAGAACCTCATTTTATCGTTTCCCCTTGTACACCTCAAGCATGAAGGAACCCAGACAGAAAGCAGTAATTCTGGCACAAACTTCTTCCCACGTGGAGTTCTTCCAAACTTCCTAGAGGAAGCAGGTAGCAAATTATTTGAAACGTTTTTGTAATAAAATAGACTATTTAATTGGGCCAAGTTATTATACCTTCTCTGAGCAAGTAGTTACTGAGAGGTAAACTGTTCCGCAGGTGGGGTGAGTGGTGGCTGTGCACAGGCTGCATTACTGCTGTGTCAAAGTCTATTTCCTACTAAAAAGTACCATTGGAAACTTCTCCTTTCCCTGTTTACCAACCATGGCTGCATTTTAGTATTTGAGTCTCTTAAGTATAAACCTAGTAAAACATAATGAGGATGACTTGGAAATGACTGAGAGGCATCTCTAAAGGCATGCCTCTAATGTTTTTCAATGGTAGATCTAAATTCAGTTGTATAATTATTGCTGCAATTATTACAATTATATATTTTATTAGCTTAGGAAATAACTTAATGTGTTGATATTTAAGTAAGCACTTTTACTTGCTTAATCTTTATTCATTAATGTAGATTTTAAAGTAGGTTTTGCTTTTCTTCAGAATTTCTACTGGAAAACTGATTGTGAATAGAGGGTGACTTCACAGTCAGCTGATGAACATAGGAGAATTAGGGGGTCCAGTGCACCATGACGAAGAAAATGCCACACTAAAAAGCCTGAACTCCGTTCTCTTGCTAATATGAAGAAGTTTCTCTTTCATTTTTAGGTTGGTGTAAGTGGATATCCAGTAATTGCTGAGATACTGTGCAATATAGCTACACATTACTGCTTTAAAGCCCTCTGCTTGCTTTTGTACCAGTCAGACGTGCCGGTTTGTCAGGTGACTTAGCAGATGGTTTTGGAACAGGCATGTCTGTTGGCACCTGGTGAACAAGGTTTTGTACGGTATATAGCAGTCTTCCTCTTTTTGTTTCTTTTTTTCATGTGCATGTTTTTAATAATACAGGAGATACTGTGCTCAAGGTTGTCAATCAAGAGCAGCCTGTATGACTTTTATAACGAGGTATGATCAAATCCCATCTCTAGCAAGCAGGTTGATGCATGCAGGTTTTAGACACCGAGCTAACAACTTCTTATGACATTTTTGAAAACATTCAGAAACAACTGATGTGATACAGATGTGCGTGCATGAAAACACTGCTGCAGAAATGGACTGCTTTTCTTCCTGGAATCGTTGTGCTCTGGGAGGCAGCAAACTTGTGTAACATGCCCTTGGTAGTAGAGCTTCTCTCCTACATTGCTGTGCATCACATTTCAAAAATATGTTGGGTACCACACTTCTAAGAGAGTTTGAAATGTTGGGGTTTTGTGTTATTAATATTTAGTTCCTGTTGCCTAACCCGTATGGGTAAATGGGTACTGCTAGTACTAAGATGGTGGTAAGAGCTGGGATTTATCTTACAATGTTCTGTTTGGAAATTCTTTAGACCCACATGACTGACTTTGCTGGCCTTTGGATCAGAGTACTTCAAATTAAGAACAAACCACTTAGCTGACTTGCAGAGTCAAACTTCTGAAGTAGATTTCCTCAAGCTGCTTCTCTGTTACTAAATGAAGGGATTTGGAGGCATGCCCAAGCACTTCAAATATATCCCATAGCAATAAATAAACATAAGTCACAACAATCAAAAAAGGATTCATTTGGTTAGTTGACTGTGGCAAGTAACTTATTGAATGGAAATATAACTGTGGATGTTTGTGATATGCGTTATTTAACATACGCAAATCTTGTTTTTACTTTCAGGGAGAAAGACCTCAATGCAAAGTTTATTATTTCAATGGAAAAAAATAAAACGACAATCACAAACTTAAAGGTGAGTAAACACAATTTAACGAAGGAAATTCTAACTGAATAGCTGCCAGAGTGTGACTGGACAGAACAGTGGTGCTCGTGACACTATGGAGAACAGCCCTTAGTTTTTGAAGTACAGTGTTGAAGTAATCTGTAGGGGAAATGGATTAAACTGTTACTTGCTGTACCGTGGTTTTCTGATAACCAATCTGTGGGCTGTGTCTCATAGGTTTATTGCTCTGGTCATTACTTAGGTGGAAGATGGAAGCCTACAATAGAAGAGAATTACATGCCCAGTAGCTATTAAACCTTCAGCTTATCGGTAAAAGCAGTCTTCTGGAATTCCCATGAAAATGAACTAAACCCAAAGTACCCATCACTTGCTATAATATTTTGATGGTATATTTTAACATTTCTCTCACCAAGAGAAGTCATGCACAGCAAATAGTTTTTTGCAAGATAGTTTGCCATGACAAATACATGAAAAGGAATTGCAGTGTAGTTTGTTTAGACAGACTGATTCAGATAGCCATGAATATTGTTGAAGTGTATTGCTAGCTGCCACGTCTTGAGCAAGATGTCTGCAAGCAACAGGTATGTAATGCCATTTTAATTACGGCTGCACACTGAAATGCTGTTCGCAGTGCAAAGGTCTCTGGATCCTATTAGTTACAAGTGTAGGATAATCCCTTAATATCTGATTTTCATACACAGGATTGATTTAGCTAAACGTAAGTATTGTGATAAGCATATACTGTTAGGAGCAGTACGCTATAATCCAAAGGATTCCTGCTACGCTGTCGTGTGACATGATTATCCTTACTTCTGAAGGTGATACATCTACTGCTGATTTCTTCACTGTTAGAATAATAGGGTAAACTGTCATTACAAATTTCTTAATGTCTCTAGCCTGATGTTAAATTTGCATTCAGATTAGTTATTATAAAATGTTTTTAATTATTTCGTCATGTATTGTATCAGCTTTTTTCTTTTTTTTTTTTTATAGATACCAGAGGGTGGTACTGGAGACACAGGAAGAGAAAGAACTAAGACATTTACTTATGATTTTTCCTATTTCTCAGCAGACAGTAAAAGTCCCAGCTTTGTTTGTCAAGAAACGGTAGGATTTCTAAATGTTAATAATAGTTTTGTTTCTCCCCTACCTGCCTTGTCTTTGTGGTGAAAGCATTATTGAAACTTCTTTCCACTGGAAGTGCTTCTCATGTAATTTAGAAATTCCCTAGATGCCTGAGAGTTTGAATTTTGTTTTCTTTTTCTTATCTAACATTGTTAAGTGCTGTGTTTTCTAGTACAGCAGGTTAAATGCCTTATTTCTGGTTCTCTTGTCTGATGTGTCTTGTAAGGTCAAGCTAGAAAACCTCTCTGGGCTATTTTGTGGGAGGAGGCACTAGATTTGTTTTTGAAAAGCTTTTTGAAAAAATCACTTTTGAGGAGCAAACATATCTTTAATTCAGTTAGACAGAAACATTCTTCTTAGCTAGTTGAAGTGGTTTTTGTTTTTTTTTTTTNTTTTGTCCAAAAGACTTGCTACACATTGAAGAACCTGCTTGAAGGAGATTCTTCCTTCTCCTCCCTTGAGTTTTCACCTTAGGAAAGTACAAAGTCGCCTTTCTTCCTGCACACTCAGAACAGAAAATCTAACTTTGAACAACACGCATAGTTTAGAGGAACAGGTTGGCCCTCCCTGACCTTGCATTTCATTTGAGCATTGAACCTCTTTGCTATTTCACATTCCCAAATAAATTTATTGAGTGAAGTTGAAGTGTTCCATTATTGCTATCTTCTCCTCTGGTTTTGTGAAACTTAGGGAATGTAAGCTCAAAATGTAAGTCTTTCATTCCTATTACAGGAATGCAAGGATTTGCTGAATATACCTAAGCCAGTTGGCTATGTACCTTTTTGGTATGTACCTTATCTTTTCTGTAATCCCCAAATTGGGGGTATTAGAGTGGCTAATCCTTAAAAGCCTCAATTAAAACTAAAAAGAAGAAACAATAAGATGAAGTCAATTTTAAATATTTTATAAGAATGACAAGCTGTGCTGATTTTTTATGACTAAACTGTTTGATAGGGAATTGATGCTTGAAATTTCTCTTTAACCATCAGCATAAGCAAATGATCATCTTTTTTCTGAAAACTTCTTAATTTCATAAGTCAATAGTTAGTGCTTAATCCAGACATTTGATCTCATATTCTTAAACTTTATTTCTTGATGATGATCGTTTAAGTAACACAATTTTTGCTGTATTCTCTGAAATATTAAGATGTATACATTTATTTGGATATTGATGTAGGAATATCTTAATTGCTTTAGTACTGCTGGAAATTCAAGCAGAAGCATATTTGAATGCAATGATTGGAACCCTAGTTTCCAGTGAATAGTTTAGTAATTTGAGGAAAGAGATGTCTATATAGGTATAGTTGCAGCAGCCTTGAGCAATTTTTTTTAAAGCTGTGAGCTTTATGGTTCATACTAGTAGGATATTAATAAATCCTAAACGCAGCCTAGATGTCCATGTTCAGTATTCTGCTATTACAGTGTGTGCCACGATCCCAAACTGCCTCCTTGATCCTTACTGGCAAGAATGGTAACTTCTCTTTTTCAGGCAGAAAAACCATGTCCCTGTATCAAGTGTTGTGTTAATTACAATGTATGCAGCACACTGAAAACAAAAGGAATTTTTGAACAATGGGAGTGCAATTTTTAAACAGAAGCTGCAGAAGCTATTGTTTTGGTTGTATTATTCATTTCATATTTAATTGGAAGACTTTGTAGTTAAGCTCTTATCAAGTTGCTGCAGAATTTCCAGTTTACTGCACCAGTGGCATGGAAGAAGGGCGCCTTTCTTGCATGTTCATTTTGCTGTGGGATAAAATTGATCTTGATTGTTGGTAGAGCGCTTTGTTCGTGACTTATGTTTTTCCATTTGAATGGTAGAGAAATAATACATGAAAGTCTGTCTAATATTACATACCCCATTAATATGCCTTGTAGATGTAAAATATGCTTTAGAATTCAGAAATTAGAGTGGGAGTGGCAATTTACCATCAGGCTACTTAGTTTGTATTTGTGGAAGAGAAACAAATAGAATTTTCATGAGCTTACTGACCTTTTGTGACAAAAGTGTCTCAGTCATTTGGTCCTGACAAAATCCAATCCTAACAATGTATTTTCTTCTGGTCTGTGTGTTAAATCTGTGTTCAGACAGCTGTCTGTAACTGACTATACTAAGTACTACTTCAAATTGTTTTGCAAAGTATATGCAATTTTTTAAAAAGGAAAATACATAAAGCTGACCAGACGGATGTGGCTCCAATTTAAAATTGGCTGGAATGATGAGAAAGAAGAAAGCTACTGGAAACCTTTTTCAGGGTGGTTAGAAAGGAGGAAGGAGGCTTTTTGTCATCATACAGCAAGAAGGAAGAAGCTAGTTTTCTGGATAGGTATGGATAAAAGTAGTGATAAGCATTTTCATGAAGCCCACTGTTGAAAGCCCACAGACATTTTGAAAAAAAGTGAAACATTTCAATTTTTGCTGCGAGTGAAGGATGCGTAGGGAGTAGCATTTGGGGAATAATGATCTTACGCCTTTGTGACTACAGGAAGACAATTAATGGTAGGCTGTGCACCCTGGAGGACTTAGGGCTAGGCCCGGACAATGCTGCAGGACATAAATGCAGATGGGAGAGCTGCAGTCAAAACAGTAGTGCGTAAAGACTTGGTCCAGATGGTGAGATAAAAATTTGGACATAGAGAAAGGGACAAAAGGGAAAAATCAATGTAGCTGGTACTCAGGAGGGAGAACTCTACTGAGTTGCTACTTTTCAAATGACAAGAGAAGGGGAAATTGTGCATTGGCTGATCCTTGTAATCAGTTATACTTGTCAAAGAGGAAGAGTACAGCATTGTAGCCTCTTTGCTCAAGGGAAGGTCAAGTTAAATATTCTATAGGCACCCTTGCAACTGAGCATTAATGATTAAAGGAATTACCCAGCACTCCTCCATCAGGAGTGGCATAATTATGCTCTGTGTGCGTGTACACCATTCTCTATTAATAAGGGCTTGTACACCTTGGTTAATTCATACCACATATACTGAGGAATAGTAGCCAAATTATGTAGAAGCCATAGAAGCATCTATGAGATATTTTGAAAATCATTTATGGATTGGGAGAACCATATTAATGCTTTCATTGAGGGAGAAGTTGCACCAAGTGTTACTTGGGCCAGTACAGGCACAGATGGAAATGAGGGGTAACGATAATGAAAGGGTGTATCTGGGGGGGGAACTGGAGGCAGTACTGCAGAGGAAGGTGATGAAGGCATCTAGTCTAGTGAGAGTTGAACTTATTGGGTGAGAACAGACCAGCCGTATCATGTGATGTGGAGGATGGATCATTACCAGTTTCAGAGATAAATGTGGGGGTAGAAGAGAAAGAGGATTACTCATCATTATAGAAAACATGCTTCCATGTTTGCCAATGTTTAAAATGTAATGAGAATCAAAAGCCAGTTAGAAAATTACAGGCCATTTTCTTCTTATGCTTGGTTAAAGTGTGCAACCCCCCCCCCCCAAAAAAAAAAAAAAAAAAAAGTACTGAGAGGATCACTGAAACATTTCCTTTTGAGACCAGGGCAGATATTTACAGAACATGCAGAGTTGGCGAAGATGCTAAAAGTAAGTAGATATTAACAGTAAGGACAAGTGAATGAAGTATCTGAGATAAGCTGAAAAAAAAATGGAGTTAAAGAAAGGAGGAGTGTTTTTTGTACTTCTACATATCAAGTTGATCTCTCACAGAAAAAGAAGTAGGAAATATAGTGCTGCACTGCTGTAAACTAAATATAATAAAATTTAGCAATTTTATTAGAAGTACTTATTCTCAGTCATATAGTAAATATTGTTGGTTGATGCCAATAGCTTATAATGTGGTACTTCAATATTATTGTTTAATATTTGTTATGCTGGACTGATGACAAGTTTTTTTCCCTAAACTTCTGTTGTCTTCAAAAAACTTTGTTTTTAGGTTTTCAAAAATCTTGGTACAGATGTGCTTAAATCTGCTTTTGAAGGTTATAATGCTTGTGTTTTTGCATATGGACAGACTGGATCTGGGAAGTCCTACACCATGATGGGAAATGCGGTATGTATATTTTGCAAATGTGCATTTTTATTCTGTAGCAATGTATTGAAATTATGCTATTGCAAGTGTATGTTAGTACTATCACCAGTCCTCTCTGTATACTACTGATTCCCCTTGTATCATAACTTCTAGTAGTAGTCAGAGGTTTTAGAAGCTCTGTTTCTTCTATAGGTAGATATTTACTGTTGGAAGAAGTCTTTAAGGGATGCTCTGTTATATTGGAAAAAAAACAATCATTTTTGATGTGTAAGGGAACCAAACATTTAAAATGTTACCACTGATTTTCTATGTCCAACTTGAGACAAAAAAATACTGATTTTGAGTAGGTGAATGATCGGCTTTCTGAAAAGATCTGGTTTTTAGAAGGGTTAAAAGATTGAAATAGGTCTTTGACTCCATTTAGAAAAGGCTGTCAAGTGGGGAGTGGAAAATGGGGATGTGAGTTTATGGGTTGATACACTGACTTTGATTTTCAGGATTTCATCCTGTTTAGCACTGCAGTGAAGACCCTGGAAGAGGGAAGGTGTGATAGGAGGGACATTTGGCATTTTGTGAGTAAAGAACAGGAGCAGTTTCTTGCAGCTCCTTCCATGATTGCCTGAGGACAGAAGGAACTGACAAAACTATTGGGATTGGAGCAGTTTAAAGGGCTGACTGATGAAGCCTGTTTGCAAGGCAGCCTCTGCAGGTCTCATTCTCCTGTAATCCTTCGTAAAAATACAGCAGGTCTGTTCCCAGCAGAATTGAAAAAGGGAATGTTGCAACTTGTCCTTAACTAGATCACTCTTTGGAAATGCAGTGAGATTGGCCACTTTGTACCTCCTTGAGTTTAGGAGAGTAAATTAGTTATATGTCTTTTATTTTCAGTTGTCATGGAATAGCTTTGCATTCAACTTCAGTGTGGTAAGCAGAATAGACTTTTGTAACCAGAAAAGATCTTATGACCTAGATGTGGATTTCTATTTCAGAATTTTTTATGTGACGTTTTTATGAGACTGCCTGACTGTATGTAATGACCATAATCATCAAGACATTTTGCAAATGAATAGGTGCTGAAGTTTGTTTGACACTATTCAATACTAAAGGTCTAATCTTCTTGCCATGATACATAAATACTTTAATCTGGTTTTGTACAGTGTGTGTATAAAATACACTCAGCCGCCAAGTTAAATGTTTTAAAATTGATGGCCCTGTCAGAGACACTACAGTGCTGTAAGAAAACTTGAATTGGAAATAAATTTTCTTTTCCTTACTTCTCCTTAAGTATGAATTCTATTCCCCTTCTGCTTTAAGTGTCTGCTGTTCTTGGCTCTGGAAGGCTGCTTCTGCAATACTGTGTGCAGAAACCATTTCAAGAAATATGTGGACCAGTTAGAAGAAGTCTGGAGCAGAGATACTGAAATGGTCACAGGTCTATAAAACATGATCTATCGGGAAAGTCTGACTTGCGTATGCTGAGAAAGGAAGACTGTGGAGGAACAAAAGTCTTCCAAGATGTGAAAGGCTGCTGCAGAAAAGAAAGGAATAGTTTTTTTTGTTGTTGTTTCCCTGTGTGTAAGGTAGATGGGGAAGCAGCAGTATGCTTAAATTGCAATGAAGAGGTTTCTGGTTAGATAGCACAGAAGGAAAACAGGCTTTCAATGAGAAAATTCAGTTCTGGAGTGAACTACTTATTTTGGTTCTACAGACTTCCATGAATGGTAACTGTAACCCAGAAAAGAAGCTGTCAGTGATGCTGCAGGTGTACTTGGTCCTGCTGTGGAGCTGTAGGGGGTGAAAAGGGGAGAAAATGTTTAAATTCAGCTTCTAAAAAAGAATGTACATTCTGTAAGATGTACACTTTACTGACAGAGTATTCTGGCAAGTGTGTTCTTCCTTTCTCATCACTGTATCGCTATAGTTGAAGTTACTCAATTAGAGCTAATATTTCCTTTTCTAAGACTCTTTGCAGTTGCTAAGTTATGTCAGACACGAATGGCTTTGTGATGGATCTTTCATGTTTTTTCCTTAAGCTTTAATTAAAACTATTCAGCTGTTTTCGAGCATGAGATGAAAAAAGTCTTATTTTTTTCTTCCTGTTTTCCAAAAACAAACAAACAAAAACAAACAAAAACCTGGGGGGAAATTCCAACACTGGGCTCAGAAACTTTAGCTGGAGTAGAGATTGATTATGTATTGGGAAAAGCTGCTCTACTGTTACCAAAGGCAACTCTCAATAATAAGCCTTATTAACCTGTTTTTTTTTTTTTTTTTATAAAACAAAGTGCGGTCAGGTCAAGGGCTAGACACCATTGAAGGAGGGAGTAGATAATTATTTTGAAGAACAAAGCCTGGTTTGGGTAGGACAGAGAGGCTGTCATTAAGATCTTGGAGGAGGAAGCTGGAAAAGGGGAAAATGGGAGTAGTGATTAAAAAAAAAAAAGATTGAAACTGGATGAACTGTTGCTCCGTCTGAGCAAAGGAAGTAAGATGAGGAGCTCAGCGATGGCATCTGAAGAAGGCTGCTGGGACAGAGAATGCTGCAGGAAGCTGAAGAGTGAGGAAGGATGGGGCCAGCATGGGAGCAGGCTGGAGTGACCTTGGGCAAAAAGGGTCAGATTTTATGCCGGGCTCTGAGTAGAATTGAAATCTTTGCCTGTGCAGCACTTGTCTTGGCAGAGTCTGGTGCAGATGAATCCACTGGTTTTGTATCTGCAGCCAGATATCTCTAGAATCCCACCAGGCAAACTTTCTTGGGTGCTTGGAGTGCCTGGGCTCTTTTCACATTGGATGTTCATTCTAGTTTGTCCTAATTTGCCTCCTGCCTAATTACAAGGCCACTAATTCTAAGGAAGAACATTTCTTGCCTCAGCGGTACATAGAATTAGAATTAGTCCATCGCATCAAATATCTTCTGCTTTTTTGGACTGGAGGCAAATTGTAGCTGACAGACTGTTTTGTAAGCTGCTCCTAGTTGTGCAGCTCTGAGTCCAAAGCTCATCTGTATGTCTGTGTCCTCTCCCTTTTCTCCAGAGCCTTGTTCACTCATTTCAGCTCTGGAGGAGTGTTAGCCGCTGTCTGTCTGAAGCGGCGGGGAGGAGTGGGCTCAGCAGGTAGGTGGTTACCTACCTGTGGGACCCAGTCCTGCATGGGAACATGGCAGCTGGGAGCAAGCAGCCACTTGGCAGCCGAGACCAGAGCTGCATGGAGTTCTCCTTCACCCTCTGCTGCTGGGAAAAACCTGGCTTCAGCTGGGAAGGGCAGCTTACTGCCTGACAGCGTGGCTGGAAGGGCTCTGCTGGAGCAAAGGGAAGAGGAGAGCTCCATGCGAAGTCTCTGGAAATCTCAGCTGTATCAGCTGCTGCCTCTCGTGTCTCACAACCGTGGTGGAGCAACAGCCTCACTGGGACAAGGCTCAATTATCAAGTGATGGCTTAACCTGTAAGGTGAAATCCAGCTGCTGTGGCAACTGAGGTGGCAAGGACTCAGTAGTGGTTGGTTCCAGCCCTGCCAGCAGAGTGTGGCCTGTAGGGAATCTGTGTAAAGGGATTTGTTTCTTCAGTTTGCTTTTTCAAACTGAGCACGTTCTGCATAAAAACTCTTTAATTGCAGAGTCAAGCATCCAGAAGGTAAATATCAAATTTAATTTGGCTACATTGTGGGATATAGTGGATATAGTTCTAATTTTGTTATTGCATACTAATTTATCCAGTGGATCTGCTGCATCTTTTGGAAAGTGGATGGACTGTGAGCTGGGATCGGAGGTTTGAGTGAGGGTGGCTCATGGATGAATGTATATGGCTCATCCCATTCACTGCAAATATTGCCAAGTCCATAGTGAAGTGAGATAGATGGAGGAGTTAGGAAAGATAGTATTGAAATAAGGCAGTTCATACGTTGTTCTGAAGAGCCAGTTTCTGCCTTAAGCAGCTGGGGTTATTTGAACTAAGTGAGAGGGCTGACATATAGCCCAATAGCAAGAATTGGAGCTAGTATATACATTCCAACACACACACAAAGATTAAAGTAGCAAGGTGAATACAGTTAAATAAACGGCAAGAGAGTATTTGCTGAAAAGGCTTCGTTCCTCCCCCCCACTGTTTCTGGATGTTGGAACTCTCAGCTAGTGATTTTGGATTTTATTTTTCAAAATATATTGTGCATGCATGTATAGCCTTGGCAATAAGAATTGTTGTTGTTGCAGGGTGATGCTGGTTTAATACCTCGGATTTGTGAAGGATTATTCAGCAAAATAAGTGAAAAAACAAAGAGGAATGAGGCATCCTTTCGAACAGAAGTCAGGTACGTCTTGGAACATTACTAGTTTGCTATTTCAGCAAACTTGTTTCAGTTACAACCACCCTTTCACTTATCTCTGAGAAAAGTATGTTTTTCAGATAACTTTCCATGCTTGGCCGCAGTTCTATAATTGATTTTTCTTGGCAGTCGTAGTCAAAATGCACAATACTTCAATCCAACAACTGTGTATTTTGCTTTATTTACATGATAGTGAAAATGCCGTTGCTATTAGAAGGCATATTTCTTATTTTACCCTTTATTTAAGGCTGACAGTAGTTGCTCTTGGTCTTGCTAATGTCTGCTTCTTTTCTACTTCTTGCTCTTCTTGGCTTTTTTCCTCATGATCCAAGTACGCTGTAGTCATTCCTGTCTTAAGTAACTTTGAATCTTGACTTTGGATTTGCTTCTCCAGGCATCTCATCTTGCTTTCAGACAGTCTTAACATGGCTTTCCTCCTCATAGAGAATCTTGAATAAGTCAGTGGTTTTCTGACCTTTTTCTTTCAGTTATCTGGAAATTTATAATGAACGTGTGAGAGATCTTCTCAGACGGAAGTCATCAAAAACTAATAATTTACGAATACGAGAACATCCTAAAGAAGGGCCGTATGTTGAAGGTAAAAACCCTTTCAGTGTTTTGCACTGAATATTTATTACCTTTATATATTTTTAAGTGTTAGATCTAATTGCATAAGGCTTTTTTTTCTTTTACAATATAGATGATGACGGATACAGAACTTTCCTTTGATATATAATCATTAAAGCAGAATAGCCTCTCATTTTCTATCCCCACCTGCTTTCCAAATTCTAAGATAATTACACCTATACAGTTTTTTATCTGTAAAGTGTACCATCTTAATTAATGTTAAGAGATACAATCGGTTTTAAGAATTTGTTGAATATAATTTAAAAGGCTAATGTTTGAGATGGAAAGAACTAATCTAATTGTCTTAATCCATCTTCTGCCAGGGAATGTTCCTGTCTCTAGAGAGGTTATACTTATGCACTAAATACTTTAGTAAGATTGCATATTTTTTCTTAATTTACTGTAAATGTATGTTCTCCATTGTTCGCACAAGGCCCTGTTCCTTTTCTTAAGAGTGGTAATAAAAGCATGACAATAAACACTGTAATTGCAGCAACACTTTGTAGTAGTGATAGTAATCTTACTATACTTGGATTCCTACTTGAATCCTTTTGTAAAGAAAATCAAGTGCATGTATGAGCATGCTGTAACACCCTACTTTTCTTTAGATTTGTCTAAACATTTAGTGCAAAATTATACTGATGTAGAGGAACTTATGGATGCAGGAAATATGAACAGAACTACAGCTGCAACTGGGATGAATGATGTCAGCAGCAGGTCTCATGCCATTTTCACGATCAACTTCACTCAGGTAAAAAACAACCCTATATTAATGTGCTTGCTTTCAATAACTCATATGATAATTCAAATCAGCAAGTATGGATAGATAATGGCTGCATGCTATCTTCTGATAGGGAAAGTTAAAAATACAAAAACAGTGTTTTGAGAATTGGAACTATCTTTATCAGTAATCACACAAAATTTACAGTGTAATATGATTACTTTGACATTTAATAGATTTTGAGGCGATTCGGGTTGGAAATTCAGTCTAAATAACACTGAACAGTTAAAGCACGTTTCATGACACTGCTGTGACAGGAGAGATGGCTGAGGAGAACCTTCTGTGTGACTTCAGCCAGAGCTGAGCATGGGCTACCTTTTACGCTGTGATGTTATCCCAGGTTTACAAAAAGACCAACCCTGTCTCTATGGCCCAAATCAGAGAGGGTAGAATTGTTTTCTGAGTGTTTTCTTGCTGACTCTTCCTCTGTTACTGTTGGAAACCTATTTATATTCCTTGATTTACTGATGGAATGATGGCGAGATTGATCACATTTTTTCAGAGCATAGTGAAGTTTTTGTTTATATGCAGTAAACTCCTTTTCTAATGATTCCTGCTCTTTGTCATTATTTTAGGGAGGAGGTGGGGGCCTTTTTAGACAGTCCACAGATAACCTACTAGAAGAAGAGAAGGTAGCATAGAGATGGTTAGCTCTTCTGACAGGACTTTGAATGTCTCCTCCCAAAAACAAACACATGCAAAGTCGCGTGTGCTGACTGTTCACTAATGATGAATTGCTTGTCACAAAGCTTTTAGAAGAGGATGCGAGGCAGACAGCAAGATTTAAAGTTTTTTGCTTTACTGTTGTACTTCAAAATACAGGCTGAATCAATCTATACAAATGAAGATGAAAATTGGGTGGAAGCCTCGGTTAAAAATCATAGAGTAAAATTCTAATTGCTACTTATTTGAACGTGGAGATGGGGGACAACATGAGTGTAGGTGTATCTGTATGTGGAAGGTGTAACTTCAAATGTTAGTTGAAAGCCTAATAATATGAATGCAGCACATATGTTCCCAGTGCATCAGGTAAATACCAATTCACAGTTGTCAGTGCATGTGCATAAATGGCTTGAAAGTTGCAAATATTACAATTTCAAGAAATAACTACTTGTGTGGGAGTTATGCAGCAATTCATGATCAAATGCCTTTCTGTGGCACCTCAAATACAACTGTCTTCTGATGCTCTGCTATTGTAAACAAGTTAAATTTGATCATGACATGAAAAAGGCAATTCAGTTGGTTTCAATAAGATTTCAGAACTTGGTAGCTTAACGCTTTTTTTTTTTTTTTGTAGGCTAAATTTGATTCTGAAATGCCTTGTGAGACTGTTAGCAAGATTCATTTGGTAGATCTTGCTGGAAGTGAGAGAGCAGATGCCACTGGTGCCACAGGGGTTAGATTAAAGGAAGGAGGGAATATTAACAAATCTCTAGTTACTCTGGGAAATGTCATTTCTGCCTTAGGTAAGTCACTGGTTTTTATGTTTGGCTGTTTTGGGTTTTTTAATTGTTAAGTACTGTTCTGCTAATTTACAGTTTTTATTTACACAAATATTGGCCTAGCACATACCATTTATGAAAATGAATGAAAATATGTAACTGCTATTTTTTTCTACCCCCACATCACAGCTGATTTATCTCAGGATGCAACAAATCCTCTTTCAAAGAAGAAACAAGTATTTGTGCCTTACAGAGACTCTGTGTTGACTTGGCTGTTAAAAGATAGCCTAGGAGGAAACTCTAAAACTATAATGATTGCCAGTAAGTGTTTTTAAATGACTTTTTTTGCATCCTGAGCAGTTCATGCTTAATAAGATTAGCTGTAAATATTTAGATTCCAGATGCTTCATTAAGGCAGAGCGTTATTTACACGTTTTAATTTCTTTGTTTCTTTCTTCCTGAGTTTTCTAGTATCACTCTGCCTTTACCTATGCTCTACAGAACATCTCTTCCAGCAGTAAAACTGTATGTGGTCCCATTGTGTATATGGGGACTATCTGGTTTGTTCATTAATGTCATGAACAATAGCGGGTATGTGTGTCTCCAGAACTTGAGTTTTATTTTTATATACAGATCATCTGTTTGGGTGCATGTATCACTGGCTACTTGGTCACAAATGTAACAAGGCCTCCAGATTGTGTGTGTACAGTCATTAGGCATAAATAAAGGTCATCCAAATGTATATGCCTAATTGTTTGCATCTGCTCTGACATCAGACTCACTGCAGTGTTCATCTTTAGCACATGCACAGTGTAATGATAAGCTAATCTGACCAGTTAAGCTTCAAGTAATAGCTTTTGTGGTTTATTTGCATTCCAGACAGCTCTGTTACTTGTGATAAATACTCAATCCGGGATCTAGATAGTATTCTATCTCTCTCCCTTTATGCCTCTCCTCCCCAGGCTGCAAACTTTAATCCCTATTTAAAAAAAAAGCTGTTTTTTTTTTTGTTTGTTTTTTTTTAATCTAGTCAATACTGACGTGTGAATCAGTTTACTTTTTCAAAGTTGTGTTGTTTTTGTAGTGTTAGTGGCAGAAACAGCCTGGTCTCCTTTGACGTTCAGTGGATAAGAATGTCATTTTTATTTAACCCACTTTTTGAGTACATACAACATTTTAACTTTTTGTCTAAATTTAATTATTCATGATCAGTCATCTTACAAACTTTTTTTACAGCTTTATTTTTACCCATAGGAAGCTCTTTTAAGGAACACATGGTTTTAAAACCCACCTATGGCATATATTGCAATTTTTTCAACAAATTGGAATGGGAGTTCCTTTTCCAAAAAAAACCCCACAAGTGAGGATATTTAAGGGGAGGGGGAGTATTTTGGATTTTAAAGATATAAGGTGTGAAAAGAAGAGCAGCTCTGAAATCTCTCTTACTTTCCTGTTCAAATGAGAGACAGTTTAACTGATGGAATCGTCTTTTGGGAATGGTGGGAGGAGCAAAGGTGAGATAGTAAAATGCATTGGATCAAATTCTGGCTCTTAGTTGCTTTGCTACAGGCAAATTCTCTGCTTAGCACTTTTTTTATTGCATGATTTTGGGGATATTTTTGGAATCCATGCCATTTTCTTTCCCAAGACTGATCATAGTATGAAAAGAGGATCTTGGACCAGACACTGCTTTGTTCTTCTGGCTGTTCAAGTAACACAGTGCTGACATCTTCCTTGATGCTTTCTTTCAGTTACACACTTGAGTAACTTGATGTTTTCTGTTGGGAGGGATGGGGAAGAGAAGTTTTGGAAACACAGTGAGCTTTCAGTGCCTTTACTAATGATTATAGTGCACAGCTGCTTTTTCAGCTACTTCCCCATCTATTAATGATGCATCTGCTAGGCAGAGCCCTGATGGTTGATCTCGTCTGCAACAGTAACTCTATTGATAATGTGTCTGAATTGCCTAACAGAGCCTGACAAGCTGTCCAGATATGTTTGGTGTGCCTTTTCTGTAACTAAACACAAAAATTCAGGAAGATGATCTCAAACTCTAGGAAAGGCTCTTATAAAAGTATGTCCAATTCTGATTTGTCATGTTTCTATGAAATATTGTAACATCCTTTCAGAAGGAGAATAACTGAGTAGCAGAAAGGAGACAGTAAATAAGGTAGGAAAGTGACTAGTGTGAGTTAGGGGAAGTTTAGTCTGCCTAGAGCATCTCCCCTAATTCAAGCAGTATCTACCCCGGAAAGAATATTTATTACTGTTGGGAGAATGAGGAAGGACAGAATATTGGTTGCTTAATTATTTTTTCAGGAGTTTTCATTGTTTGATTCTTTGGGTTTCTTGTTCAGTTTGATCATTAAGACTTCTAATTCCTCATTTCTGAATGGTAGTCTCTTCTGTGTTTTTTTTTCCTCATCTATTGGGATGCATTAATTATCTTTTTAATTTTGAACATCTTATATACTAGGAAAATTAATTGAAGGATAGCATTAGCACTTTCATAAAAAAATCCATTGCTTTTCCTGGTTGAGTTGACCGCAAAAATCGTACTGGTTTGCCTTGGTGCCTCAGATAAGTGATAGTTCTGCATGCTGCCAGACACCTGCAGCTCAGCAGAGCAGGTAGATTTGTAAATGAGTGATAGAAGCTCTTCTCTTGTTTTGGTTTTCATGTCTGCTTTTTGCTTAAATGCCGTTTAATTTCCTTTCAAAACTTGGAGCAAATGTACTGTGTTTTTACCTGAAATGACTTTTCCATTACATGATTTCATTGATTCTCTACAAAATATGTGCTGGTTTTCCCACTGCTCATGTAGAAATTCGTGGGAGAGCCTGTAGTCTTCATACAGGATGTTTATGCTTAACAGAGAGTTGTAAATGTTAAATAGATTGACAGCAAGATTGCTTTACAAGTCTTGATTGCTGGACCTAATTATTCTAATACAATGTTTACTTAAGCAAAGTTGTATTGACATGAAAGCAGTGGAGCAAGGTGAAGAACTGGAACCAATTGTAGCCGTAGTGGTTATGTATTTCTGTCTCTTCATCCATGTTAACTTTATCCAACTTTTAAAATATAAACTAACTTTACTAAATTAAACATATGGTGCTGGATAAACTGTTTCTCTGATTTCATCTCCTTAGCTATTTCACCTGCTGATGTCAATTATGGAGAAACTTTAAGTACACTTCGCTATGCAAATAGAGCCAAAAACATCATCAACAAGCCTACTATTAATGAGGATCCTAACGTCAAACTGATCCGTGAGCTGAGAGCTGAAATAGCCCGATTAAAAGCCCTGCTTGCTCAAGGGAATCAGGTTAGCTTTACTTGAAATTTATGTGTAATTTTCCTTGAGTTATAACATCTATTTCTAGAATGTAATGAGATAATTATCTTTCATTATATTGATTTGAGTAAACAAGCTCTATGAGGCTATGAATGAATATTATTTTCCTGATTGAATCAGTTTCCATATGGCCAGTAGATTTCCTCTTTTAACATAAGGGGGGAAAAATTATCAACCTAAAGCTTTCAGCTTTCTCTTAATATAATCAGACCTTGATTGCAGTGTGCTGTGGAACAGGTACTCACCACAGCATGAGGAGACGGAGCAGTAACATATTTGCTGTGCCTAGCCTGATGGACTGAAGAGGTAGTTTATCTTAAAAGTAGCAGGAGGTATTAAGTACTTAGAATGTCTATATTCCTGCATTTTTATATTTACAAGGGTTTGAACGACACGTTTTATTTGTGTTTGGCTGCACAGTACATTAGAAAGCATGTCATGCTAAACATGTCAAAGTATTTTCAGTGGTGGTGCAAGAAAAGATTTATACTTTTTACTTGAACAGACTGGAAACTCTCATACTTAGATTTATTGCCTTGGATAAGGGAAGATAAAGAACTGCTGAGGAGCTCTTTCCTCTTAAACTGCTAATTCTGTTCTTCCAGTAAATATCAGCTTCCACTTAGGTGTATGTAATACAGAGTAAAGAAAACATCAACGATATACCAGTAAATCAAAAAAAAAAAAAAAGATAAAAGCACAGATCTTCAGTATTTTTCTCAGTTTTCTGATCTTGATTTGAAGAGCTTGCAAAATTTATGTGATACTAACTGCTTACTTAACCTTCCTGAAGCAACACATGGTGATTATGGTGGAGGTTATCATGAACAGAAATGCTATAATGTACCCATTATAGACTGGGAGTTGAAATGGCCAAAAAATGCCAGAGGTTAAAAGCTATATTGTTTTGGGGTTATTTTTACTGTGAGAAGGAATTCTTAATTTGATTGTCTGAACAACCGTTGTTTGGTTCTAAAGCATGCTAATTTGGCTTGTGCTTGCAGTGTTGAGTCACTGAGCTATTTGCTTTGAAGAGTCAGAAAATGCACTATTGTTGCTATTTTCCCAATGTGCTAGGCAAGCTGTCAAAAAAATTACTGCTGAAATAAATGTAAACCTTCCCTAAATCATAAAGGACAATGGTTGATTCAATGAGAGACAGAGTTGTGAATAAACTCAAGAAAACTGAGGAAATGGGATTTATCAGATTTGAAGACTTTCATTATATCTGTAAGGGGTTATTGTCACAACCATCCTGTCCAGTGCAAAGCTTCTGCATACTAGAGTTTTTTTTGGAAATGTCTCACTCTAGATATACAGAATGCTGGTTTGCTTTAAGAAAGATCTTTCGTTGTGGCCCCTCTTTCCCTACCTGTATTGACCAGTAGAATTTCTTTTGCACAATGCTGTTACTTATTCTATCAGTATTGGCCACTATAAACATTTGCTGCACAAGCTCAGTTAAGCTTAATTTCTCCTCTGTTTTCAGGATGATGAAACCAAGCTAACAATAAGGAATATACAATTGCTCACGCCAGTCGTCTCTTCTAAATAATGCCACTTGAGAATGCTAGATTTAATACTTGAGCAAATATGATTTGGGAAGACATCTGAAAGGATACTTCAGATTTATCTCTAAAACTACCTAATTTTATTTTAGATAGGCTGTGCAATGTGAAATGTCAGTTCAGCACAGACTTTTTTTTTATGGCAGTTTAGTACTTCAGCTAGATTTCATTAAAGTATAAAACATCCCCAAAAAAGGGGATGGGACCACAGTATGAAGCAGTAATAGGTATTGTACATGATTGACGCTGAGAGCTCTGCTTTTACAGACAATTAGAAAGCTCTTCGTGGGGTTGAATTACTTTTATACTTTTGTATTTCTTTCTTATTCTTTAGGAGGGAAAAATTATTTTTTTTTTGTCCTGGCTTGTCTGATCACTTTTATTTTTGAAATAAGTTTTGATTTAGAGTTTAAAAAAAAAAAAAAAAAAGATATAACAGAGACACGTTTGAAGATCAAATGCTTTGACCTAGTTCCAAGCTGTAAAACAGTGGATATCACAAAATAAATCTGGTTCAGTTGTAGAATGTGATAGATGGTTGTGTGCAGGACAGCAGAGAACTTAATTCAGTTTGTGATGGTTGGTAAAACAGCAGGTGGTGTTGTGTATGCACAATAGAATATAAATCCCTGTATAATTTCTTCTATGATCTTCCTTTATATTCCCAGAATATTGTATTGCAAATGCTTCTGTAGATCACTGAAGATACTGGTTACCAAAATACAGTGCTGGATTCAGTGTGGGAGGTCATATAACAATGAGTATTCCTTGTCTGCGTGCGTCTTGTATAGTAGTTTTCCTTTTCTGAGGCCCATTATCTTTATATATTTATTTAATTAATGATAAGCAGTAAGATATATTTTACAGCAAAGTTGTCAAGTGTTGATAAGTTTAACAGGAATATAGAGTTAAATTTTGGGGATTACCTGTTATAAACTTGTGTCTGGCTTCTGTGTGTGCATGTGTGTGACAATATGTATACATAGTGAATGAAAATAGTTCTCCTAAACGAATGATTTGATTTGCTTTGGCAACATTTTGATTACTCTCGAGTGTTTATAGCATTTTAAAGTAAAATGATATGTGTTGGAGTTTAAAATATGTCATCCTAAATAATGAAAGAAGTTGATCAATTGCATTTTTTTCTTTGAATTCTGCCAGAAATTGTCACCATTTTTCTTTTTTTTAACTTGATACTGTGCATTTTTTACAATTTTAGATTGCTCTCTTGGATTCTCCAACAGCTTTAAGTATGGAGGAGAAGCTTCAGCAGAATGAAGCAAGGGTGAGTTATTTCATAAATCAGTAAAAAATAAAAAAGTGATGGTCATTTTCAGGGTTTTTTAATAAACATTACTTAATTTTCTCCCACCAAACAACATTTCCTAGATTTATTTTTTTAAAGTATATGTGAACTCATATTTTTGTTGTCTGACTAAGGTAAAATATCAGATTAAAATTAAGAACAAAGTATGTGTCTTGGTTATTTATATAATAGTTCCCTTTAAGTAATGAAAATATTTGTTCCCTGACCAGCTTGCCTTATTTTATTAAAAAGAAATAATGTTTTTAAATAGAATAGGGAGGGAAAACTCACTGAATTATATTACTAAATCAGACTGACAAAGCATTCAGTGCATAGAAATTACAGTAAATGATTTCTGGAGAGATGGTCAACTTGCTCATGTTTTCAAGTAATCAATGATTTGTATTGCAGGTTATGTTTTTTGAAAACTTTCAGTCTTTAAATCTGGAATAGACGTACAAATATGCTTGGTGCCTAACTAGCTATCTTTTTTTTGGCGGGGGGGAGGGACCCTAAGGTCTGTGTGGATGTGCTTCATAGTGTGCCTTGCACCAGGTTCTTATAATAATACTGACCAGTGTAGAAGCTGGGAAAAATTCTCAGACATTTGAGATACACTCATAGGGTCCAAAAGAATATAAATATAATATAATGGTACTTGGATTTCTTTAATTTACAATCATTCATTCTTTATTCTGTCTTTTTGTTTTAATTCTTTTCTGTCTACTTGACTGTTCTTAAAGCTACTACAAACCATTTGGGGAAAAAAAAATTAGTTTTTGGAAAAAGAGGGTGGAAAGTATTTGGAATCATTTAGCTACATGGTAGAGAAAGTATTCACTAGTGTATTTAGTTCCAAATATTGTCAACAATATGCCAACCAATATATAGATACAGATGCCTTTAAAAAAAAATAGGGGCTTCTTAGCAATGTTAAATTGTAAGGTTTTCACTGGTGCTGCTCAGACCTTTACAATTAGAGAATGAACACACTGCTTTCTGAGCATCCTGTTTTGACTCAAGTAATTGGTGGTACGATATCTCTGCACTTCTTGGGGTTCTAGTTGGTAATACCATTTTTGGAGAAATGTTCAAGTACTTTTCTGTGAAATGATTCTTCAAAAATAACCTTCTTGATAAAAATGGGCAACATGTGTTAGTATGAACCATAGCTACAAAGCAGACTCCAGGTTTCTCCATAAGCCAAGTTTCTGCTAGGAACGCATTTTGCAACTCTAATATATGCAGGAATCCTTCTTGTGTTGCATTCAGTGCTTTAAGTAGAACTTACAAAGCAGTGATATGAGCCTTAGGTTGTAAATATCTTCTTCATATACATGCAACGTTTTTAAAATGGTTTTAGCTAAATCAGAAGAATGACGGTATTGTTAGTAACGTAATATGCTTTTATTTTTTTTCACAAACATAAAGCTTTTATCTAAGAGTAGTGAGCAATATGAACTGCTGGATGTATGCTAATTAGCATGGTATTCATGCTCTGACAGTAATCACTGCTTGTCCTGCTCGTAAGTGTTGGTCCTCTGCACAGAAAGAGCATTGAGCATATTTTATCTTTTGTCAACCTCATTAGAAGGTTATGTGATTACTATTTAACATAATTACCACAGCCACAATTACTGAAAAGTCTTAGTAAATATTGCAGTGTTTATAGCTTTTTTTTACAATTGAGTGCAATAATTAATTTCTTTATACAGATCTAAAGACTATCACCATATTTAAATTATCTGACAAATATATGGTAGGTTTCTTTAATGAGTTGATTTGTCCTTAGTAAGGACAATAGACTTAGGTGAATAGACTTATGATGGATGTTCTTAATAATTTTCTTTAGTCCTTTCAGTTATTTTCTTGTTTTAACATTTTGACTACCACCACTAATAGTGCATTGAAAAATGTATTACTTCTCTCTGTTGAAATTTTTGAAAAACAAGTAAAAATGAGATAAATTTCTTTAGTTCTTATTAATTAATTTGCACTTGAACTGTAAAGATAGCTAGGGTAGTAGGCTACAGGTTGCAAATGGGGAGTTGTTTGGAGGAACTGTTGAAGACCTTTTTTTTTTTCCCCCAGTGGATTTTATATATAAATAAAGGGACATAGCCGTTGTGTTTCTCAGCGTTCTGCAGGATGAAGTGAATTCAAGTAATAAATGATTGTGTATGTTTTTAAAAGTCTATATATTTAATTCCTACACAGAAATCTGGTGATTTCAAAAAATGAAAGTATGTATGCATGCATGTGTGTGTGTATATATATGTGTGTGTGTGTATACACACCCACCCACATATATATGGTTATGATTCCAAGTCAGCTAGAGCTTTGAGGTTGATCTGCCTGAAGCACCTTCTATACAGCGCTATCTAAAAAGTCAGCAGGGCTTTGAAATGAAAAGAACCCTTACTGGTGTATACAAAAGCTATGAGTTGGGCAGCTTGGTGTGTAGGAACAGCAGGACAACACAAGTGTTGATATGCAGCATTCTGCCTGTCTGTAATGCCTTTGCAAGCAGGTCCTCACTTCAGTGCTGATTTCCGCCAAGTGTGTGACTTCTGCATTGCAGCAAACTTTGCTCTGATTCCCTCCTGAAGGCTGTCTGTCTGCTTCTTCCTGTGCATCCATACTCTGTGCTTTCTGGAGGTTGTTTTAGCCAGAACATGCCTAGCTGAGATGTAGGAAAGGAGCTGTCTTCCTAGCATAGCTAAGGGATCGGACTGCTGCAGTAGTTTGCAGGAGTGACTAGGCACTTTTTGGAATTATTCAATTTCTTTGAAAATACCTGTCATTTTTTGAAGTGGCTATCCCTGTCCTTGGTTTGATAGTAACTATAAGTAAGAACTTGATAGTTTTTCTTTTTGAGAGAGAAAAAATTGTAGGTGTGGTTAGTTAATGTATGAGCAATAGTTCTCTTTTAAATGTTTAAGTATTAAACTTTACAAAGAATTTCACAAATTTTTAGTACTTCTGTAAGAATTCATTATTAAGAACTTTGGAAAAGATGTGATTTTTCATGTAGTTGTTTTCTTTTATAGGTACAAGAACTGACCAAAGAATGGACAAACAAGTGGAATGAAACCCAAAATATTCTGAAAGTAAGACAAATAAATACTTTTTCAACCTGGAATTTGAACTAATCTTAGTTTTTCCAAAAAAAAAAAAACCACGTTCCTGTGCTAAGTCACCTTCTTTGGCTTTTTTAGTAACACAGAATTTTCTCAGTCATCTTTTCACATATTCAAAAAAATAAGGCTTTTTTTGAGAACTTTTGAGATCAAAGATTCAGGCAAGGGGTGGTATTTGTGAATTAGACTTTAAATAATGTTAATAAAAGCACAACTCTTTTTTTTGCCTAGTGACCTCAAAGTGCAAAATGGTTTATTTCTTAGAAGTCTTTTAAAATACTGAATGTTTCCATTATACTGCAAGCAAAGACAACCTGGGGCAAGGGCAAGTGGAGCCCCCTGGTGTTTGTGTTGTATTGAGATCTATGAATAATCACCTTGTACGTTACATTGAGTATCTCAGTGAACACAGTGCATAGTGGATACAGATTTTTGCATTGGCCTTCAGATTTGTTTCAGTCAGAAGTAGCTTGTAAAGTTGAGAAACAACTTTAAATGGGACTTCTGCAGTGGAATATCCTCCCGTAGGTCTTCATCAAACAAAACAGATGCATCTGAGCTAAGTGTGCTCTGGAGTCCCCAAGCACGGGGATTTTTGCTACTGATTCACATAAGCTGGCTTGTGTGCACTCTTTATATGATTCCAGAATACTTCTGGAGCAGTTAAATGCACACAGCGCTCTCTTGCGTTTTGTAGATCTGGTACAGTTCTGGGAGGGCAACGTGGTGATTTCCATACTGTGTTTTTTGCATGACATAGACTGAGACTTTTGTGTTCTCTGCATATATCTTTGTGTCTCTACTGTCCGATTGTACTGGTAAGTTTTTATGTTGGTGTTTGGCTCTTGATGAAAGTGATATCTGAGGAGGTGGTATTTTAATGGGCTACTTCATGATTCCATATGCATACACACACAGAGGAATGATTCCAACAATTTCTTTTCCACAACATGCACCAACTTCTTTGCCAAATGTTTTATCTGTTCTGTTAAATAAAAATTTGGAAAATAAACCTTAAGCTTGCATGCCTTGCTGTATATCCTGAACATATGCTTGTTCAGAGCGCAATTCAAGCAAACGTATAGGAGTATTTTTTTAATTCTCCTTATCGCTGACCTGAGACTTGTTTTTGTAGTTGATTTTTGCTGTGTATCGCTTTTTAATTGTTTTTTTTTTTTTTTTAAGTTCACCTCTGTGTCTTTTATCTGACTTCCAAATAAGTCAAATGACTCAATGCTTAAAAAATAAAGCACATATAGCTTATAGAACAGAGCAGGGCTGGTAACAGCCTAGCAGATGGCATGACAGAATGGACTGTTTAATGTCTGTCCAGATACTGAACTGGGAATTACAATTTGCATATTCCTTAGAGATGTTTTGGGTCCAATTTTACATTATTCCTCTGTTTTGTTATTTGGAAGCATACTTCTATATAGAACTTTATCAATCTTCTCTTTACTCAGGTTTAGATTGGGGAGTTCATTGTCACATGGAGAATTTGTGAATTCTGGTCAATTATGAAGTGAACATGATACAGTTAGCATGTGGAAAGTCTTTATACCTTAATGTTGGAAATGCACTGATTCTTCCACAGAAATTACAGCATTGTAGGAGGCATTAATTGAACAATTCAAATAAACAAGGGAAAGCTGTATTTGTTAAATAGTTGAATATAAAGGACTTAAAAACACAGAAGCTGTAATTCTGCTCTTCTGGTACTGAGCTTTTGTTAGTTTAATTCACACAGCTTCCATATTTTGCACTTTTATATGCTCATATTTGAGCATATAAATATAGCTTATATTTCACTTTTGAGTTAAAGGCAATTGATGAAACTTTCTTGGCCCTGAAAAACTGAAAATCTGCAAAAGATCTCTTGGTTTTACTGCTTTATTTTGCACCATTTTACCGAAGCTATCTGTATTTTTATTCACTTCTTGTTTAACAATTCTTGAGATCACTGCCAGCATACAAGTGGGAAAGAGCTTTTTGGAAGTTTGCCAGGCTGAATAGCTGGAAAGCAGATTTTAAACTAGAGAAAGCAGTGGTGTTTCTTGTAATGGACTGCTTTAACTTCACTGGCTTTTTTGTTTCTTTATTGATATACCACCTCTTGCATGCACAGGTCATACCTGTTGCTTATAAAACTTAGAAGGTCTTGTTGCCCTTTTAGAAATGAGACTGTCTTTGTGTCCACATCACTGCAGTCACAACTGCAATTTTTTCCATGCCATAATCCAGTAACTTTCAGAACATTCTTCATTAAGGTCCTTAGAATATCAAGTTTGTATTTGTGTTTAAAACCTACTTCTCTTTACTTTCTTCCCCGAGTAAATAACTACGGTATGTAGGAAATTGATGCTGACTGCGTGGAGGAGTCTGGTAATTTCTTGCCTGTGTGTTGTTCCTTGGCTGTGTGATTTGGGCTTGGTTAAATGGCAGTTTTATTTGGGTTGCATTTATTGGAAGATTGTCTGAGCTGTGCTTGAGCAAATGAGGCTTGTTTGTTGTTGTTCAGTGTAAACTTTTAAGTATTTAACATTTTCTTCCTGCAATGCACTGTGGCAGACAGTAATACTGAATTCATTCTTTTCTAATCTCTTTGTGATAGTTCAAAAAATTGTTCAAATTCCACCAACTTCTTAACTCTTCAGTGTTACTTTGAACCTTGTTTTAGATTATACCAGCAACAACTAAATGCTACCTTGAAAACAATATAGTCGGAATGGAAAATTCTATCCAGATAGGAATATCTGAGGAAGAGGGAATACTGTGTGAAGGCAGGCTTTTGATTAAAAAGTATTTGATAGCTTAAAGTTCAATTATTTCAGTTAGTACAGTGCCACGTGTGCAGCTGACATGTGCATCCTGGTATTCTTCATTATTTCTGCTTTTAATATGCTTATTCCCCTTTTGATGTTTAGTTTCCGTGTTGTTCACCCTAAGTTATTGTTTCCATCACAGGGTGCATCTTCAGGTTGAGGATGTTGAACTGTTCTATTTGTAAATGTTGCCAATTCTGAGTTTGGTGCTGAGTCTGTATGACTGAGTGCCATTACCAGCTGTGAACATCGTTTACAATCCTTCATATGAACTGCTGCCAGAATAAACTTGTCTTGGACTGGTGGTGGTAGTAGTAGTGATAGTGTACTCTTTCTTCCATGCATTTGGAAGAAGCCCTTTTGTGGGGAGACTGGGTTCTTATGGAGTCTGGACTACTGCCAAATCACATCTAAAGCCAAAATCTTCCCTGTATCATAATGCGAAGATAAAGACAGTGCATACATTTTAAAATGAGTTTAAAAAGAAGTTTTAAATTTATGCTAACTCATATAAAGTATCCCTTACTGTATCATGGCAGGTGCTTGGAGTTATCTGTCTAAAGAGACAAGCATTGTTTCCCATGGTGATGTTTATTTTCATCCTTGACCTCCTTACTATAGTATAGTGTGACACTCTAACCTTACTAATCTAGTAGTAGATTCTGTCCTCTATCCCTCTTTTTAATCAAAGGAAGGATTTCGTAATGCTTAATTCATAGGTAGAATGAGGCTTAGCATCGGGTAAAATACTCTAAAATACTCAGTAAACCAAAGTGAGAGTGTTCGATTTAAAGCCTGTAGGCTTTGGGTAATTTCCTCAAATGTCATCAGCTGTCAGAAGAATCGCACTTTACAAAACAGCACTGCTTTACATTGCTTCTGTCTTCAGGTGTCTTGCAACCTCAGCACTGACTTAACTGTAGGATTTTGCTTTCATCTCAAGCTCGTTGAATCTTTCTCCGAATTTTCTTCCGTTAATGTTCTTCCATGCACTTCTCTGAAAAAGAGAAGGAGGGAAGTAAAACAGTTTGCTCTTTTCTAGTTTAAGTCCTTTTTGTGTTGTTCTGTTAAAGATCAGTCCTGGGGTCTATAATCTCTTTAGATGGTTTCTAAGATGTTAAGGTAACCTATCCAACTTTGGATTTTTCTTTCTTTGAGGCTTTAATTGGTACAAAATTTCTTTTGATGTGGCTGCTATATTTGACTACATGTGTTGTCATTCTTCTAGAGATATTTTTCTTTTACTGGCATCTTATTTTTTTTTTTTGTCGTCTTTTGTGCATGTTCCAATTTCTTTCTCTGTAACCTTTAGCAGCTTTTATATTGTTTTTGTAATGCGAACTCCTTTATATAATTCTCTACTGTTTTTTTCCCAACTGTCTTTTAGATTTCTTCTCCCTCTTACTGTTTTTATAGAAATTGGTTTAATACTTCTAGCTTTTTCCTTCTTTGATGTATGTCATTCTTACCTAGTGTTAAGGTATTCAGATGCTCTTTTGTGTGTGCTTGCATGCGTTTTAAGTGGATTTAGAGTTGCATTTTATTTCATTATATTGTTGTTCAACTCTAATCGTGTCATTAGCTTTGTGTAGGAGAGCTCGACTGATGTCAAAAGATGCAGAGATCTGTCTTCCCAGAGTCTATGAAAGGACAGTCCTTTTTGTGAGTGTGTGTGTGTGTGTCTAATTCTCATGATCAATAGTTTCACTAGTAGCTGCTGCTTCTGGCTTTGTCTGGTTGGATTTAGTGACATAGCCTCACTTCAATCAATAATACTAATTCTGCTGCAGTACTTTACCACGTTGTGCAAATATGTTATTGAACACTGTCTATTTGAACTTTTTCTTTTTTGTGCCCTTTGGTTGAGTATTGGATAATAGTACATTTTTGTGGTTTAACAATTGTTTTTCCTACCTGGGGAAGAAAGCTGTTGCTAGTTGTGTCCATTTGTAAGTATAACATCTACTGTTTGTGGTTTTGTTCTTTCTTTTTACATTTTTTTTAGCTACACATGCATTTTTTTAATGGAGGTGAATAACTCTTAAATTACAATGATGAGTAAATGCAGACTAATACTAAACACTTACTGTTGTAGATGTTCATCTAAACAGGAATTGCTTTTCTTTATGAATTTTGGCTGCATCCAGCGAAGACGTTAGGAAACCAAAACTGAAAGTAATTGTGCTGCTCTGTATAAGGTGCGGATTAGGGTGACAGAAGCTAATAGATTTTGATTTTAATCATTTCCTTTCCATGCTGGCCTGTATACTGGGGTGAACTCTGTCAAGAGCAGTCTGTTGTGTTCTATATAAATTCTGCATTAGTCGGCACTTACTTGCAATTTTAGATAGTGTTTTTTTTCTTGCTAAACCCCAGATGCTAAATGGTATTTAAGCACATTTATCTTGGTTCTCTTGCGTATAAGGCTAGACATATATCACAGTTTCCTGTTTTATGCCTTTTTGTTAGTTTATATTAACCTTGACTATTTTGGGTCCTTTTCCTCTTCTCACTTGTTTCGTGTTCTACACCAGTACTTTGCCCTTTGAGCATTTGTTTTCTGCATTCTTCCCTTTCTCTTTGTTGTGCTTCTTGAATTGGACTCCAGTAACTTCATAGTTTATTTCTGTGCTTTACCCACTTCAGCAATTTAATCATGTTAACCTAAATCTTGTCTGTTCTGACTTAACAGGTCTGCTTATCTTTATCCTCACTGACATCTTTCTCACCTGCATCCTTCTCTGTAGTGACTATTATAACAAGAAAGGCAGCAAGCAGGGATAAAATACAGATTGAAGGACTTTTTCCCCAGTTTTAACATGCTTAATCCTCAGGTGAAAAGTGCTCTCAATTAATTATCTGCAACTTTCACATAAAATCCTCCTGTCTACTAAATCCACTCAGCTGTAGAGTAGTTGTGCAAACTCTTGGGTTTTTGAAGAACAAACTCTAGAAATTTTTTTTTTAAGTACTTTAACATCATTAGTTAATGATAGTTCATGACTCATGATGTGCTTCAGTGATTGTGACACTTCCTACATTCAATACTTTTAGCAACCAATAAAAACTTGTGGGTACTAGAACATTAGGAACCTAATGCATAATGTAGTTGTCCTAGATCACTAATGAATAGCTGAATATATAATATATTCATTGTACATATATGTATATATAAAATTATCTCACAAAAACAACAGCTTGATATTTTGTAATAATTTGTATCACCTTAATTATTTTACCATTGGGTATTGGAAAATTGTATATTATGAAAGTTTTTACAAAAGACACCAATATATACTTTAATCCTGCCCATGGAAAGTGCATGTGACTCTTTGAGACTTCTTGGATGCATGCCTTTGGAACGCAGGTCCTAAAATGGTTGTATTTATAGGTCAATGAAAAAAAAGGAGGAATGGTGTGCATTTATATACAGAATGATGTATGCATGATACTGTATTTAAACTGTTCATTTTCAGCTTTGGCATATGTGTTTATTTGTATGTTTGGCAGGAATAATACTTGTTTCTAAGGATTTTTCACATTTCAGTAAGTGAATCATTTTTGTAAAATTGTTGCTAGTTAGACATGTTGGTGTTGCATTTTGGTTAGAATGTGTGTTGGCTGTGTCTAAAGCATAACTGTATACTTTTAATGAGACTTAACTCTACTTTCTTTTGAACAAATTTTATTTTTTATAAGTTCTATTTGTCATCTGTATTATACAGTACTCTTTGCATGCTTCCGGTTCTTGTTTGCTACTTTACAAGCTATGTCTCCTGCTTGAGGTTTTTAAGGATGAGGTTTCAAAATCACTGACAGGAGGAATTTAAGTCAGATGTTATTCCTGAATTTGTTTACTTTTTTTTTTTTTTTTGAAAAGTTGACAGAATAAATAGAATACCAACTCTAATCCGAAGGTTGGTTCTTTTCTCAGGGCACCCCCTCTACTACATTATGCAATTACATAATGTATATACATTTATCAAACTGAATTTGTGTGGAAAGTTATGAATGCACATTTGCATTAAATAGCCTCTTATATTATGCCTAATATGATTTCCTTCAGCTGGCTGGTGAATGTTGTGAAGAAGACAAGATATTAAGGTTTAAAAGAGCTCATGTTAATTTTTCATGTCTGTCTTTCTCAGTTGGAAATCACACAGTAAATGATAATAGCTTCTCTTCCTCTGGAAGCCTGTTAAAATGTGGTTTTGTTTTTTCACACTAGATGTCACTGCAGATACAAAAATCAGCTGTTTCTGCATGCTTAATTGAGGTTTAATTCAGATATTTTAAGGCAAAATGATTTGCAGTATCTTGACTTTCATTGCTGTGAAGATCTACTAAAATAAGATTATGAGAATGCCAAAACATTGGTTTAGGAGCAAGTTCTGAAGAACCTGAGGAACTGTTTTGACAGAAATGGTTCTGAACAACAATTCACAGGTGGGATGAAATGTGAAGTGATTATGTACATTCAAGATTATCACAATTATTTGTCAGTACCTTTTTCAACTCTCTCTTTCAAACTGCTGTATATCTAGAATGTTTTACAAATCACTTTAGCCTTTGAAACATTTATTTTCTCAACTTTGAAGCTCTGATATTTTGGGGATATAAAAGAGCAGGTTCTGAGAGAGGTAGTATCTCTTATTTGACCAGCTAATATAGTTGAAAAACCAAACAGGCTTTTGGACATAGATCCAGGCCACTTCATCTATTTTCTTTCTCTTTTAATGGATCTTGCAGTTGGAAAAAACAGTTAATTAAGTTAGTAATTTTTTTAAAGAAAGTTGATAACAAGGAAATGTTTATTGTTCTCAGTCCTTGTACAGTATTTAACTCCTGCCCCCTGTGTCATGACATGTAATATCTAGTTTAGTTGTTGGTTTTATTAGCATTTGCTACCTAGTGGAGCTAAACATTTAAAGCTAAATCAGATGTTAAATTCAGAACTGCTACTCTGACCTACATTCATTATGCTGAAGTAAATTGTGGAGGCACTCAAAACCTTGACTAATAATACGTCCAAACTGGGTTGTATTTGCAGGGTTAGTGGGGATATTTTGATTTTAAGAAATGCTTTACTTCTGAATACTTCTTTGAAATGGAATACTTATTTCTGCCATACGTCTTTCAAAGTTGGAACAAGCATAAATGTAAATCTATTGTTTTTAAAATAATATTTTTAAAATAATTATTTCCTTTTTAGTTAATATTTATAACATTGTCTATGGTCTTGCAGTCATTTCTAAAGCTAGCTGTTACTGGTTTGCCATCTCATTACCTGCTGGTCTGTGATCTGGTCCATCAGTGATCCATGCTAGAAACAGCTATAGGAGTCGTTCTCATCTCTTTGGATGTTGGTAAGGCCACCTGGCCTTGGGACACACAGGAAAATGTTTCCTTATTTAGCTAGTGTGGAGATTATAACTTAAAAAGTGGTTATAGAGAGGATGTGATAGAAGAGGAGATATTAGGAGGGGAGAGAAGTTGGTAGCAGGAGCTCATTGTTGGGCCTGATCATCTTTAATCTTAGGAGTATTAATTGGTGAAGTTTGCTGATAATAAAGTTGGGAGACATCATTTGTCTAGCAGAGCATCTCACAGAGGGAAGGATGACTCAGGATTAGAATAAGAAGGGAGGTTGATTGTACATACTCTGAAGTGCTGACGCATGGGGACCAATAAAAACTTGAAACCCCATGGAAGGGGAGGAGGACAGCATGAGACTTCACTGTCATGAGATAGTACGATGCCAGCATGAAAGACAAATGAAAGCTTGGAAGGATCAGATAGATGTTTCGTATAGTGAGTGAAAAATGGAGGTGCCTGACACAAGCAAAACTGTATATGCATGAGGAACACCGCCTGTAAGTCAGCAGTGTGCCCTGGCAGCCAAGAGGGCCAACTGTACCCTGGGGTGGGTCAGGCACAGGACTGCTAGCTGGTCGAGGGAGGTGGTTGTCCTGCTCTGTGCTAGTGTGGCCTCACCTTGAGTACTGTGTGCAGTTTTGGGTGCCACAATATAAGAAGGACATGTAAAACTATTAGAGAGTGTCCAGAGGAGGGCTGCGAAGGTAGTGAAGGGTCTGGAGGGCAAGGAGTATGAGGAGCGGCTGAGGTCACTTGGTTTGTCCAGCCCAGAGAAGAGGAGACTGAGGGGAGGCCTCATGGCGGCCTGCAGCTTCCTCACGAGGGGAGTGGAGGGGCAGGCGCTGATCTCTGCTCTCTGGTGACAGCGACAGGACCCAAGGGAACGGCATGGAGCTGTGACGGGAGGTTCAGGCTGGGTGTTAGGAGAAGGTTCTTCACCGAGAGGTGGTCGGGCACTGGAGCAGGCTCCCCAGGGAAGTGGTCATGGCACCGAGCCTGCTGGAGTTCAAGCAGCGTTTGGACAATGCTCTCAGACGCATGGTCTGATTTTTGGCGCTCCTTTGTGGAGCCAGGAGTTGGACTCAATGATCCTTGCAGGTACCTTCCAACTCTGGATATTCTATGATCTTAGGTCAAGGAAGATGAGTCCAGATGAGAAGCAGAGAGGGGATGTGTTAAACACCACACTACGGCTAGGCTGGTCAGGTGAAAGGAGATGCTTAGAGTTTCACTATTAAAACTGCAGTGAGGAGAGGGGATACAAATGGTGTCAGTAACTATATCAATAAATAAATACCCAAGAAGGAAAATAATTATTTGAGCTGAATGTCAACAGTGATGCAAAATATAGGAGTATGAACTATTGGTAAGTTCAGACCAAATAACTGAAAACAATTTCAGTTATGCAATGGATGAGAGCCTGAATGGAATCTATCAAATGATTTATTATGGTATTTGGGAACTGCACTGGAAACATAGGAGGTCACTTTTGGTTCTTCCATCCTCAGATAGGAGGAACATTGCTGGCATTTTAAGCAGAGGTATAATTCCTGAAACTGTGCTTAAACTGGAGAATTAAATAAATTTGCTTGTTTGTAGGGACAACTGGCAATTTCACTAATTTTTTAGTATGCTCATCTCTTAATATGGAGTGCAACTTTAATAGTGGGCCATGTATTCTTTATAATACATAATACAGTATACAGGGAATGTTATTATACTGTAATGTAATACAGTATAATAATTAGCATGCAGTGCAGTTGAAAATTCAGAGTAGTCTGTCTGTTTATGTAGCACTTTTCTTCCAGAAGAATGAAACCCAGAATCATTCATAGTTTTTGTAAATAGAAATCTATTTGCAGCGTGTTCTTAAATATCGCTGTTTTTAATCCACTAAAAACCTCTCCAAACACTAGGACTGTATGATCCCACTTACTAGTGGGAATAAGCTTTGAGTGGAAAATAACTTAGAAATTTTATGTTTGGAAGGGAAAAGAAATGTGTAGATGGACCTGTGCCATGATCTGCAGCTGTTTTATATGAGGGTGGTGATCCTGTTGCATAGCTGAGTTTACAGGACTGGCTTTTGTCAGAGCTCTTATGCAGACTTTGACTTGGTAACCGGTTGGTGTTTTGCAAGCATTTGTTCGCTCACCTGAGAACACAATGGAAATGCTTGGTGGGTTTTGCATGAAACTTGAGGCTTTAACAATTACACGAGTCATGCAGAATAGCATGCAAGGTGAAGCCGTTAGACATTTTCATGATGGACAGTTACTGTCTACCAACACCTTAGGAAATGAATATATTTGCAAACAACCTTTTCAAGGCTTACATTAGAAAGAAATTGCATGCTGGAGGATGGTCTGTCTTATCTAAGTAAGTAAAAAATATTCCCTTTTTTAAAAAGGGGGTGGGGGAGGGCAGGCAGATAATGAAAAGCAGTATGTTTTCACTTTCATTGAAAGCTCTCATATTTCACAAGAGTATTTAACACATCTAAACACAAATGTACCACTATATGGAGGATGATATAGAAATAATAAAAGCATCACATATCCTAGTGTCAAATCTGGAAAATTTTGTAACTCTAAAGATAAATTAGACTGCTCTGGAACACACAAATGATGCATACAATAATAAGATAACATTTTGTTGATCTGAGTACATGATTATTTAATAATTTAGGGTGTCAAAGCAATATATTAATGTAGAAGACTGCAGAATAATTTGGCTTGTGTACTTCAATTGTTTGATGGAAGCTCTAGTAATTTATTCAGCAAAACAGTTCCTGGGTTTGTTCTATAAGACTTTAGTGATTTATAATTTAGCTTGTTCAGCTTTCTGATACAATGACAACCTGCAGGTCAGTGCAGAAAGGATTTACAGGTGAACAAAGTTTAAGTGAAAAATTCTTTCTGCTAGTAAATTAGTTTAGTTTCTTTAGTCATCGGGATAGTGAGTGGTTCAACATAGGTTTATACCATCTATCAAGCAAGTGAATGTTATGAGTTTTTTTCTATTAATAAGACATGCAGTGTCCTTTGGTTTTAAAATTTAAAGCTATGAATATCCATAACTAGTATTGTGGCTGCACTTCATGTAAAAATTCAAAAAGCTACATGTTATTAAAGGGGTGGGATATATATAAATGCAAATGCATTATCTATAGAGTTGTTGAACTACACCTTGAAGAAATTAAGAAAAAAAAGAGGGCTACATAAAGAAAGACATCCAAAATGTGGAGAATTATAGGAGGTTCCACAAATTGCAAAGGCAGGGAGGTGGCCAGGGAAGGAGGCATTTCTCTTCAGTCAGAAGTGCTGCTGTCACGTTTGCCACTTCTCTGCAGAGACCTCTTGAAAGGTAACTCTAAAAGCAGAAGATGCTGCGTAACGAATCATTATGTAATTTTTGTATTGCAAATTTGAGTTTAGCAAGATCTTATTCCATCAGAACACAGGAGAAAAACTATTGTATTAAAAAAAGTAGCAAATGTTAAGTGTTTTCTTATGTTGCTTTTTTGCATAATAGCTGAAGAACTCATTGCTCTAAGGATTTTTTTTAAAGTCAAAAATCAGTGGGATTCAAAAGAGACTTAGGATTTTTATTAACACATTTCTAAAGTGTATTTACGGATAATATGCTTTAAAACACTGGTCAATCTGGTTTTAAATCAAACTTTCAAACATTCTTATCCTTTGTGCAGTTGTTAAATATTATACTGGATCAGATTAGATACACCTGTAGGTGAAATAAGATTTATGCAACAGTGCCCCCTATTGGAATATAAAACAGGGCAAGCGGAATAATCTTCCCCAGAAAACTGTTTTCTGTCTGCAGTTCTTGGAGTTACAGAACCACAGGTGATACCCTTGCACATTAGTCCACATTCCCTCCTTTCCCTTTCTCACCATTTGTCCAGTTTTTCTTTTACCTACGTAAATTATTGATGTCAACAGTGTCCTTCAGTTTAAAAAGGGGCTGCTTTTCATTTCTGATCTGCTGCTGAATAATTTTCTGCTCCCTAGTATAGGAAACAGCAAGCAAGCATTGCTCACTGGGGACAAAATATAGTGAATACATAACTGGAGGAAAACCAATTAAGAATTAAGAACTTCCTTTGCGTACAGTTTACATATATATTTCATAGGGAGCTTAATGTTAGGGCTATGCCACAGAGGATCTTCAGACATTTTTGTGAACCCAGGACATAATAGCATATTTTCAATGAAATCAAATGCACCCAAAGTACGCGTTAGTATAAGAATTTGCTCTGGTATATAGTCTGGTTAAATATTAACGTAAAGAATTTTGCTATTGCACGTTTTTACCCATAACTTCTTTAATTCAGTATTATGCATTTTTGCATAATTTAAATATAGACATCTGGACAATTTACTTAGCCAGCATAATGTTGTGTTTTACTGAAAGTCTCTGCACAGTGTATTCTCAGAACTGTGTGCCAGCAGTTAACTGTTGAATATTTAAATGAAAGAATTGAGATTTTGCAATGGAAAGTGTAACGCAGATTAAACTTCACCAAGCGGTTCTGTTCATTAAAAGGACACTGTACTAATTATGTATACTCTTTAATATGTGCTGGGCCAGAAACAGCTGGAAACAGCGAAGGTTTTGCTTGTGTTTTACTGTATTGGTAGTTTGGTCAAGGAATATTAGAAGTGTCTTTTGGGCTTTTTTTTAATTCAGTATCCTGTTGGTTAAAAAAGTAAACTTACTGTGTGTTTGTATGTATATAAATGCATTTAAAGAAATGTTATGTATCATAAAGGTTCTTTATCATGGGCAGTTGTAGATACTGAAAATTAACTTGTAGGGTCGTATAGATGCCTTACACAAACATTTTGTTTCTAAAGTGCTGGAACATATCTTAGCTGCAAGCTTGGAGATGCCTCCAGATCTGGTTAATACAGCAAATGTAACACAGCAGTGTAGAAGGGATGAGATTGCATAATGGCTCTTGTGTCTGTCACAGAATTGTTAATGAATTTACTCCATCAGGATGTTTCTGACTGCTGAGTCAAAGCTGAATTCCGAGAGACCATCGTTTACACAAACAATATAATCCTCTTATCTTTACTGTGACTCGAAGTGTTTTCTTATGTCCTGACTCAGAATTATTTTCTGACTGAATTTCTACTTTTCACGTGTCCATTTGGTCGTCTTTCTCCTAAAGAAGAAAACTATTTTTCTCCGCACAGAGCAGCCATTTATATTCACTGGAGTGTTCCTTTGTGTGTAATACTTGGCTTGCTTTATTTTCCACAGTTTATGAATGTATCTTAAATACAGAGGGAGTACATGTACATTTTCCTGTTCAAGGATAATTCAAGATAAGATGCATGCAGTACATGGAAGTTTTTTAAATTGTACCTTGAGGCTTTCATACATTTTCTGAATTAGTACTTTTTTAATGGGGACAGTGACCTTTCCTACTCTTGTCATTTTGGCTTATGGATTCACTGCTTTTTAAAATCGTGTTACACAAATGAAGGTGAATCAAGTTGCGGATCAAACCTAATCATTTCTCTGCCTTATAATAGCTTACAGACCTTCAATTTATTTCAAAAGAGGTCCTTCCTCCTTTAGAAGTGTCCTTCCTATGCCATCAAGGATGAAAGAGGGGCAATTTGGCTACTTTTTCTCATCTTTCTTTCCATGTGGGAGAACAGAGCAATAAATATTGTTGAAAGGGTTTCTGTTATTTTGGTTTGGGGCAAAAGTTCACAGTTTAGAGTTTTCTTTTGAATCTGGAATTAAATTTTCAGCCACATGATTAAAGTTTAGCAGTTACTCCAGATAACTGATTAAGATTCAGGATTTTTAGTAAATTGTACTTGAAGATAAAACCTAATGGACAACAAATATTCGAGGGGAAAAAAAAACCTGTACTTAATCTCACTAGTCTGTTGCATTTATTATAATGCTTCCATCAATAAGATGTATTCTATGTATGAACGGTAGTCATTAACAAAGTAAAGGTTTAGAAACTCAATTAATTTGTGTTCTCTAATTTTAGATCTAAATAAATAAGCAACACACGAATGTTAAATCACAATTATACGTGCTGTATTTCTTGAGTATATTAAAAATGTGTTAAATATTAAAGACTGGAAAATGAAGCATTTGTCTTTATTCTTAATTATTTGTGATAGATTTTTTGCACCCAGCAATAATTTCCTTGTCTCCTGGGATGTCTGTTTTTTCCTCAGTCGGGGATGTTAGCAAATGCTTTGTTATGCTGAAAAAAATGTTCAGCTCTTAATATTTTCAGTTCCATTGGGCCAAAGGTGCCAGCAGTTGTGTGAACAGCCACCCGTATTCACTGATTTAAGTCATCAGCCTTGTTGTATAGGAACGTTATAAATTATGTATAACAGTAGATACCACTCAATAAATATTTAATACATGATAGGTATTTTGACTGAAATTACTTTTTCACTTGAACAATGATTTAAGCTGTATTTTTTGGTTTTATGAGGTGACACTTTTATAATATCAAGGAATAGCTGGATGCAGTTTGAATGTCAGAGAGCTGCAGGGCAACATTAATCACAGTTTCTTTTTTCTTCCTTTCTGAATGCTGCAGAACTTCTTAATTCACCCGTGACCAGGGTGGGATTTCCTGGTTTTGGTTTGGAGTGTTTTTTGTGTGTTGTGTCACCATCTCATTTTGCCCAGGTGTATGCACAGTCACAAGAGAGCTTTTAGGCAGTGTCAATATTGATGACATTTTATATTGTGCAGAGAAATGAAATATTACATCTGTTTTCTTCAGATTTGTCAAGTTGTTGTACTTAGGGAAATACATACAGCAATCTATTTGCTTTTTCTTACAAATACTGTAATGTCTTGGTTGGCTCTGAAGAATGCATGTTGATGACTTGGAAAAGGAGTAGTAGTCAGTCACATTGTTGTCAGAAAATTTGTTTTCTGTGTTTGCTGGCACCAGGAGAAAAGTGTGTGCCTCGTAATACACAGAAACGATGCTTGCTGATGCTGCCTTTCCTTCCTGAGTTGTCAGTCTTCCTTGGCTCATAATGGCTTAGTTGTTTAGGTAGAAGAGCTGATTCATCTTGAAAGGCAGTGTGTATACATGTTCACAGTCTGTTGCTGTTATATTTGAGGTCTAGGAAAACAGTAGGATTTGAGTTCAACTTGCAAAATAAACTTTATGAATACTAAAACCTTATTTCAAAGCTACAGTTAATCTCTTATTTGTTGCGTATACTGATTAGTACTAGATCACATGATATTTCATTCAAGATTATAAAGCCTTCCACTTGTACTCCTGCTGAATGATACTTTATGCTACAGGTGGCTGCAGAATGTGGCCCAAAGGAATTTTGAAGAATTAAAATTGTGCTGCAAATATTTCCTACATTTATTTATTATTGTCAGTGCTTCCATTACATTGGATGATGTTTTAGCTGCTTAGGCTTACTAAGTTTTCAGGTGCCTGGGTTTTTCATTGCATAAGGTTCAGTTCAGTTTATTTAAAGGATTGCCAAAGAGTTGTCAATTTTTTATTCCTTAGCCATATAGAATTCTGTGTAGTTTTAAATTCTTCTTACTATCATACAAGGTGGTACGTAGCTTGCTTTTAGACAACATTGCTTTGTTATTCTCGTGATTGATCTCCCTTATCTGGTATAATTCAGCTGTTTGTCTGGCTTCTTTCAAGTAACACCTTCACAGATTTCCTGAACAGCAAGCTTGGAACACTCACTGGAAATATAAAAGTTGCATTTAGAATGTTAGGAAAAATCACCAAAAAATAAGCAGGATTTATTACAGAGAATAAGTTACTTTAAACATGGTTTAGAAAGAGAATGAAGAGTGGTATTTCTTGCATATCTTAATAACTATACTGTTGTCCTTTACAGGAGCAAACCTTGGCTTTGAGGAAAGAAGGGATAGGTGTTGTGCTAGATTCTGAACTGCCTCATCTAATTGGCATTGATGATGATCTTCTTAGTACTGGTATCATCTTGTATCACTTGAAGGTAAATACACCTCTGTGTTTCCGTAGCCCTTATATGCCTTGTGATTTTTTCAGTAGACAAATTGTAGTATTAATTTGCTATCTAAATATAGTGCTCATGTAAGTGCTCATTACATCTCTCCACTATGGTAAGAAAAGCTCCTTATATTTCTCTGCTATGGTAAGAAAAGCTCTGAAGAGGTTATAACTGATTGAATTAAAATATCTGTTAATTTCCTGTTTGGGTTTATCCGGAGGGTCGACTGGTTAACCAAGGATAGGTGCTTAATATACCTACCTATGTATATTGGTTTTTCATTTATCTCGTGAAGCTTGACTTGAAATCCAGATCCAGGTTAAACGCCTCAAAACTATGATGGTGGTTCTACGCAGGATAGTTGAAACTTAAATTTGCTAATAAAATAACATTGTATAATAATGACTGAAAGCATTCTTAAAATACAATGGAAAGAAATCAGGTAGTATGTTTAAACATGTATTTGGTCCAAATTAGTCTGAGAAAGTGGAAAGATAAACCATCTCTTTTTGTGAGAGAAAGGGAGATTGCAACTGAAAATGTCTCTCTTAATTAGGAGGGCCAAACATATGTTGGCAGAGAAGATGCAATGACAGAACAGGATATTGGTATGGAATTCTGCATTTTTTTTACGTTCTTTCATTTTTTTCTCCTTCTTCCAACATCCCAGTATGTTAACAGAGCTTTATAATTTTTTTCAGGTAGTTGTTTATATGTTCTTGCATATTTTAATTTTTAGAAAATTTATGAAAACTGAATCACGTGGGATTTGCTTCAAAGAGCATGACTTCAATCAACGGCTTCAAATGTAGTCATATTCATATACTTGTTACTAATTTATTTCTTGCTACTCTTGAAATACCCTCCTGTAAAAATACCATCCTTTTTCATACAGCACCTAACAGAATTATTGCACAGTCATTCTCTTAACCTTTGTATAATGACAGTATTGTTATACCTAAAGCGGTCTTTGGACTTTATATTTGGGTGGAAGAAAATTCTGGAAGTTAGTGAAAAGTAGGTAGGCTTCTTGTACGGATTTTTCTTCTTATCAAAGCAACTAAATGCCACTGCTGGACTGCCCTGTCACATAAGTTGCTTAGAGGCACTTTCGTTAAATAAGCTACATCCTTTAGTTCTCAAGTGAGAAACTGAGAGTCAAATAGCATAGTTTTGTATATTTCCTTTGTTCAAAAGATGCCCAGATTAAAATTTGTAAGTTCCATGAAATTCACATTGCTTTGTAATATTAAGCAATGTGGGTGGAGATTATCACACATTACTTGAAGAGACAGAAAGTAGCGTAACTGATAAGTGCCTGAATGTAATAGAACATACAACCTTATTCCAGCATTTCTTACAGTCTACAATTGCATGTGATATCTGGTGTATTCCGACTTAAGTGTAGTTGCTTTAAGGTCTAGAAGCTTTTACGATTTCCCAGTGAAACTAGTCTAAAAACCTGTCTCTACGAATATGTGAACTTTACTGTTTTCTATCAGGAGAAAATAAGCATTTACTAATCTGGTGCCAAAACATAGATGAAAAGAACATTATGCAATGCAAAACAGAAAAAACACTTCTATTTCCACTACAATAAAACAAGAAACAGGGTCAATGTTTAAGGAATGCAGAAAGTAGTAAAGGAAGGAACAAAACACTGTCCAGAAAAAAAAAAAAAAAAAGACACACATGTGTAATGCAGTATGTCCTTAATAAATCACTATCAGCATGCAAATCTTATTAGTTGTTATGAGACTAATTATTTTTTTGTGTGTGTTTAGTTCTTCACGGTCTTGATTTGGAAAGTGAGCATTGCATCTTTGAAAATCTCAATGGTACTGTGAATCTAATACCACTGAATGGAGCGCAGTGTTCTGTGAATGGAATTCAGATTACTGAGGCCACGCACCTAAACCAAGGTATTACCCAGCATAGTGTAGTTTTTGATAGTGTCTGTTTATTTCTGGCAACACCACTGAAAATCTGTGTGTATATAAAGGGATTACTGTTTGATTCATTTTAATTTTAATTCAATTTCTTCTCATCTGCAGCCCAAAGTGATCAGGAGAGCCATGGAGTTTTTGTTCTGTCACTGAACTGCTATGTGGTGAAAAGAGAATTCTTTACTAATTTAAGCCACTTCATAATCTTGAGTGTGAACTGATACTTACTGTTTGATTTCATTCAAAGTTTATGCATAAAGTGAACTCCATGGCAGATTGCTTAGATTGCTGTGGTATTAAAAAAATAATACTGGTCTTTGAATGACTAAAATAACATCAGAGACTTTTATTTCCTCCTCAGAGCTTCAGTGCAGTCCCACTTAACACTCTATTGCCAAATCCTCTTGGATAGCAGGAGATTTAGCTGGAGTATCTGTTAACTGCAGCTATAGGGAAATGACAAAAAGGGGGGAGGCTAACCCTTACAGAGGAAGTTCAGATAATTACAATTTTAATATATAAGCTTTAAAATCTGCAAATGAAAAAAACTAGCCAGGACAATAGGGAACAAAGGTGTATTTTGTTGGCCTGGAAAGGACTGACTAACAAGTAAGCTGAGGAGTGCTTTAGCAGAGGTTCTTGGATGTCTTACCTTCCAAGAGCACACAGAATACATTCCCATTTAGCAATGAGCTGAAGTCACGTTGAGAAGTGAGGATGTGACACAGCTCAGCTGTTGGAAAGCAACATCATTTAACACTCCTGGGCAGAAGCTTTCAGAATAAGCTCATTCTAAGAAATGAGGAACACAGTAGACAGGGTAGTGCTGAATGAGGAAAGTCTTGCATGTTTTCGAACTCAAGTGCTCCAAAATTTTGCTTTCATAAACTAACGAGTTTTGCTGTGGACAGGGGATGTTGATTCTGTGAAGTGTCTATGCAAAATAGGGGACAGTTGTTTCTGTTATAGATACAGAACAAAAAAATAAAGCCTAACCCCTTTGTCTTGAATTTGAGTAAATCCTATTGATAAATTGTTAGAAACATCGACATTAATGGCAAAAAACACTGTTAACAGGAATTGCAGTTGCAATGACTCATCTTTATTTTAGCCTACTGCATTTCAAAGGCATTAAAGGTTTGATTGGCCTCAGAAGAAGGCAGAAGTTTGGGTGCTATTTCCCTCTTCCACGTATATGCAGCAACTTGATTTTTGTACTGTGAAGAGTGGAAGTATGTTTTTTTTTCTTTTTTGTTCCTGAATTTGTCTCTAAAGGAATTTGCAACTCAGAAAAAGGGGGGCAGGGGAAAGAGTTGCTTTGAATTACTAAATTTTGAAAAACAGCTGCATAAGCGGACCTGTAAACTGTGTAACCAGATTGAGTCTGAAAGAAGGATGACAGCTATGACATCAGGTGGGCAAAGCTGATGAAATAACTGGTTTAACGACTTGTGCACAATACATGTCTCCTAGCTGTGTTAGCATTTAGTCTCACAGCATGAAATGCCAGCCTCTTTAAATATCTACTTTAGGTATTGCTGATTATCTGCTGATATATTTAAATGTTTCCGTTTGTGACAGTCTAAAAATTCAACACATTTTCAAATGAACAGTTATTAATAATAGTTTAAAAAAAAAAAAAAAAGAGGCTTAGTAATTAATTACCACTTCCTTCTTCAGATTACTTCCAGCATTTGTGAATTCTGGCTAATGTGGCCTCTTTGTGTAAATGCAACTTGCTACGATATTTTTTTCTTCTTAAGAACATCTGATAAGATTTGTAAAGGTAATTGAACAAATATTCACTAGAGTTTGTCCTTTACCTTAAATTTTTCCTCCGTTTAAACTGAGTTTTCTATTTTTAGGCCAAACTGCTAACCTGTCTGTAGTTAATGTAATTTCTCAATGCTTGTTTTTTATAGTTTGTTAATAAAAGTAACTTTTAGAAACAAACAAGTAAGTTTTAAAAGTTAGGAAGATCTTAATTATAGATACCTTTGTTTGCACAGTTCCAAAATTTGCTGTGTGTAAATGAGAAGTGCTTGATGATATTTGAACATACATCCTTCATATTTATATCCTATTCTCTCTGGTCATTTTTATGTTGGAGTCAACCACTTAAATTACTGCATCAGAGTTCCATAAATGATAGGCTGTTTTTGCATGGTTCTTGTTGTTCTTAGTACTGTCAATGTATTTGTGAAACCTTTTTTTTCTTTGCCATTTAACATTTAAGGAGAAAAAGAATTGTTGCTTAGAGTAAACAAACAAAAGCAAACTCCATGGCAAATCCAGTTATGTTTCCATGACGACGTTTATGCTGCACACTTGCATTCTGATGGGGAACCGCATTGTACAATAAATAACGGACAATCTAACCTGATGCTTGGGAAATATTGGACAGTATGGTCTTGTTCCAAACTTTTTTTTTCCTTAATAGGTTTTCAGGTTGCTGCATATCTAAGTTCTGTCAAGTGATTGCAATTTTTCCTTAATAATAGAATAATAATAATAATAACAATAATAATAATAATAAAAATCAGCAAAAATGTAGAGGTTATATAATGCAAAAAGTGACGTGAACTAGTAATGCCTATGACATCCTGGGATAAAAAAAAAAAAAAGAATGTAATGGGAGAAGCAGGGGAATTGTAGTTCTCCTAAGCCGTGCATTGACCATATTGGTGTACTAAATTGAGCAACCTGGTCTAGTGGAAGGTGTCCTTATTTGTGGCAAGGGGGTTGGAACTAGACGATATTTAGGGTCCCTTCCAGCCCAAACCATTCTATGATTCTGAATACTTCCATAAGTGTATCGTGTGACATGCACATAGCCCTTTTCATTCTTCCTATTCAGACTTGTGTTGGGCTCATGATCATATGTTTTGGAGATGTACTGAAAGAGAAACCTAGTTGTTATTCATATGATCTGCCATCTGGATTTGAATGTCATGTGCTGTTGTTAAGCTCTTTCTCCTGTTTTCTTTTTAGATATGTGAAGTAAGGAACAAGCATCTATATCTGTATTCATTCTGAAATTTTAATCCATTTATTAAGTAACTTCTACCTAGTGATGTGGTCAAAAATGTTTACAGTTATTTGTATCTTCATTTGAAAGTAACTGAAGGAATTCCATTGGAATCCTTACTCTCTCTGCTAAAGTAATCAAAACACCCTTCCAGGCAGGTGGCAAGAGTGGAACACAGAAATGTTTGGCACGACTGTGAGCTTGTGAAGGTTAGCAACAGGTTTACCCCTTTCACTGTAGCAGTCATGACCATCATGGACCCCTTTTAATATGCTTATATTAAAAAAAAAAAAAAAAACACCCAGCGCACTTCATGAAGGAAAGGTCAAGCGGCTGTGTCACATAAATTACAGAAGTGGTATCAAAATGACTTTGCAATGCAAAGCTGCATACAGATCTATGGAAGGTAATGCTTCTTAAGATTAGACTGAGGTGAACTGTTCGTGTGGTCCAAAATTGAGGTGTTGTGTAGACAGCAAGAAGTGATGTTGTGACTATAGTGCCCTTTGTCATTGATTTGCCAAGACTGAATGACCTTATTAGGGTTGATGTTCCTAATCAAGCTAAGTTTAAGAGAAGCACTGCTTATTAAGGACAGCATTTCATTCTCGGATGATAACAATTTGTTTGCAGTAAGCAGTTGTAAGTGCAGTTTTTTCAGGTTGTAAGTGTAATAGAATCCTTTTCCTTTTAAAAGTGCCTCACACCGACCAACAGATAAATGCTTGGTTTTGTGGTGGTTAACTTGGAAGACTTCAGTGTTATGGCAGTAGTGAGACATCACTGACAATGTGCTTTTTAGTAAGAAAGTATTAATCTTGGTGCCATTGTCTTTAAAATATTATAAGAATTGCCCAGAATCACTTCATATATGACCTGTACCGTAGCTGATCAAATCTGATAATGGATGTGCATTGAGCAATAAGAAATATTCAAGGTTCTTTCCTCAGTAAATAACTATTGGGTTTAAAAGACTAATAATCCTGTTTTGAGTGATGACAAACTTCAGTGTTGTTCTACATAAAGATGATAAAGATGAGTACAAATTATGGAAGTGTAGCTTTCGGTTTACATGGATTCAAACTTGACTTCGATCTGTAGTGGATGAATAATGATTAGTTTGTTCTTAGTCACATTTATGGATGTTCCCATGGTGTTTGGTACCTGCTGGTAGCCTCCAAAGCAGCATTGTTGAAACGTGTAGGTCAAACTGGGGCAGCTGCTACCACTGCTTCCTCTACTTATTCTTTAAACTGAACTGCATGAACATGATTGACCTTTGTGTGCATGAACGTGTTTTTTTTTTTAAGTAGCAAGAAGGAATAAAATATACACATCTGTTAACATAGCTGTGACTATGCATTTTTACACACTTGAATTGTCAAAATGCATTTTCATTTTTTTTGTTACTTAATGGAAGGCTCTGCTTACGTATTGGATGATTGAAAAAATATTCAGCATTGCCTGGTACAGTCTGTTGTCAGTAAATGTTGTGTGTTTTTCTCATCAGGTGCTGTTATATTACTTGGAAGAACCAATATGTTTCGCTTTAACCACCCCAAAGAAGCTGCTAAACTAAGGGAAAAAAGAAAGGTGAGATTAAATCAGTTTTTGGGGGAATTTAAACCACAACTTTCTTGCTAATATAGACATACCTTGAACATTGTAGATTTTTTTGTTTTGCTTCACATAGAATACCTCATATTTCGTGAAGTGAAACAAAATGAGTTTGCAAGCACATCAGTGTTTGTCTAACACATATTTTATGGTCTGTTGTTAGAGTGGACTGCTGTCTTCCTTCAGCTTGTCTATGACAGATCTCTCAAAATCTTGTGAGAACCTATCAGCAGTTATGCTTTATAATCCAGGGTGAGTATATTCAAAAATGCTGTTGTTACGGTTGCAACTGTTCATTTTAGTGGTTTGAATGTTCCAAATGGCAGTAATAGAAAACATTTTGTTTTCATGTTAATAATATATGCGTTCTAAATAATGAGCTTCTGAATGAGGTGAGAACTTTTGAGAAATGTTATCTGAACTAAAAATTCAAGTTCATGCTAGAAAAAGGGGTGAGAGAACACTGAGGAGCTTTCCATCCTGCTTAAAACTTGCTTTTACCTGGGGTCTCACTATTGAAATGCAAGAACCGTAACTGCACCAGCAAACAGCCACTCTGACAGATCTGACACAAAGAAAGTTTTTTGCGAGGAAATATTTGGCATTATAACTGAGGCGCTTCAGCACAGTAATGACATTGCAAATTTTAAGTTTATGCTTTCTTCAGAATTACAAATTAACTATTTTTCATGAGAAAAATGCATTGTAAACTGAAAATTAAGATTTCTTAAGTTAGTATAAAACCAATGCAGGCATAAAAAGGCTGGGAAACGAATGTCTTATGTTCTCACCTATATACCTCCTAGTAGGTGGCCAAGTTAGGATATGGAAAACCATTTTATTATATGGTTGTAAGGAAATAGACTACTTACTGTAGATAATCTGTTTTTAATGTCTTTAGCAGTGTTCTTTAAGTGACTTACAGAGAATTGATGGTATTTTGTTCAAATTTTTTTTCAATAGCTAGTGCCTGTGTTTTGAATTGAGAGTGAGATGAGACTCTTAAACCACCATGTGCTTTTGAAAAATTGGCCATAAATTGAATTACAGGCTTGGATAGTACAGCTCTATTCCTGAGTTTTACTGTGGCGTTGTTCTCTATTAGAATTTAGGAAGATTGGACCAGTAATAATAACTTCATGTTAAACAATGTCTTAAATACTGTGAGTGTATCTAATAACATTGCTTCAAATGTGATTGTTGCTCTTTTGGTACTAAGCCACCTACAAAGAGAGTGTGTGTAATAACATTGCTTCAAATGCTGTGTATTGCTCTTTTGCCAGTAACATACCTACAAAGAACCTGAGACAGTGAGCTAGTTGTTCATAAAAGACATCTTTTTTTTCAGACAGAGAAGAAAGAGAAGGTCAAAAAACTATGTGTGTATATATACGTATTTTTTTTTCCTGTTTCTTTAGCCTTTTCAGATAGTTAGATCTGAACTTCTAGTGATAACTGCTAGTATTGCATCTTCTGAGGGCTAGGGAAAGTTCCTGGCTATTCTTTGGTACCACTGGTTATTCATCTGCCTTGGGCTTTTCCCAGTCTAATAGTGTGACTCTGTTACAATACTGTTGTGAATAATAGTATTATGCTGCACAGCGCTGGCCTTGACTTTGCAGTCAGCGTAGACTAGGACAGATTGTTTCAGAATTGCCTCGCTTTTAGTCTTTCAGATTTACAGCAAAATACAATAGCATGGGCATGGCCCAGTTGAAGGTAGGCTTAAGAATGATTTCCTTGCCCAAGGAGTTCATATTGCCTTCAGATAATGCTAAATCATGTCTTGTAGAAAGGATTTTTCCTGTGATTCTTATTTAAAACAAGCAAACTAAATTACCACCAGCACCACTACCAAAAAAAAAAAAANGGATGTAGTAGTTTGCAGCAAATTCTTTTTTTTTTTTCCTCCATCATTTTGTGGAATATGGCTTCTTTTTTCATTGTCAGTTCTTCAAATATCTTGCCTTGCTTTCCTGGAACTCATACAGCATGACTAATTTAGTTGAATTATCAATGTATTCAGCAATTTTTAAAAACTCAACCCATCTAGCACTTCTCGTAACTTGTATTTTCTTTTTTTTTGGATGTGCTGAGAGCTGTTGCTGTTGAAATTGAGGCTAAGATTAGGTGAAATAGCTTCATATTCCTGAATGCTTTCGTGCTTGTGCTTTATTAGACGGTAAACTATGAGCAGAGGGCTAATTATTAATGTTGTCCCGCTTTTCTGCATTCGATTAATCTTCGTGAACTGTCTTGCAGGAATGGATATTTTGTCTTGCTTAATTTGTAAGCACAAGCAAGCATTATGCTTAAGCCTCACGTTACAGGAGGAATGCATGACGGCTACTTGTTTGTGAGCAATAAAACCTATCTGTTCCATTCACTGTTACATACATTTGTTTTTAGAAGTGAGGAAGCTCATAGCTGCGTATTCATAATTTAAACTCCTATCCCTATCTTTAGATGCTTTAACAAAGTTTAAAACAATATATGCCATGCCTAATAATACACATTGCCCACGCAGTGCAGAGGCGGTTCTCATTCTAATAGATCAGTGATTAAAAAAAAAAAAAAAAATCTCAAATATGACTGCTTTTGTGACTGCTGCAAAGAGAAGGTAGACTCTGAAGTTTGCACTGCTGTTTAACTGAGCCTTGGTCTTGTAAAGCAGTAGAAGAAAGCGTGTTCCATAATTGATGCATCTTTGTGGACGGTAATTTGGCAATAGCAGCTTTTCAGCTTAGGCTGTGGTTCCATGACAATTTTAAGTTTATTTATGTTGATGCTAAAACCATTTTCTTTGCATCTCCTCCATTGTGACAGTAGTGTTTTTCTGATGATGTGGTGAGCTTGTCCAAAGAGGTGTAATTCTGCAGAAAATGTCACTTCAAGGGAAACAGGTGGCTGGGGTAATTGCAAGTTAAAGAAAACATGTTTTGAATAAAGCAGTTCCCAAGCATTTAGGGCTTAGTAATATTTCAAGCCAATGGTATGATATCCATAAAGCGTTAGCTGGCAACGTAAGATGTGGAGTCTTTCCTTTGTTCTGAACCTTTATTACAATGGGCTGTAGTATCAGTTTCCCATAACATAATGGCATGCTTCTCACTGGCAGTGCAGAGCTAGATTCAGTAGCAGACCAATTATTTTTTTTTTCAGGACTTCTGTAAATGACCAGCATTCTGCCTGTTGTTAATTTGATACTTCCAGACCTTCTTTTCTTCCAGTACTGATAATCTAAAGGCTAGTAGCTAAATTTGCAATTTCTGTAGGTTGCAATAAACATCTTGTAAAGTTTAGTATCTTTACCAATCAATGGCAGAAGAGCCTGTGGATTATTCCTTTCAGCTGTGATAACAACAGATAGCAGATAAATGACAGCTGCTTTGTGTGTGTGGCTCTAAGGTCTACTTATGTAGCTGGCTGAATTTTCTGAATTTCTGAATGTGTCATTAGAGGCTGTTCCTTTTGAAGATGTATTTCAGAGCCTGAGAGAAAGTGATAGTACCTGCTTTAAAAAACTGTGTACTTAAAAGAAAAAAATCGAAAGAAACTTGTAATGATTGGTAATACCTCTTAAAGCACTTGGCATTAGCTAGTTTCTCTACCCTGCTTTCAGAGCACGTTAATACTTGTTATTCTAAAATGAAGAAAATGGGAGAGTAGGGACAGTTTGTGCTCCTTTGAAAAAGATTCAGCTTTTGAACAGCATAGGGAAAAGTACTATCACTTCAAGTTTTGCCTTTGTTTTGCATTTTGAAATGCAACTAAAACCATTAATTTCTTCTTTGTGTGGGGACACCGAAAACCACCAAACCCCGCTTTTCCTTGTTATGCGCAGTGAAATTTAGGTGCGTGCCCCTGGCGCGCGTTCCATGAGATCTTTCCCCGACGTGCCACATGCTGGTACCCCCAGAGGTTTTGTCAAGGATGCATCCTAAATATTAAAGCTCTGCTACTACCTGTGCGCAGAACTGCTGCCGTCTTCGGGTGCAATCGAGCCAAGCTGGTGATGCTTCCACTACACTTGCTCTGGTTTTCCTCTGTTGAAAGCAAGGGCTTCCATTTTTGGGATTGGAGTCGTTCTCCTTTGTGGCACTGGAGGTCTTTTGGATCCTTCTGCACAGTAGCACAACTCCAAGGAGCATGTTGTCCATCTGTGGCCCTCCCTCCCTCCTGCAGGAGACGGGCGTTTTGCCTTGTGTACCTATCCCTGGTATTTTTAGGACTTGAGGATTCTCATCTTATGTTGTAGAAAATTCCTTCCTGATTTGGTATTTCTTTGGCAAAGGGATGAACTTGTTTATGCTCTGTAGGTTAAGAACAGTGTTGTCCAAATTAGCAGTTGATTTTTAAACTTGTATTTTTTCACTCCCAACAATTTTAGTGGTGATCACTGAGACATCATGCGTAAAGATCTCTGCTCTGTCTTAGGCACTGTGTCTGGTAATGACTGCTAAATGCTGCTTGAGTAGAGGAGTTTGCTGTACTTTTGTGTTTCTTTCTACATGGTTACATTATTATTACACTGAAATTTTGTACACTAAATACTAAACTAATTCGTACTGAATTAGTACACTGAAATTTTGTTTTCTTTAAAGAAGATATCACACAGATCTTTCTTACTTTGTCTTTCCCATGGGAAAAGTAGTGATATCTTTAAATGTTTTTTTCAGATGGGTGGTTTGTGTGTGCGGCTTTTGTTGTGTTTTTTTTTTTTTTTAGTTTGCCTGTTGATTTCCCGTATGTGGAGATAGTTGCATAAAATTTTGGCTTACTGCACAAAATCCTTTGTTCTGCTCATTCTCAGTCTTTGTCTTTAATCCAGTGTCATGCAACACTGCTTCAGGTAATAAGCTTTGGATAAAACAGTTTTGCTCATAGATTTGTGTTGAAGATTTCATTTGTGGACCTTCTGTAAGCTATATTATACTGTACTCTGAAACCACTCATGAGAAACCTTGATGTTGTCTTGTCTTCAGCACGTTGTTTTTTCTAATTAATCTCATAAATTGGGCTATTGAAAAGCATTGCAACATCTTTGTAGTCCTGCTAGTACTCAGTCTTTCCTAATAGATGTAGTACCAGATCACACTTTTGTGCTGTGTAAATTAAGCTGTTGTAGTATTGTAATAGTAGAACCGACTTCCTTTTCTCTGCAGCTTATCTACACTGTCCTTATCACTAGATACGCCACATTTTCCAGGAAAATGGTGACTATTTAATTCTACATTGATCAGATTAAGTTCCTTTGTGGTAGATCTACAAAAGAACAAAGAGTAGATTCTAGTCCTTAATATCTGTATATTTTTTTTAATTTCAAGCTAATATTTTTTTCTATTCACAGTAGTGCTCACATTAATAAAGGGAGTAGAGTTTATGAGAAAATATTTTTATCAAGGATAGCCTAAACCAAAAAACATCAGTCTCTCATCTGTGCTTTGTAAAACTGGCAGTGATTTGTTACAGACCGTGATGTTTTTGGGGATGCTGACATTTTTTTTTCCTACCTTGAATGTTTCTGCAATTATTGACTAGCCTGTTCTGCGTCCCCAGATCCTCTCCTGTCCTGAAACAACTTCAAATCTATAACCAGTTTGACGCAAATATTGCAGAGGTAGTGGTCTCAAAAGTAATGAATTCCTAAATGTGTTGAGAAAATGGGCAGCCAGATAAGTAAGATGTGCATCATTATTAGCCCTGCAATAATAAAGGCTGCAGCATGAGCACTGTTGTTAGAGAGTAGAGACACTGAATATCCGTGTGGTAGGAGAGCCTTCAGTGGAGCTCAGACCATCTTAGGTATCACTGAATCTAAATAGCAGCAATACACAAGACTGCATTAGGCCTTCTGTTCATGGGACTATTTTTTCCTTGTCTAAAATGCATTCAATGTACAGTTTTGGAACAGCTAGATGTAGCGTTTGGACGCTGTTCACTGGGATGTTGATGGTGATCAGTATTTGCTTTGGGAACTAGCCATTTACAGTGAAGAAGGAACCACTTCTGCATAGTTCATTCCTGTCTTTCCTGAACAACCCCTTGAGCAGTTCTAGTTTCATTTCAGTGTAAGGTAAAACTTATTGCCTTGACACCACTGGCAAAGGTGGTAGAGATACTTTATCAAAGAGGAAATCATGGAGCTTTCACTGCTGACCTGTTTTTATATCAGTGATTGCTATGATGGCTCACTTTCCTTGTATGAGATCTCAATCAAAAACCAGTTACCATTTTTATGTGTATATAAAATATGTTTGCCAAATTATGTGTTTTATAGAACTGTCACAATATCAAAAGATTTTGCTCTGGGTTTGCGCATTATGTCAGCAGATCTGAAATGTTTTACTTCACTGTGGCTTAACTAAGCATGGGAATACTTGTAAATCATCTCTGCCAACTATCTTAGCAAAGATGGTCTACATCTGATAGTGCTTAATGGACATCTGCATTTCCAGACTCCAAATCCCCAGGGTCTATATTATTTTGGACTGAAATAACAATGAATGTAGTGACAGCCAAGCCCTAGCTAAGAAGTGAGAACTAACAGCTATGAATTCCAGGGGCAGACTGTAGCTAAATTGAGGGATTTTCAGGTATAGCTTAAAAAAGACAAAAGCTTAGTAACCAGTGAATAAGGCTTTTGCTTTCTGAAGGTCTCTTAAGATTGCTTTTTGTCCTCCCTCTTGCATACCTTTGTGGATTTTGCATTGCTGCTACAGAAATTGTGATGGAATTAAACAGACTTAAGTTATCATCTCTCCTTGTGCTGTGACATTGAGATAGCGCCTACAAGTGCCTATCTGAGACATACTCTTAATGTAAATGTGAAGGAGCTCTTGGTGAGACATTTATGTGAAGGCTCTGAATGTCTGGAGTTGTGTGTAAAAATCTACATTTGCTAATCTCTTAGGCATTTTTAAAAATGAAATGCAGAAAAATGGAGTTTGTTAAACTAGTGTTTCTCCACTATTTCATTGGTTAGGAGACGCTTCTTGCGCGTTTTGGAGTCAGTTTATTTGAGTTGTTTTATAAACATTACATTAGTGTTATATTTTTTGCATTTTTCCAAGGACAGTTCCTTTTTGCCATAGTCACTTCTATGATTTTAGAAAGAAATATTAAATATACCTTTTGTTTAAAATGTCTGCATACATAATTGCAGTCATGACATCTTAAACTGCAGTTCCTCAAATACTTAAAGTTAGTTTGTGGTGCAGTCTCGCATTTTTTCAATGTTTATTTCAGCTGCCAACTCCTTAAGTTCTAGCAGGTCTGAAATAACTGAATATTTGTGTATTTGGTTGAGTATTTCAGCCCATATATAGGTTCTTTATGCTTTTAAAAAAGCACAGAGAGTATTTATTTTGGAAGACTGCCTTAAAGAATACAAATCTTTCAAAGGAAATTAAAATAAGTGACTTCTGTACAACTGTAATAAGAGCTGGTATTAAAAACGACAGAAAAATGCTCTCCTGTAATTATTAAGAACCTTATTGAACTAAACATATTAAAATCTCAAAATATTTTAGATAAATGGGTTTGTATTGTGTTCTGTGCATTAATGTTTCACTTTGCAGGAGTATGAGTTTTTTCAACCTCACTGATCTCATCATAGTAATGTTTTTTTTCCTGAGAGGAAAAGGAAGAACTGCAGGCATATGCTGTAGTATAGTTTCATAGCTCTTTCCCTTCTCAGAATTGGCCAAGCTAATAAACCATAGGATTATGAGCATCGATTAACTATCACTGGCACTTGTAAAACATGTTTAGAAAGAGTAACTATTTAAATTTTACTTTAAATTGTAATGTGATCAACTGTTCCATGAATCTAACCAATTTAACCTCTAATAAAACAAACTGTTAGTGATGTTAAAATACTCTGTACTGCTAATATGTTTTTGCTATCAATTCCTCTCTTAATTGATTGCTCTGTTTCCCCCTACCTCCCATGGCAGTCTTTTCCCTGTAAAAGGACCGATCTGTTTAAGGTAGAGAAATTCAATTCCTATGTATTGATTGCCATGTCCGCATGTAGTTAACTTGCAGAGGCTATGCTAATCATTTATGTCTTGTTTATCTTTTTAAATAGTCTTTTTTTTTCCCCCAGAAATTCATTTACTTTTCTGTTTGTACTCAAGTGTCAGACAGCATGATATCTAATTTGTAACCCTAATTAAGGAAATATTTTCTGTTATTGTAGAAAGTAGTTGTATAGAACTTTTCATTTGCATCATTGTTATAATCTTTTAAACAGACACTGTGAATTGCATCATATCTTCCTCATATATATTCAAGAAATAACTTATTTTTTTTTAATCAGGCTAGAATTTGAGAGACAACAACGAGAGGAGCTTGAAAAATTAGAAAGTAAAAGGTAATGTTATTCTCTGGTCTTTAAGTAGTTTGTATATATGTGTACACATATATAGCATTGTGGACTCATTTAAATAATTTTGAATCATGGTGTTAGTAAGTAGAGGATCCTGATATAAATATTTTTATCCTTTTTTTTTTTCCTTAGGAAATTTTAGTTATTTCCTTGACAAACTGTCAATTCTTATTGATTAGTAACTAGATAGACAAGCTTCATTGTAGCTAACTGTGATCTTTAGCAAAGGAAATACCAAACAGAAAGGTATGAGGAGGGTGGCTGATATAAATGAGGTATGTTACTCTTGCTCATAAGTTTCATGATATTATTTTAAAGATGGCAAACTACACTCTTTACTTGGATCTTTTTTATGCTCTAGTCGTCTTTGGATTGAATCTTGATTAATCTGCAAACTCTGCTTCTTGTAAATAAAACTGTAGTGATGGCATGGGCATACTAATAATACTTATCAGAATGCCATTTAGCAATCAGTTTAAAACTCAAAAGAAAGCATTGTTATCAGCTGGAGAACTAAACTCATTGTTCTGGCTCATCACACCTGCTAAGATCTTATAAGTAACAGATCTCATCTTGTTGCAGATCACAGCATTGATTAGATTCATAAGCTGAAAGACACTTTCTGCCTTTTCCACTTTACACGGCTTGCTCAGTTTTGAAAGAGCTTTTTATATAGTTGGACCAAGTTATATAAACTCAAAACAAAAACAGAAAAAAAAACAAACAAAACCCCACCCAAACTCTGAACAATTAGAAGATGTAATTCAGAAAATGGTACAGTAGATTCACTGATACTCTTTGTTATGTTGATAGGGTTTGAATTCAGATTACACTGAAGTTGCTTTGCTTGTGCTTTAGTTTATCAGATTTTAACTTCTTCCAAACTAGCCAATGGACTGCAGGTTGTTTCTAAGTGTATTCAGGCAATTGTTTTATGGGGTAGTTGTGACACCTTCAAGTCTGTCTTTCCTCACTTGGAATCCACTAGAACCTTTAAAAGACTTATTGCATGGGACATAATTTGTCTTAAAGTAATTTCTTGTTCAACTGCGTCTGTTCTTAAGCTTATGTTCCTGTTTATCAATAAATCAGTTGGGTTCGCTAAAAGAGAAGACATTGTTTCAATTCATCTGTTCACTCAAATTTGTTGAGGCAAATTTCACAAGAAGTCCCTTTATTAAATTTTGTTTGTATGAAAATAAGTGTGCATGTGTAAAAATATATACTTTTACTCTTCACTGTGTGCTGTGTGTTCTATCAATATTTTTATTGGATTGGATAGAGCTAATACAGTCTAACATTATTCTACCAGCATGAATGCTATGTGTGTTCTTATAATTTCATGTATCCACAACTTCACATATTGAAATAACTTACATGAATCTGTACCATTTGTCTCACTTCCAAGCAATATAAGATTTTGACCTGTGGCAACACAATTATTAAAAAAAAAAATAAAAATAAAAATAAAAACAAAATGTGATAAATGCTGCAAAATCACTGTCTAAACCTTTTTAACTTCTAAGGGATATGTTGTCTTTCGGACAAAACAAACAAAAAAGTTTGATATATTTCATGTAAATGTTTTCATGTAGGAAACAAATAGAAGAGATGGAGGAAAAACAAAGATCTGACAAAGCAGAACTTGTTAGAATGCAACAAGAAGTAGAGTCACAGCGCAAAGAAACAGAAATAGTACAGCTGCAAATTCGAAAACAGGAAGAGAGTCTGAAACGCAGAAGTGTTCACATTGAGAGCAGGTTAAAGGATTTGCTGGCTGAAAAAGAAAAATTTGAAGAAGAGAGATTACGGGAACAACAGGAGATAGAGCTTCAAAAGAAGAAGCAGCAGGAAGAAATTTTTGCTCGTGTCAAGGAGGAATTGCAGCGCCTACAAGAACTTAATCATAATGAAAAAGCAGAGAAAATGCAGATTTTCCGAGAACTAGAAAAACTTAAAAAGGAAAAGGATGAACAGTTTATTAAGCTGGAATCAGAAAAAAAGAGACTTGAAGAACAAGAAAGGGAGCAGGTGATGCTTGTGGCTCATCTAGAAGAACAGCTTAGAGAGAAGCAGGTCATGATACAGCTCCTGAAGAGAGGGGATGTACAAAGAGTTGAAGAAGAGAAAAGAGATCTTGAAGATATCAGAGAATCTCTTTTGAAGGTCAAGGAAGCCCGATCTGAAGGTGATGAAAACTGTGAAGAGTTAGAAAAAGCACAGCATAGTTTCATAGAGTTTAAAAGGAAACAACTAGAACAGTTGACTGTTTTGGAAAAAGATTTAATTCAACAAATGGATCACCTAGAAAAGGAAATAGCACATGAAAAAGGAGCTCTGGAACACTTAAAATTTGCACAGGAAGAATACGTAAATCTCAAGAAAGATGATGAAAACTTTGTGGATGGTGTATTCAAGGCTGAAGAATTTGACAAGATAAAGCCAGCGGAATACAGGCTCCAATCTAAAGTACGCCAGCTTGAGTACCTGAAAAGTAATCATTTGCCAGCATTGCTGGAAGAAAAGCAAAGAGCTTCTGAAGTCCTCGATAGAGGCTTCTTAGGATTAGATAATACTCTCTATCAAATAGAGAAAGAAATAGAAGAAAAAGAAGAGCAGCTTGCACAATATACAGCTAGCACAAATCAGTTGCAGCAGCTTCAAGAAACGTTTGAATTCACAGCCAATGTAGCTCGGCAGGAAGAAAAAGTTCGGAAGAAGGAAAAAGAAATCCTTGAATCGAGGGAAAAACAGCAGAGAGAGGCGCTGGAACAAGCTGTCGCTAAGTTAGAAAGGAGGCATTCTGCTTTGCAGCGTCGTTCTACGATAGACTTGGAAATTGAAGAGCAGAAACAGAAGCTTGCTACCTTGAACAACAGCTGCAGTGAGCAGGCAGGTCTGCAGGCTAGTCTAGAAGCTGAGCAAAAAGCCCTTGAACAAGACCGGGAACGGTAAGTGTTATGGTAGCTTCAATTTTTAGGACCTCTGATTCACAAAAAGTGAATCATTTTCATGCCTTAGATTTTGAGAGGGCAACTTGTTCTGTGTCGCGCTGTTTGAGTTTCTCATTGTTTCAAGTAGTTTGCTCAGAATTGAGATTACATATTGCTTTTTAAAGGATTCTTGCTTGCTCGGTGATTTCTGTTGTGTTTGGATACTTATCCTGTCCCCTGCAGTATAGTATTTGCATGAGCTATCACTGCGCTTAAATGAGTTGTTTTACCTATTCAGAAAGCTCAGCCAACCTCAGGCTCAGCCGTTACAAAAACATGTACCATTTTACAAGATTTTTCTATTAAAATATTAATATGTAACATTTTGTTTCTTTATTGGTAACAAGTTATATGGTTGTTCAAGATTTGGAGACTGATAGTTAAGGTAGATTGCTAACTGTCTCTCTCAGCTGATGATGTGCGGAACACTTCTGGTATTCCAAGTAAATCACTGTTGAGTTTAATTTGTTATTATTGGCTTTAGGGTTAAATAAAATAGACTAGCCATATATCCATGTAAAATTTGTTTGTGCTTTTTAAACTTACTTGAAAACACACAGACACTTTGATACAGCCCTTTGTGATGACAAACCCTTTTCGGTACAGATGCAATATCATCAGCTACACACATGATATTTGGAACTATAACCTAGCACTCATGCTAAGTATAGAAGGGTCAGAGGAAAGTGATTCAGGTAAGGAAGGTTCTTCCTTTGCAGGAGAGGAAGATTTTTTTTTTTATTATTTTTGGCCTGAGCAAAAATTGTCTGGGATTAGTGGATTCAATCCATTCAGTTTGGAAAAAAGGGCAAAATTAGCATTTTAAAAGGCGTTGTCTGATTTGCTAATACAAGAGCTTGAAAACTTGTCATTATTGGTGAAAGAAGAATTTTGTTTTTGAGGTAGAATTTATGGTTTGTTTTTTAATATTGCAGTGATTATCTGATTCTTCTTTCATAAGCACTTCAAACCAGATGCTTGATGAAAAAAATCACTGAAAAAAATACTTACCTATAGCCAAATTGATGAGCTGTTCTGTATCTTATTTATTTTGAACTGTTATCAGAAGATAATAGTTCCTTTCTACACCCTGACCTTTAGGTCACATTTTCTATATTTAAAGCTACATTGTGTGGATTTTAGTTAGGCATTTTCAATACTGAGTTACCGTTTTGCTGTGGATATTTGCTTTTATTTTTTGTAATTGTCTTAAAGAACATGTAATCTAGTTTTCTACACCGAGCTTCTCGCCTGAATGAAGCCAGCTATAAACAACTGGAGGTTCCACAAAAATAGACAGCTTCTTAGTTAGCCCTCAAGAGATTGCTGGATTGTATGAGAAGTGGGGAAAAATGTTGTCAGCTAGAAGACTGAGGTCGGAAAAAGATTCCAAAGAAGTGAAAAGGTCTTTTTTTTTTTTTTCTTGTTTACTTTAAAGTCCTCTTGCACAAACTAAATACAACTTCGTAGTCTTTCAGTGAATGGCCCAGGGGCCTGAATAATTTAGTTCAGAACATCATTTATATGCTCACAGGGATAGCTGACTTTTTATGAATGTTGTGGCAAAAGAAAATCTTAAGATACATGATAAAATGTTAAATATTTCAGACAGTTTATATAACCCTTGTGCACAAGTGTTTGAGTTTACACTTCACAGTAAATGATGTCTTGGACACTACAAGGAGCATATGAATTTTATATGTTTCTTATTGTTTATCTGGATACCCTTTTGTGATGATGTGCTTTGGAAAAAGAGGTTCAAATCTGCTAACTATCTAAAAACGTTTAAATCCAATATGCATTTGAAATGTTCTATGAGCCTAAGTCCATCATAACTGGATAAAATGTTTTTCCGGTTTGAATAATATGCTAGCTCAAAATTCACCTGCAGGGATGACCCCCAAAATGATAACTTGAAGCTAATTTATACTGGAATTGTGCACACACGCTTTGTCTTCATTGGCAGAGATTTTGGGCAATAGAATGAGCACAAAGGAACTTTAGAGCTGTCTTTGAGGCGATGGGATGCATCACTGAAAAGGGGCAAGGAGCAGTTTGGTGCACTTACTGGAAGATGCATCACACAGCTGGATAAGCTTGTAAATGTAGGAAATGATATATTTTGATAGTAGGATGTTTACAAATCAAGAGATAAGCTATGTTCCCTTAATATAATTGTGATTTTTGTGGTTAAATTGATTTTCCATAGATGCAAACACTCCCCCATATCCATCAGCCATCTCCCATCCACTTTCCCTCAGGATGCAAGATTGTTTTGCTGCTAATCAAAAGAAACAGATGGCTTCTGGCTGTGCTGCAGAAAATACTCTAAAAATGAAGTAACAATTCAGCCTGCTTTACTCCTGCCTAAGCCTCAGCATTTGTACTCTCTTCAATTTTCTGTTTTAACCTCCAGGAAGGAATAAAGTAGTTGTAGCACTGTGCTTCAATTCAGATATATGCAATTGCAGTTAGTGTTAGAATCCCTACTTTGCATGCTTTCCACTCCTTTTGCAGGAACTTCTATTCTTTTACTCCTTAATTTTCAAGTAACCCCTAGAAAAAACATTACCTTTAGAGACAAAAGTCGTAATGGAAATGGGGAAGATTATTGCTGTGTTACTAACCTAATCTCAGCTACATTATAAGTGAAAACTGTTCTGCAGATTACTTTGTTATAATATAGTTTAATTTGACTAAGTGATAAATATTGCAAGAAGTGCTTCTTATTTTATACCAGATGCCTCAGGCATTTTCAGTCAAAAATACTGTATCTGATTTTACATATTCTATTCTGTGCATAAATCTAGCTGATATGAAATTTATTTGTTAGAGAAAGCAAGGAGGTTTCCATTTCAAAAGGTAACATATAAAAGTATGTAAAATAAATATTAGACTTCTTGTTTTGTTGGTAAATTTTCAAAAGTATATATGCACAGAGGAAGTAACTGAACAATAGTAAGATTTATATGTATAGTACACAGTTTTAAGATTTTCTTACAAATATGTCCTGCAACACTGTTGTTTTAGGTTGTTTTTTTTCTTTTTTGGATTATTACTGTATTTTGAGTTATTTCATTTTTTTCCCAATTTACTCATTTACTTCACACTAGAAGCTGAATAACTGGCATCATTTGTAGAATTCTGTAATAAGGAAAGTTTATTCAAATGATTCTAATAGATTGGTTTAGTCTTCCTGAATTAATATTTAATGCGCTGAGTTAGATACCATTTGCGTTGTAAGTTTTTGAAGTTTTTATTTAGCTTAGCATTGCAGTTGTAATGTGCTTTTTTAGACCTCTATTTTCCTATCTAAATATGCTTAAAAAACAATCAGTATGCTCATATCTTCATAAATATTAATAGCTAAGATTTTACATGTATCCCAGTGTAAGTACAGTACTTCTCGTAAGAACTATGGGAATCAATGGTACCTTAAAACAGACAACATGAATTACATTTTAAGATTTCTTTTTAGCCTGGACCAGGAAATTCAGCAGCTGAAGCAAAAAATATATGAGGGTGACGGGGGTCAGAAAGGAAATCATGGAACGTTAGAAGAGAGACTCTCCCATACCAATTCCCCTACCAGCCCAACAAAGCCACAGCCACCCTCTGCTCCACTAGTTGATGATAGGTAGGTAACCTGGATTTCTGCAATGTTTTGATATGAATGCAAACAATAGCTTTAGAAAAGAAATATTTTGAAAGATTGTTCTGCCAGGGTTGGACTGTAATTAAATTCTGTATCTGTACTTAGAGTAGTCTGGAAATAGGATTAATTTGCTATACTTTAAATAACCAGCAGGCTTATATGTTGCTCCTGCGCAGTTTGTTTTTTGAATAGATGTTTGTGATACTCTAGACTTAAATGTATTTAAATTGTTTTTTTTTGTGTTTACAGTTACTGGTCTATACGGTATTGCTTTATATACACTAAAAGCAACAAAATAAATCATATTAAGCCTTTTCAACAGGACAGTTGCCCACGATTACTTAAAACCAGAGACCAGAAGTTTGATAGCCCAAGTTGCCTGCATTGCAAAACTGATAAAAGCAACCCGTTAAGTAATGAAGATGCAACCTCAGCCTTCTATTTCTTCCTCATCTCTCTTATCCTCACTGCTACTTGTGTGTAGAGATGTATGCAAAACGATGGCTTAACCTGTGGCCCAATAAATTGTTTAATTGTGATAATAACTTGTTAACCTTTGTCTGTTAATGAACATTTACTCAAAAATCCACATTCCTTAAGGAGGGATAAAACTGGTCTAACATTAAGCCTGCAATTAAGAGTTGTGCAGTGTTTAGGGTTCATAAGCGTTTCAGAGAGTCTTTAAATCTGTCTTGAATTCTATCTAAGAATATACTTTTTTTCTTCTTACTTGGCTGTGTCTTATAGGATAAATGCCTTTATTGAACAAGAAGTGCAGCGAAGGCTCCAAAATATTCATCATAAAGCTGAGGATAATGATGGTTCCCTGTTCTGGTCTACAGAAAGTTTAAAGGTGAGCAGAGACAGGTAGGAAATCCTGACCTTCAGTGCACTGTTTGTAACCACTGATTTAATTGATGTTCAATGATTTTCATGTTTTCCTGCATTTACTTTAATTTACAAAAAAAAAAATATTCAAACAGGGATCCAATTCAATTAGGACTATCAGTTTTAGATTTTGCTGTCTTATTTTCTAGTGGCTATATTATGTTCTATTCCAATTCTTTGCAATCAGGATTGTGTAAATGGCAACGAGAAGCTGGCAGGTGGAATCACAGTCTTCATTTTATGCCTTTAAAATACATTGATAAAATTTCCTCCAGAAGAATGGTAACTGTTTATACTGGAAACAAGTGCTCATTTAAAAACTGATAATCTGATTCATCTGAGGACTGGTTTGATTGACTTCTATGCCAGTGGTTTAATGAATATAAATACGAAAACAGTTATTTTTAGCTATTAAAAATAATGTCTCTTCCTATAAATACTTCTAAATGAACTTACACAAGAAAGGCATTTTATTTAATAATCACCTGTACCTTTTTTGTTCTTAGGATAATGAGAGACTTAATAATGGCACTGTTCAACGCAAGCTGAAGTATGAGGTAGGTCATAATTTGTTAGAATGAAGTGGTTGTCTTAAATTGTGGCATGCCCTGTAATTAAATTTCTTAATGTTTAGCTGCATAATTAGAACTTTGAATTCACAGCAAGATTAATGGCTAATAGAGACAGCAATTTATTTTGCTAGCTTGGAATGAAAGTGATTGTTTTAGGTTGGGCGTAGCTTTTTCTGTATTTGAAAGGTGTGTTGCTGTTGTGGATATTTTTTCCTTATTTTGTCATGATTCTTAATTTGGAACAGTATCCCTTTCCTGATTTTTAGAGGATAAAAGCATTTAATGAGGAGAGATGGTTTGAATTCAGAATACCACTGCACATTTGAGACTCATGGTGAATTCACTATTGTAAGGATGTCTGTAATATTAACGGTAGCATTGGGCAAATTTGCCTGAATGTCATGAAGGATTAATACATGTATTCCTAAACTGAGACTTAGACCTCTCCCACTGCATTTGGTTGCTTAACTCTTGCTTGAAACATTGTTAATTACTTGACTTGGAGAGTAATTCCTAAATATCATTACGGATTTAAACCTTAATAGGAGGAGGGCTGCAACACCTCTCATTTGGACTTTTTTGGGGACTTTTTCACTGTTATTTTTAAACTATCTTGGATTTTTGACATTATCTTGCACTTGTTTTTTGCATGGTCTTGGATAGTATAGGACTACTTCTTGTGCATGTGTGGAAAAATAATAAAGGTCTTATAAATTTCTGCATTGCCTTTTGACTTTCTTGTGGTTTTTGAGTTAAGTAAATACAAACCAAGTGAAATGGATACTGTAAAAAGGAAAAGCAATGGTGGGCTGGGAAGATAGACCATTCCTGAATCAGACCTCAATCGGTTTTATTTGATTATCTCTCTCTAATTTTGGGAGATTATACAGTGATTGTACAGATTTTGGATGATTGTACAAACTCAATCAAAATCAAATCTGAATTTAAGAAATTTTCGAATCAGAAGATTTTTAAAGACGTTTGTTTTCTTCTTTTGACATTTTTAACAGAAAAGTCGACAGTGGCAGCCACATTATGGCTTTCCATTTATTTCTAAAGATGACAAATGTACTTCTGAGTTGTGTGGAGAAAATGCAGGAGTAACAGATCATAAAAGACAGAAGGAACGTAAAGAGATGTGGAATTCCTTTTCCAGGCTTGGAAGAATCTCCTCCCCCTTTACAGCAGGAAAGGCATTTGAGAATGAAAGGAGTGATTCAGAACAGGAGAGCTTTGCTTGTCTTTATGACACTGAAAGTAGTTTAACTCACTCTGAAAATATTAATACTTTAAAGAGTAAGAATGTTCCTTATGAGAATGTTTTATCTACTTCTTTACAAAGTCATGACTTAAATAATGTGGCTTACTCACTCTGCAAGTTTGAAAATTTCAATCATTTTGACAATAAAATAATTACTTCTCAGGATCATGACAGCTCAAGAACTGAATCTGATTGTTCCCACTTGCAACAGCTGTCTCCTTTAGGATCCTTAATGTGTGCTAATGAGGAGGCTAGTTTTAACAGCACATCATGCCTCGTCTTTTCTCAGTCTAACATAAATTCTGAAATAATAACTTGTAAAGAAAACAGATCATTTAAGACAGGGCAGCAGACAATGGAAGACCAGTCTAGTAGTTCTCAGCTTCCAATTGAAAAAGCCTCTGATTTCATCTCTTCTACATCAATACCTTCTCATTTTGATGTCAGACCAGAACATGCCTATGGTCTGGGATATGTTTTCAGTAAGCTTTCCTGCCTTTACAAAGACACCAGTAGTCAGCTGCTCAACAGTACCATGGTTTCTAAACAAATTAAGGAGTTGGGAAGTTTGTGTGACAAAAGTGAGAGATGTGCACAAGTGGTATCATTAATAAAACATCTGCCACTTATAAGAAACTTGCAAGTGGATGTATTCTTCAAGTCTGATATGAATCAAGATATATCTCACTCTACTGATGACACCAAAGCTCATATTGAAAATGTTGTTCAGCCTGAATCCCCTGTGCGACAGAATGTTGTGATGTGTGGAAGCACAGGAATCTCAGATGGCAATGTGAGAAAGCCTGCTGGAGGATGTGTGTGCGGTTGTAAAAATGAAGAGCTGGAAAATAGTCTTGTGTTAAGGCAGACATTTGTACATTTTTCTGACGTCTTTTTGAAACTCCAGGTCTGTTCTCTGGAAAAAGTGCTGGAATTTTTGACCTGTGCCCTACCTCAGATTTGTATTAGTACGGAGGAGTTGAAAGGTATCTATTGGCTTGCTGTTAGAAATTCCAAAAAACCCGATCCGGAACCTGCTTGCTTGCTTTTGTTCAGCTCTGTTTTGTATGTTGTTGTTTCATCAGTCAAACAAAACGTCTGTCAGAGTTCCTTGGCAATATTTCATGAGCTTCCGATCGTCACAATACAGGAGATTCATATTGGCTTTGCTGGACAGAGTATGAGTCTTCTTTCTGCTGAAGATGATTTCCTCACAATATTTACTTATAACAAACACTACACTCAAAGAATTTGCCACGACATAATGAGCATTTTGATCTCTACAACGGAGGATGTTGTTGATATTAATCACCAGCTCTTGAAAGATGATCTGATGCGGCTTTCGCTTGACTGGACATCAGAAGTAAATGACTTGGTTTTTTCAAATGGAGTACGTTTGTCCTGTAAATTCAGAACTGTATTAGCTGATCTAGCTTACTTCATGAAAACATGGGAAGTATTAAACCTTCGTTAGCTGATGTTCAAGTAGTGCTATATACCACTGTGAAAACAGACTGTGCTAAGCAGAATGAGTATAGATCTCTAGTTCTTACAACTACTCATATAGGTCTCTTAAGGGAAAACAGTGTCTTTTATCCTGCACCTAACCTTTTGGATGCTTCATGCCAGCGATCACAATTTGACAGCCTTCAGTTGTACAGTTTGAATGATATCCGATGTGTAGTTTTGCCAGACAAAGAGAATTTCACAAAAATTGAGCTTGTGTTTTCTAGAAGGAGCAAGGTTGGATCTGATTCAGGAATTGGTTTTTCGAAATACTGTGAAAAAGAAATAAATACTCAAATGACAGTCATCCCATCAATTCTTCAAAGCAGTTTGCATATCCCATCGGAAATCTGGAAATTAACATTCAGTTCTAGTGAAGAAGCCATTTGGCTAATTATGCATCTGACTAGGTGTTGAAATCGAAATACATTTAGATACATTCAAAATAGGAGGTTAATGAATATTGATAAAATACTTTTTTTTTATCAATAGGCAAAAGAGTCCTTTGAGCCTTTAAGGAAATACCTTAGGGTATGAACACACATCTTACCAAAAATCATTATTACTTGATTGCTTACTTTCTGTGTGTCTCTAATATGCTGTACGTACACTTCCTTGGGAAGGTGAGGAAATTAAATGGTTCTATTTTAAGTGGTATTGGATCAAAACTATAATTACAGCTGTGTCTTCTGACTTCCATTTTGGCTGTTGTTTTTGGCTCCCTCCATCTCCTATCCATCTTAATTAATGTCTTCTCCATTCCTCCTTGATTGCCTTTTCCTTAATCTGAGTATCTTTGTTTTTTTATGCTTCTCATATATTTCATGCGCTTGGTCTCAATGCTTCAAAACATTTGCAATACTTTTTTTGTCTGATCTGTAAGGTATATTTAAGCCTACAATTACGTTCACCGTGTGGTGTTAATACTAAGGATGTTTATGACTTTTACTCTTACAATTTTAGGCAGAATAGTATTGTCAATTCTTTTCTGCTTTGGAGTTTCACATTAAGGATTAATACTCTCTTGGGTTAAAGTTTGTCACAAGTGCAAAAGCAGTTGTTTGGCTTATTGGCTGAGGTACCAGAGATTGATGGATTTACTGTATCTCTCTTTTCCTGGGTTTCCTCCCTTTGCCTAGAGCACAGAGAGTGTAGGCTACATGGAAGCAGTTAAACAGAACAACAAAAATGCAGAGAATATCCGTTACTATTTTTTGATTTCCCAGTCCCCACACCCCACCACCCCACTCTCCTCTTGCAGGGAAACAATGTATGGCTTTTTTTGAGTCATTCCTACCTACTTTGTCAAAACAGTTAACTTCTACTCCCATGCAATAGATGTCCTTATAGTCCCTTGATATGAGTGCTTAAGGAAAATGTGATGTGAAATGAAGGAGGTTGGAGGGTGTAAACAGATGTTATGCTTTGGCATTTTGACCTTTGGTCACACTACTATAACTGTGTTAAGACAGCAGTTTTAGGGTTTATGATTTGTGTACATGTTTCTCATGCTGTTAAATGGACAGTTAGCAACTGGGGATACTGCCTGAAGGATGGAGTAAATTTAACCCTAGAATCATCTCCATATAACGTGTCAGATGCCTGGCCTGAATTTCCTCGTTTTCTGCATGTTTTACTAGTGGGGTTGATGATGCTGTGAAATTGCATCTCTTTCAGGCTCTTTAATATCCCATTCCAAAAAATAATGGAACTATTGAAAATAAGTAAAAGATTTCCTCTTGTCAAGGCTTGCCTTGAGCTTATTAAAAGGTTACTCTTTCCCTGTTACTCCTCTTCAGTGTTCAAAAAATAAATAAGCCATTGTCTCCCATCTTTTGTTTCTTCCCTTGCAATGGGAGCTGAATACCTTTGGATCCTGTTGCTTGAATGTGCCATCTGCCTTGCTTGAGGAAGATGGTCCTTGGCAGAAAAAATGGTGGTATCTAATCTGAAATTCTAAATTCTGTAAACATATTGCCAGGAGAGGTGCAATCTTCTACCAGACAGTTAGACTTCAGTCTCTCTACTATTACAAGAGCATTTCCCATTTGTTCTTACCATACGTTAAGACATGATAATGTAATTCACTTGATGCTTAAAAGGACATAACTTGCTTTGGATCAGAAAGTTGTGGCTGGAAGGATGAAGGATGGTTTGGAGAGAAAGTTGTGTTTTGATTTAAAAAAAAAAAAAAAAAATCACAACTTTAAACTACCCCAAGTAATTCCAAAGATGAGAGCAAAATATGTCGTTTTATTTTGAAGCATAGTTTTTGTTTGTAACAAAAAAAAATATATACAAATATCTCACAGAACCTGGAGTAGACAGTAGTTGTGTTGGAGCGTAACATCATGTCAGCCCAGTTAGAGAGTGGCTCCCTTACATTAAGGCATTTCTTCAGTCTTGCTGAAAGTTAACATTAAGTGTGGCACTGTCTGCGAGGATGGTCTTAAATCAAGGCTGCTAAATGACAGCAATTATTGTAACTAATTCCTGTTCAGATTATACCCCACAGTTTAAAAATGCTTGCGCACGTTGTGTTCCAGATAACATGGTTTTCTTCTTTGTTTTCAAATCTAACTTGCTGAATATTATGCACTTTTATGAAAAAAATGACTTCACTACAATATCTTTTATTCCACTGTAAATTAAACATAACATAATGATGGATGTTTATCACTGTCAGAGTTATTTAATATCTTAGGACTTGTTTTTCACAATACGTTGTGTTTTGAGATTATTCTTCTGACTATTAGCTGTTTGTAATAGTTTCCTGAAAATGACTGCCAATAAATTACATGTTGACAGAGGTGGTTTTAAGAGTGACTTTATGGTTTTCTTGTTTTAAAATGGATCATATTGTTGTCAAGGCAATGAACTCTTCTTTCCCCCAAGGAAAGAACTGCTTACATTTCTACACTCCAGAAAGCTGTGATTTAGTTGAAAAAGCTGGTAACTTGGGGAGCAGTGAAAGAAGAGCAAAATGGAGGGAAGAAGAGAAAATATTTGTTGTGTAAATAAAGATCATTAAAAATATTTTTTTCCATTCAAACCCAGACCTTTTTATATTTTCAGTAAAAAGAATGTTTGTAGAAAACAACTTCTAGGAAAAGTCAATTGATTGAAACTAAAACTCATGTCCTTTTTTATTTTCTTTTCCACTGCTATTAATGCTAACATTAAGGAAAATGACATTTGCATTTGTAATTGACTACTGATGAAATAATGAGATAAAAACCTATCTTCTCAATAACCAGATTAGGATATGACAAAGCTATCTGTAATAGCATTCTGAGGGGCAGTTATGAATGAGTTTCAATCTTTGCTGCTGCTGCTTTCAATAGTATCACAGTATAATGTGTACACAGTCACCGAGAGTTGCTACAGAAAGACCAAGTTTCACTGAGCAGAAGTGTGCACCACATTGATATTTTTGGATAGTGTTGGTCAAGACTGAAGGATTTTGTATGTCTCATGGTAGTTACAGAAGTACTGAAAGCAAATGTTGAGAATACGGTTATGGATGAAGTGATGAATAGTATCACTAAAAACAAATATGTAGCATGGTCATAAATATGAAGTGATAGTGTTTCAACTTTTTTAATTTTTAGCTTCTATTTGTTATGGTGCTGTTGCTTCTTTAAGTACAATTAAGGTTTCAGACCAAGTACTTTCAACTGAGTTAGTGGATGACTTCCTAAAAGTCAGTTTCTGTTTTTATTTGCTACAAATACTTATGCTACTTTTCAGACACTGTCACTGCAAAATGTTGATCTTTTCAGTTGCAAAACTATTTTATTTTTGTCATAACTTCACAATCACAAATCCCATCTGGCTGTTAGAGCAATGTACTCTCATTACAAATAACTTTTTAGAGCTTTGTCCAGACCTTGTAAACTTATCATAGTTGAGTTTTCTGTTATGAGATTTAAAGAAAATGATAGGAAACTGTTTTGACAGTCAATTACTATGTTATCTATACCTTGTTTAATTTTAAATGACTTTGGATTTAAGTCTAAGATCTTTCTGAATTGCCTAGATCCCATGCAGCTTTACATGATATTTTAAACAGATTTGTTATATACATACAAAAAATAAAGGCTTGATTCATATATTTATTTTTTCAAAGAGGGTTAATAAGTCTTCTGTTTTCCTTTATTTTTGATATCTAAGCTGAAAATGTGTTTTCAAGGAGTAAGCAATATTTTAAAGCAACTTCACCTCATGTTTTTCATGCATAACGAAATGCTGGGGCTTGCTTAGAAAAGCAGATCCACTTTGTTTTCAAATAATTCCTTAATTTTCAAAATAATTTCTGCCACATCCATGCTCTCTTTCCCAGCTCTTCTGGCTGAGAACGTTTTCTCATTTTTAGTGAAGGCTTTTTTTTTTCCTTATGTAGTGATTTTGGTTTTCCTTTGTTCTCCCTATTTGGTATGCACATGAAAGCGGATGGTCTGTCGTTCTCTGGGAGCAAATCCAGATGACCTGAAGGACCCAATTAAAATTAGTATTCCACGCTATGTCCTGTGTGGGCAGGGAAAGGATGAACACTATGAGTTTGAAATAAAGGTAAGTGCTTTTCAGTTGCTTCTCCTTAACATTTTGCATTTGTACAGCAGTAGCATCATAGTAACAATACTAACAGAAAACTGTGTTTTGTTAAAAAAACAGCTAGTTCCTAGTTGTCTCTGTCCAGCCATTGGTGGTCACTGTAACAACACCACAGTTAGCAAAGATGGAAACAGCAACAGGAAACACACCCGAGCATCTCCAGATTCCAAAAATCACCTTACTAACCCCAGTGAAATGTAGTCTTTGTTCCATTGAGTGCAATTGTTGTCGTTTGGCTAAGTAGCCTCAGTACTGTTAAATATGAGGGGTTGTGAGAAGGCATGCACAATTCAGGATACTGTAAAGACAAGTATTTTCCAAATGGATCAGTTGTACACAGGAAGTTGGTCTTGGGATGAACAGTTCCAGGTCTTACTGAGATGCAAGTGCAAGGTATAGAAAATGATTAGACTTGAAATATGTACCTGTAATAATGAGAGCCTAATTTAAGTATTTTGCACGTATCCACAACAAAAGCTAGTTTCATTTCTGGCTCTTGGTTGTTCTGATTCTTTTCACCCTGCATTTACAAGGTCTCTCTTCTCCAAACTGTTATGTTTCCCTTCCATTCCAGTGTCTTCCTCAGTTAATCTTCTGTGCAGAAATGCTGGGAAAATGCATATTCATTATGTTTCCTCTGGTACTAAGCCAGTGTTTTTTCAAAGCAAGATGTGAAATCTAATTGGAAATGTGCTCTCAGTGCATGTGGACACGTAGCATAACTGATGTACATGGCATCAGAGACTGAATTGGCAGCCTTCTTCACTGAATGTACTGCCAGATGCTTCATTAGGTGGTGAAAGTTGGAGGAGTGACCTGCCTTCACAGTGTGCAGGACCATTTTTGAACTATGCTCATTTTTGCAAAGTTTCTCATTAAGATGGTCAATCTGAGCTTAGTTCATGCTAATTAAATTTTCATCTTGAAACATACTGCACTATTTGTGGATGGAATACTTCCTTTTGTCTTTTGAATGTTGAATTTGCTGAGGCCAGTGAAAGCCCAGTAGCCATCAGAGATGCTGAGAAAAAAGTGCATGTGAAACTTCCCCAAGGACTGTTCTAGTTGCCAACTATTTTCAGCAGATGGGATTTACTAAACTGGATAATGGTTAGTAAAGGTAGATAAAGTAAAAAGATGTTTTGTCCTTTTAGTAACAATCAGGGAATTTCTTTTCCAAGTACTCTCCGTTTATCCCTAAAACCCACAGAAGCATGTGCAAGGTCCTGGTATGAAGGGATAGTTGAAGAATATATGAAAGAAGACTTGGACTTACTTGCAAGGAAATGTAATGGGAAAAAAATGTTGGAAAGGGGTGGGATTCTTAACTAGCAAAGAACAGGATGATATCTCAAGGACAGATACGAGTGCATATGGAACGAGGCTTCAGCAGTTCTGTTGCTTGTGTTTTGTTTCCATGATGAGCAAGACTTACAGGCTGACCTCTCTTTTGGCATGGGATGACCAGATCCAATCCTCTGGCCAAGAGCAGTGTATATGGAGCAGCTGTTCTCTTCTGTTGTACTTGTCAGTACCATCTTTTCTGTCTCCTGTGCTGTTTCTAGGCTGTCTGTGAAAGAAATGCAGGAAGCATTGGTGAAAGGAATGCAGTAAAAAGGAAGGAAATGATGACCTACAGAGTAGGGAATGGGCTATTGCTTTAATAATTGTGTTCCATTGCTATCAACTTCCCTAGAGCAATAAATATTTTTATTGCAGCTCCTATGGACCTTAATTTGGCGGTCTTTGGGATATTTCTTACAGTCATTCCCTTCACAAATCGATCAGCTGTGTATACTTTTTCTCCTTTGCCTCCAGATCTCTCTATGTCATACTGGGCTGCTTTTGCTGTGGTCAGGATTTGGCTCCAAGCTACAATCTGCAGAGCTTCCACAAACTTTTCTATTTTAAATGTTTTCCCTGCAGAGCTCCCATCTCTGCTTCAATCTGTAGTATCCTTCAGCTGTTGCTACTTGTATTCTGTAGAAAATCAGAATGCATGGTATAGTGGGTTTTTTTCCTCCTTAAAAGCTGGAAAAGTAGAATTGTCTTTCCACAGGCAGGGAGGAGAGAATGTTTACCTGTTTCCCCATTTCCTGATGGGTCAGGATACAATGTCAGTTGTTGAAATAATTTTTATTTTTGCCCTACTTTGCTTAAGTTAATTTTCAGGTGATGGTATATTAGAATGTACGTCAGTCTTGGGAAGGGGCTGGGGTGGTGTTAATCTCATTTCCTTTGCCACTACCAAAATGAGCTTTCTTTACCAAGGTTACTCTTGTTGGGAAAATGGGTAGCTGACGTGTTTGAATGTAACAGCACTGTTATCTGACAGAGTCAAGAGATGATTGAGTTGCATTGTAAGACAGTCCCAAAACATTTGAATCCTAGGTATCTCAGAAGTATTTTTCCATCAGCAGATGTTTCTAATCATTGTGTTTGTAGTTAAATGCTGGCATATTGCTGTATAGAGGAACAAATCTGAAAAATACTCTAAATTTCTTCTTGCAACATGAAATAGTAAAACTTATTTTGTTTATATGCCAAAAGAGAGAGAACAAGTTCCACTCTTCTTGGCAGCATTGTGGTCAATTCATAAGTCTTTTCAACCCTAATATACCATCCAAAAATATTTTCTTTTAGTGCAGGTTCAGCATCTTGTCCATTTAGACGTATATAACCTTTGAGAATGAGCCAGCAAGATGGTCTGTCCACTCATGTTCTTTCACTGGATACAGGTCATGCTCTAAGATGTTGAGCAAGGCCCATGAGAACCTGTTGGAGGGAATTCCAAATAGAAACAAAACTATACTTTATTAGAATTAAGTTAGCACCTTCTTTTGCAGCAAGAGATATTGTGGAGCTGTTTGTGGTCTGCTATTAAATATTCATTATTAATAGATACCTTTCCAAATAAGTTTCCATTTGGGCAACAGTTTTACACGCAGTCTTTAAAGACATGATAAAGCAGTAGTAACTTAATCAGATCTAAACATAGTTATCTTAGAGATGAATTAGAATAGCAGAACACTGTTCTTGTGTTCTCTTCCTTTCATGTTGTTTTGATCCACAGAATATTCAGAGAAGGCCACAGTAGAAACAGCACGTGGGAAGATTTTTTTTTTTTTGCATTGTAGAGATTGTTGGCATCTATTACAGAGAGTGCCTATGGCTACAGACAGCACCTATGGAGGGCAGAAAGAGCAGTGAGGTGGTAGGGAAGGGGGAGTCTCCAGCTCGAAGACACAAGAAGGTCTCCTGAAGGCAGGTGATGGAAGCCAAGCCAGGAATCGAGCACATCCCTGCAGGGGATCCTTTGACAAGAGCGAGAGTCATGTTTATAAGCCACCTTGCTTTTATTCAGCTTTCCCTAGTTGTTGTGACTTCTTTCATTTTCTTTATCCTGTTTGATATTTTATCAAAACTGGCTTTTTCCTGTGTTTCAAAGCCTTTCAGTCATCTTTGAGCTCTCTGCAGCAGAAGATCCAGGCAGATGCACCCTAAAGCAGTATTTTTATTTTATTTTTCTCCCAGATCTGGACACAGTTCCATTCAGCCAAGTGCTGTGGTGGGTCTGCTCAAAATGTTGATATTTTTGGTCATCATTTTCTCCTGAGCTCTGTGAGCTATTGCAGAATTGGAGTAAAGCAGAAGCAGTGCTCTTAATTAATACATAGTTCTTCAAGGAAAAGTTGCAAGCCCCATGTGGGCCTAAAAGAGAAAAAAAAAAAAAAAAGCCCAGCGTTCCCTCAGCTCTATTGAACTAACACCATTTAAGATCAATCAAAAAAAAGTTTGAAGAAATTGGTCTGGATAAATTCCTTAGTATCTTGCAAGTTCTAGATTTTCTTACGCTGTATTCAAAGACGGTGAGAAGAGCAGTTTCAGCAAGGTCCGTTCTGGTAACTATGAATTTTCACAGTGATTGTAGACAGTTTAACCAGCCCAGATAAGTAAGGTGGGCATTTTTCTTTGCAGGTGGAATATATATATATATTATATATATATATATATTATTTTTACTTATTTGTATGGGTGGTGGATAGGGGAACAAATTCTGCGAAGTGTCTTATAGTAAAATCAGTTGATAATGTTGGCTAGGTAATTTTCTGTCAGTTGTCATGCAGAGGAAGAGTTAAAGAGACAGGACTGTAGTATCTCCTTTGAAATTTCTGCAGGAAATACTGCACTTGAGTGAAAAAATAATGCAATTATGAGACACAACTAGGATCACATAAGAGTCCAGTTAAGAATGTTTTGAAAATGTCTTAGATTTACTCAATCACGTATATTTTTATTAAGAAAATATTTTTAACTGCTAGTAAATTACGAGTGAAAAGTCAAGGGCTATCCGAATTTGCTTTACTTGTTACTGTTCAAAAGATCTGCATTTGTCCCAGTCCCATCCAGAGTCTATAGAATCTGTCATACATCTTTATTAAATGGGGGGAAAGGAATCCCAGACCAAACTGGCTATAGCAGCTGTAGGAGTAACAGGCTGAGTTCTAGAAATGTTATTGCTGTGTCAGGTGCACTATTATTCTCCTGTTTATCTGAGTGGAGTTTGGTCCCATCTGTCTTAATAACGACAATATTGTGCAGCTTTGGGGAATGGTTAAGATTTTGTTTAGCTTTGAAATTCATTTTCCAATAATATCAGCAGTACAAAAGCGGAGAATGGTTAATGGCACCTCACCTCAACAGAGGAAAAAAATTCATTAACAACGATAAGATTTGGAGTGCATTTACTCACTAATCTCATACAAGAATTAGGAAAGTAAATGAAGAGGACAGAAGGGACCAAGTCAAGCCAAGCCACCAGAGAATGCTCTAGAGAGCAAGGTTCAGGCCCTAGGCAGCGCAGATCTGTGGCTTTGCTGTTTTCCTTCCTGTGCAGCTTTAATAAGTATTACCAGCTCTAATAAGTATTAAGAGGTAGTTAAAACAGTTGTATTTATTAGCTTCCTTTAAGAAGTTAAATAAAATTGGCTGCAGGCAGTTGGGTAAATTTGGCACTCCCTTGTCACCTAGACAGCTGTCATGCACAGACAGCAACTTCATTGGCAAGCTGACATAACTGCTCTTCCACAGGCTTTGTAGCTGGAAGAGTCCTGGATGCGTTGTGCTAGATTGGTCCCCTAAAGGCACGCTTCTGTGAAAGCTCTAGGGAAAAGAGGCCACTTTTGCATCAAGATTGTGTACAAATGAAACTTATCACAGCAAAATTTCACAATTCAGCTGGCAATATTACAATGCAGAATTAAAGGAAAACAAAGCAGAAATAATGTGTAGCATCTTTATTTTATGATTATCCACTGAACGCTAATGTTTGCTTGAACATTTAAGTCACAAAGTGCTTTACTTTTAAGTAATTACTCAAAACAAAATGGTTAATAGGTTAAACAAGATCAGCATAGCATTGCATATTCCTGAATCACTACTTTTTTTCTGCTTATGCATGTTAAATCCATTTGCTTGATTTGTAAACTTTGAGACATTGCTAACAATATATTGAGGGAGGGCAACTGTACGAATTTAGGGAATATAGTCCATCATGCAGACATCCTAGTAGCAGTCAAGCTTATTGGTGACATAAAAGATTAATTTTATCAGAAATAATGAATTTGCATTGAGGACATGCTAGAAAAACATATGTTGTAGAATAGAATAGTTCAGTTCGAAGGGACCTTCAAAGATCATCTAGTTCAACTGCTATTTGTGGAAAGCAAAGTTACATTTTGTGAGAAGTCCAGTTCTGCTTACTTATCTTTTTAGTTAAAAATTGGAAAACAAAACAAAACCTGATTGCTGATGCATATGACACAATAACTTTTGGTTTCCCAAACACTTCTTCAGTTTTACTGTATGTCCCAATAAAGGCAGAGGGGATGGGGAAGGGTGTACCAGAGATCAGTTTGTTGAAAGCCTGAGTAAGCAGCTGTCAGCAATGTTGCTTGGATGCTGGTTTCTTCTGGCTTTATTGGCCCAGTTTCATTTTATCCTACTCAGTTGCCCTGCTCCATTCCCGTTTTCCATAACCCTGTAACTTTGTGATATGCTATGTAGTGAGGGAGCTGCTTGTTCATTTTAGGAGCTGCTTTAGGATTAAAAGCCAAGCCCATGTCTTCGTAAAATGCTTTTTATGAATATGCTTACTTTTGATCTTCATGCCCAAAATCATTGCTAGACAGAGGCCACATCTCATATTAGGCCTATTGGATTAAAAAAAAAAATAGCAGCAAGCTTTCAGGTTTAGGCAGTGCCAGCTGTTTTTCTCTAGCTATACTAGTCAGTGTTCATCGCTTTGCGATAGCCTTGGATCATCAGAGTACAGAAAGGCTTTGTTGTAAAATCAAAGGCTCTACTCATATCACTTTTATGACCTACTCAGCAATTTCTTTCATTTCACCTAATTTCAGGTAGTGAAAAATTTTTCTTGTACTGAAATTTTTGTCGGTTTCTCAGTTCCAGTGAAGATTTTGTGTATAACTGATGGCAAAGTTGGGTAGCTGGATTGCCCTCCTCTGCGCTCCTGATGCCATGTGCTTTTTCACAGGAGTGCTTCTGTTGATTTTAATGAAATTTCCTGTATAAATGGGATGTTCATCAACATATTGATGACACAGGCCCAGAGTATCTTAAAGGAATAGCTTCTACTGAAAGCCAATACATATTATTTTTACCATACAGATTGGAATGACATTCTACATGGTGTAATGAATTGTGTGTATGAGAAACATATGTAATATTTTTGTGTGTATCTCTATATATGTGCATGCATACAGATATATGGGAATATATGCATTTATATGAACATACAGAAAACCTACATTACACTTGTGTTGGCTGATATTCATTAGTGGAACACCCAGTGATTGTAATGCTGTGAGCTGCATAACTGCGCCAAGGAGTGATTGGGGATATTTTAATGTGTTTACAGACTTGTCAAACCACTCTGGAATAAGGAATACATGTGTTCAGTTTTTTGATTTGTAATCAGTTATCCTTATTTAAAAAACAACAACAACAACAACAAAAAATCAACCTTCTGTCAGTGTAATAACAGAAAAATTAAGTAAACCTGTAAAAGCCTAAGGAATTTAAGGAAATTAAAATTATCCACTTTAATCTGATAACCTTGTATACAGCATAGTGTTTTGTGTAGTGTGTTGTGTGGTTTTACTTCTGTTTTTTCTTTTTATATTATCTGATATAGATAACAGTCCTGGATGAGACATGGACAGTGTTCAGGCGGTACAGTCGTTTTCGGGAAATGCATAAAACTTTAAAATTGAAGTACCCAGAGGTAAGTTTTGGTAAAATTTCTTTTGCAGGAAAGGGCGGAGACAGACTTGAAAATAAGGGTTGTTTTTGGTTTTTTGTTTGTTTTTTTGAAAGATGCTTACACAAAAACATTATTTTTAGCCGTATGCTTTTATTAAGATTGGCAAGCCCTTTGGTAGTTTGAACCTCCAAGGCTGCTAGAGCAAGGATGGATTGCTGCATGCTGTTGCTACAGTGAAACTGCGACTGAATGTGCTGCCTCTAACCATTAATTCTCTTTACTGCTGACTGGCGTCGTTCCCTGGAGGTTGCTGTTTTGTTCATTGCAAAATACTTGCAGTCATATCATGTCATCTTGACAACTCCTCATTTAAAAAAGAAGTGCGTTGTTCCACAGATACCCTTTTGTAATAGTGGCTTCCAGGTTTCTGCAAAATGGAAAATTGATCTTTCTGACCACCTCTGAGACTTTGAGCATTCGGGATATGAGGAGCTGTGCCTGACAGAGCTTTACTTCATTGGAGTGAGCATTTGTAGAATTACAGTTCTTGGTTTCCACATCTACCTTTTAATTATTAATATTTTGCTTCTTTTCTCCTTGTTCCATTGGATATTCGAAGAAATAAATCATTGAAGTGATTGAAGTGATACTGGTTTGAGAGTAGTCAAAAGTAAAGAAGCCTGGGCTGTGTATTCATATGCTATATAGTAACGCATTAATGTTTGAGCGAGCGTGATGCAATAGTGTGCAAAGGCTTTCTTGGTCTTCAGTAATGTATTCTTTAAGCATGGGAAGACCTTGAGGTTTAAAGAGTAAAATACTCAGAGTACTTTATTGGAGATTCTGAAACTTAAGATCACTCCAATTCCAAAAGAGTATGAAAACCAGAATTTGAAACTACCACACACCAAATATCTACAGAAAAGTAAACCTAAGGAAAATAAAATTACAGTCATCTTTTCTGATTGTCGGGAAGCTTTAAAAGGTCGAAATGAACAGAAAAATGAAACTTCTTTTCCACAAATGCTTTAAAAAATATTATTTGTGAATGAATGTATCACTGTGATATTTTTGATTCAAATAAGGTGCTATTTCCTCTTGGATGTCAGAGAGATAGGATGTCGACACTGATATCCTAATTGCACCTAACTCCTGAAAAAATGGCTAGGCAGTCATCCAGTTGAAATAGAAAAGGGTTACCTGAATCCCTCTGCAGACTGATCTTCCCCATTTTGGAAAATGAGTTCAAGTAGTCTTTTTCAGAGTCCTGACATTGACTCCAATCCATTGAGGAACAATTGAATTTGACTTTTGCAATTATGTCAGAGGGAGATCAACTTCATTGTGGCATGTGGTAATCAGATTCAGGAGGAATCTGATGTTCTTAAAGCTTCTATTAAAACGTCCCTTGTACTGCAGCATGTTATTGTCAGGTTTTTGAATTAAGCATTTGTGACTCACAGGCTGAAAAAGTCAAGCTCTTTGGTTGTAACAGCAGCGAGGTTTTTTTGTTTTATTTTTTTCTCAAGAATCATAAGAACTTAGGAGTGGTATTAGCAGGTCAGAAAAAAGGCAGTAACACCTTCTGCAGGTTTCTTACCAGCTTTGAGCAAGAGGCATGGGGCCCAGGTGTTATAGTATCTTCATGCATCTCCTGAGAACAATTACAGGTAAATAATCCTTTCCCAAATATGGAGAATATATGCTTGAAATGAGCAGTTTTCATTCTTTCTTGCTTTTTCATTCTGTCTGCAGTCATGCTGGCAAGCTCTATATATTTTCTATTTTAATGTGCTAATTTGTTTCTTATTGGCACTTTTGTGTTGCGATATATCAGGTCTTAGGTAAATTTATTGAGATTAACATCTACTACGTTAATGGAATTATTGCTTTAACTATACAGATGATTAAATTTCTAATTTCCATGTAGGAAATGCATTAGAGTATGTTTTACTGAGTTATCTGTTCCATTCTCAACAATTTTTATATAAGTCAGGGCAAATACCAAGTCTTACACATTTGTCAATATACCTTTCCCTAAAATATGGTACTCTTTGGAGAAGTGTATTAATGTGTTTTGGCTTCTAAGATGCTTGAAAGAAATGCCCTGTTACTTTCTGAAACAACAGATCTGTAGCTTTATTAGCATCTTCTTCCGGCCTTTATCTAGCATCCACTTTAAAACAACCTCAGATAAATTATCAGTCAGGTTCAATATGCCTATCTTTGCTAAGTACAAAGCACTCTAAAGTTCAGGAGAAGAGAGGTAAGCGCTTGATCATGTCATCTACTGCTTTTGTGGTAGTTTTCTCCCTGTCACGCAAGTGCCTGTTCTGGAAAACCTGTTCCTTGCAGCACTGATATTGTCTTCTCTGTTTTATACGGTACAGGCTGTTGTGTTGTGTCCACTCCTGCCTTGAGACTTATGGCACCACAAATAAATGGCAAGTGTGTGGGCAGAAGAAACCTAGCTAATACACAGCTGGTTTCTTCTACTCGTCAGCATTTCCACAAACTACGGTGCCCTTGTTTATCAGAGGGGAAGAATACATTGTGATGGATGAAACATAATATCATGCACTGTAGTAAACATTTGGTGCGTGTTTTCTTTGAAGGAATTTCACTATCAATGTTACGTATGGTTTCCCATATATTTGCCTTTTTTTTTTTTTTTAAATAGTCTTTATGGTAATTCTGGATTGGTTTTGTAAAGTGGGTAGGAGTTTGGTTTGTTTGGCAAATTGAAAGTCATCTGTATCCTGCTGATTTGTCAGTGGCTTAATTTGGCATTCATTATGACACTAAAATACCTTTAATACCAAACTTGGCAAAGTTGCATTTGTAGCTACTATATTTTATTCCAAAGAAATTTTGTTCTTAAAAGCAATGTTATTGGAACCCATCAGAGTTGCATTTTATTTTGCGTAGCTCACCTTCCAACTCTAAATTAATATTTATAATGAACAGAGAAAATACTGTGGACGTGCTTAATATGAGTGTCCTGCTTTCAGAAGTGAACTTTACAGCTCATTAGTTGCTCAGATCTGAGTTACTACATCAGTATTTTAATAATTTGCTGATCTTGCATTTCATGTTGCTGCCACTGAATTCCCAAAGGAGTGCATTGGAAAACTGATTTATTGGGAAGGCTTAAAAAAAAGGTCTGTCTTTTCATAGGCAGAAACTGTCTGTCTTCCAGTCTCAGAATGTATTATATTTTATATGCCTGTACATTTCTTGTTATGTAAATAGCTGGATGGTGAGAACTGTGTATCTAATCAAAATATGTCACGTGCAAATTTTGAAAGACTGAAGAAGCTGAAGTAGGGTGTAGATTGTGCCAGAGACAGATAAATACCAGCATTTTAAGTCCTGTTTTTTTTTTTTTTTAGGCTTACACGATTGTCATTTACCCAGCTACATTGCTAATTTGTTAATGACACTCTTATTATTTTTGGAAATTTAATTAAGACCATACCTTGGCTTTCAGTTGCAGTGGTTTGTGTAATGAATATACTTTTTGTCATTAGTCAGAAACAGGAACAAATAGGCTGTTTAATTGAGACATGATAATTTTCGGAGTAAGATTCTCTTTTTTTCCTCCATCTTCTCTTAGAGGTTCACAGTTTTGAAATAGTGCTGGAGTGCTGGTTTCTGCAGAAAACCTTTCCTTCCCTGATCCCTATCTTGATGAGAAGCATGCTTTCTCCTATCTCTGTTAGTTCAGCAAGTTCGAGTGTTGTAAATCTGTGATGGCCAGTGCTCCCCAGTTCTTACTGCTCTCTTGTCTCCTTCCTTCTTTCAAAGGACAGCAGAGTAACAACTGACTATTTATCATTCCTTACCTGAATCCAGGGTCTATAAAGTTGCTCATGCGTGTGGGGGTCCCTAGTTTCCACCTCTACCCAGGTAGATAAGCCAGGTTTTGTGGCGCTTTCACTGTCAGCTTTGCTTACAGAGTTTCTTGTCACTCTTCTTGAAACCTCTTTTCGTGTGCATAAAAATCTCTAAATGGTGTTAAAGGAAGCACCTCAAGATATTTATATTCCTAATAGTGAGTCCCTGTCTTAAAATATTAGTAAATCCATGCAGAGCTTGCCAAAGAGAAGTTAAAATGTATACTTGCGTTTATAGATTCATTCATGAAGATTAGGATGTGCGTATAGGCAAGATTTCTAAAACGCTAAAGCTGTTGACTTCTAGCTCATTTACCAGAATGTAATAATTTGTGTATTTGTATCTGATGTACGGAGGTCTGTGTATAAATACATATTCACATCTTTTACTTTCTAAAGCACAAAAAGACTGGTTATTAGTTTTAAAGAATTTTAGGTCATAATTGAGCCAGCTTCCCCTTCCACTGGTCTGGTCTTTGTTGTCTTACATGAACAAATGGGTATCTGAAGCAGCAGGAATGTTTACATAAGCTTAAACCTTCGATCCAAAGTTCCCAGGTGATCTGCCTCTACCCCATATGCTATTCCCAACCAAGGAAACGAGTGTGCTGGATGTATTGCAGTAACACATCTAATATCATGAATCTTGGAAGTTAGGATTGCAGATTGTTGCTGTGGGAATGTTGCTTGGATGATAGGGTTTTTCAGGAACATTAAATATTGGACAGAAAAGATTGTATTTTATAGCCATTAGGACAAAATGCTGTCTGTCTGGTTTCAATTTTTCAGTCTAGATTTCTGGAGGAAAGGCTTGTATCGGTAGTGTCAATGAGAGTCATGTTTCTTTTTAAGTCTGAAGACATCCTCTGCTAGTCAGAAATCTGTTTGACAGAATATAATTCTGTTGGAGCGGACTCAAGGCTCCTGTCAATTGTAGGTGTTAGTAGACTCTTGCTTTGCATAAGAATTGCTTGAAACTCAAAAAGCAGAAAATACTTCTCAAGTTTCTCAGAAATAGTATGTGAATGTTTTTGAATATATATTGAATTCAAATTATTTGTTGCAAGCTTATTTTTAAAATATTTTAACTATTTCAGATTTTTAAAAATCCGAAGTAGCTTGTATGCCTTTTTTACTGAGAAGTTTTGTATTTCAGAGAAGAGATCTAAGAAATGTTTTGTATCTCAGTGAAGCCAGTTCCTGTTTCATCCAGCCATGCTGCCTGCAACAACCCAACTTTATGTAGATGCATGCTACTAAAATATAAGACACCAATTTTCTACTCCTTTCTAAAGTTCTCTAGTCCCTCTCATTATCTAAGAATAATTCTGCCCTGTAATAATGAGTGAAGAGGCATAAACTGTTTGTTTAACCATCACAGACTGATCTCACAGTCCTTTCCTTTTGCCTCTATCCTCCTCTTTTGGGTGCCTACCAGGGAATGGAAGGCTCTCCATTTTCTCTCTAAGTGGTCCATACATGTGTTGCTCTTGATGTAATAAGCGGAAGAAATCTTCAACATGAAATGCCAGCACAGCTAATGGTGAGAGAAAGAATATGAGGTGAAGCCACTGATTTTTAGGAGGGCATCCTTGGATTCTGAGAGAGATTATCTCAAGGGTCACTGACAGATAAATGAAGCTTTTTGGTAACTTTCAAGACATGGTTGGTGGGGTTTTTGTTTGTTATTTTTTTGTTCTTTTCCTGATGGTTATAAGGGTAATTGGGCAAGCTCTGTGTGTTTGTGTAATTATTTTTAAAAATGTTGTCAGAGATGCAGAATTCTCCCTCCTAATAAAGCATACAATTAGATAAATTAAACCAGAAATAGAGCTGAAAGTCAGCATACCTTGTGTGGAGCAGTTAGGGCAGCTTTGCAGCTGGGATCTTAGCTTTCTGACTGCATCAACTTCCTGACTTGTAACCGTGCAGCTGTAGCGTTTCATTAAATGTAAAACTTGTGTTAATCTCCTGGGGTGACTTCAAAAGGGAAAAGGATGAGGAAGCAATAACTTGGAGGTACTTGGCTTGCAGGGCTGCTGAGCCAGTTGCTATGTAACTGGTGAGCTTCTGGAGCTTAGGAGGTGCTTTGGCAGCAGAAGACAAAAGCCTGTTGCATCAGAGCTGGTCCGCCGGAAGCTCTGCTGGTTTTACCATTGGATTTTGTCATTTACTGACATCAGTAACTGTATACTTAATAAATAAGATTTAGATTTAGGTAGTACATGTGCCTTGAATGCAAAATTCTGGACACCTGCATGTTTCTACTGTTCAGTTGTAGAAAATGTAAAGCGCTATGGCTGTAAATAACTAAAAACTTCTAAGACAATATTTAAAATAAATTTGTTCTGAAATCTTCAGTGCTTATGCCAAAGGCTTGATCCTGTTGTGACCGAAGTCCCAATCCTTTTAATGTTCAATGATTGCTGAGACTGTTTAGAAACTCATGACCAAGAAATAAGTTGAAATCAAAGGTTTACATGTCCTAGAGAGAGCAGGGTGTAGCATACAGTAGTGAACATGATGGTACAACTCTTGCTGCAAATGTTATCTCAGAAAGTCTGTTTTTGTCTGTATATGGATTCTTAATTCAGGTTCTTTCAATTTCTAGGAACTCCATGTCTCTTAGTGAGCATAGTACCTAACAATATTTTAAGATTTATTTTGCATTTGAAAATTTGACCCAGTGAAAAAATAAACTTGTTGATGCTTTGTGGCTTGACTGAAAGGATGCTTCTGGATACTAACTATCAAACTTGAATTTATTTTTTCAGTAATCAAGAATGTGTACTGTAGTGTTGTTCTTATACAATGGAAATGTAATAACAATGGAATAACAATGGAAAAATATAATAAAGGAGTAGCAAATCTAAGATGCTAACCTTAGGACAAACACCAAGCATGTACAAACAGTCTAAAAGTTTTTTTCTTCTTTCAGAAAACTGGATATTTGAGCACAGATTAAAATGCAAATTGTTACAACACTAATGTGCTTGCAGATTCTGAGTGCCACGATGTGTATTAGAATAATATATCTGGCAGAATTATAAGTGTACAGAAAAGCATATAGAAAATAGTTTTTTGAAATACAGATCAAGTAATGGCAGACCTTAATTCTTCCTTTCTTGCCCAGGAATTTGTTATCCGTAGTAATGTATGTATCCATAAATATTGAAAGAAAAATAGAGTAGTAATCTTTAGAATCCATATCTGTATGTAAACCTTATAATACTATTATACAAGCATGTGATTATAGCCTTCACCTTTATTCAGTACAAATTACAGTAATTATGGTATAGATAATTTTAGATTGTAACATTTATATTCTTGTTACCTGTAACAGCCAGGAAGTACAAACACAGGAAGCATATTTTGTCACATATACTTTTCCATCTCACATTCCTAATTACATTATGTTCAGAGAACTGTGAAATCCTGTAGGTTTATATACATAGTACTTCCATGTCAGCCTTAGTTTCTACAGTGTGAGACTTTCTGCTGCTGCTTTTTTAAAAAGAAGTTTTAGCACTTTGCTCAGTACATCAGTCTGCAAATGTATATGAACAGGAGAATTTGTTCCCATAAATAAAGTATAAAAATCATTCCTGCTAACTGCATCATGTAGTTCATTGCAAGTTCGATTATGGGGAAGTGTATTTATTCTATGTGGCTTCTCTGAATTCATCGTTGCTAACCACGACAGGAGCATCTGAGGCACAGCAAAACCACTGGCATGTTTGCTTCCAGCATACTACACAATTCCCATTCAATTTCTAGTGGGAAAATGAATTCAGTGTCTGAATTTCTTGTTATAAAACTGAATCTGAATGTAAGAGCCTTGTGAAAGCCTGGCTTTGGGATTCATTTGTGGTAATTGTTGTTTGGTATGCTAGGTTTGAGCAGCAAAGTTTTCTTGGGTTGGTAGCAGCAATTTTGCAGAAATAGTTTGTCTCTCTCCCTCCTCCTTTCCCCTACTTCCCTCCTGTGGTTTGGTCAATGATGAGACTTATTTATTTATTTGGTCTGCCCTGAGCAGCTAATGAAACCTATGAGTTTCCAAACAGTCCTGTAGGAAAATTCCATTGGCTTTATGGTCTCCAGATAAATTCAGCACAAGACAAGGTTAACCTGCAGGCAGAAATCGAATGCCAGGCTTCACTGATTGTGCCGTGCAAAAGTCTCATATGTTAGCAACGTAGAAATTGAAAGAAGCGTTTAAAAGGGGGGTGAGTCCTTCGTCTCATAATTCATGAAGCATTTGACAGGGTAATTGCTTTGATTATTTGATAATCTTATTTTCAAAGCTCTGCTCAATTATCTAGTGAATCTGCATGATATCAAAATATTCATGTTGTTTTACCAGTAAAATAATTTTGGATGGATAATAGCTATTGGTGAGAGAGTAATGCCTCTGAGAAGAACAATTCCTAGACAATTTAACTTGAGTTTTACTTGCTTGCTGAGATTCAGCCATTTCTTAGCTGCTCCTGAGTGTCTGTAGGCATTGGGAATGCCTTAGGCTGCAACCCTGTCTTTCTATTTTCTTCATGCTTAGTGAAAGGCAGAGAGGAGAATTGGAGTTTTTGCTGTTCCTTACTCTTTTTAAAAATTGCCTTGCTTTGGAAGACATTAAGACTTGTGCTCCATTAATCGTTAGCTGTTATTGACAGTCTTGCTATCTTCTAACGGTTTTGTGAAGAACAACTTGTTCTCACTATGTTGGTCAGGGATACATTGCTAGATTAAGGATTACTTTTCAAGTAGAATCCTTTTGGTTTTAGTTGATTTAGGATATGATGATCCAGCTGTAACTTTTCAGTTTCTGTGAAAATATCCAAGTTACTTTTGAACCAGTAGTGTAGATAGTAGCAAAAACCATCTGGTTCCAGCTATACTGACAGTTGCATTTTTTTTTTTCCTTGTACACATAGATGGTATTACCGACATAGCTGGAGATGTGAAGCTATTATAAGTTTAATTCACCACCTGATCAGGAGGATTATACCAAGTTTGTCTTGAGGTTCACATGGCAGGTTTTAAGCAGGATATTACAGGGTTGTCCTCTCTTTATTCATCTGAAACCTCTGGGACAATGAACATGTCAATACAGGTTGCAGGTTCTGCTGCATACTAAGAATATTTAGTTGTTTGTTTTGATTTTGCTGTATTAAGCAAACGAGTGAGTTATTGTCTAAATCGGATTAAGGTACAGATGACTTAACTGATGGAGGTGCCATGCAGATAGGGCTGACGTAGTCTGAAGAAAGGAAAAGTTCTTGAAAAACCATTTTCTGCCTCTGTATTTGACAACAGGTGTTACATGTTTTCATATAAGCTTGTGGCTTATAGTTTATCCAGCTGCATTTGAAGAGTTGAAGAAATGTATTTTATGCTGAGGTATTGACTTGTCGTACGTGCTTTTGGGATGTAAAGGTTAGAATGAAGCATGGTTCCTTGCTTCCATAGATCCTATTTGCCTTTCTTATAGAGAGCTAAATGCCTTCACGTGGCACTTTGAAAGCATCTACTGTGAGTTCTCTGCCCTGCACTTCCCACTGGAGGATCCTACCCACCTGCCAGGGTACAGCAAGATCAGGGCTAACCCACGATGGGGGACAAGCCAGGAGGTAGGGGTGGCTGCAGCACAGGTAGCGGGGGCCTCAGTGACTGGGGCCAGGCAGCTGACAGGGCTGTCGGTGATCATCCAGCAAGGACAGGGAACAGATCGGGTCCAGGGTCTGTCCAGGGTGGACCAATGACTGGTGAAACATCAAGGGGGACTAATCGTAAGTGCAGTGATCTGTTGTGAATATCCCCCTTCTTAACATATGATGCTTCAACTAAAAGGTTAAAGGGTGAATTTCTTTAAAAACAAAACAAACAAAAAAGCCACTACGTGTGTATTATAATAATGCTAACCATAAGAGGCACTTTTTACCTACGGGTCTTTTGTAAATATTAGTTTATCTTGTTCTGCTAATGAGCTTTCAGGCTTGCTATGGTGAAAATAGTGTTCTTTTTCTTAATTAAAAATGGGTTGGCTTTGGAAGAAAGGAAGAAAACAAATTTCTTGGCCCTGTGTGGCCAATAATACAGCTTGTTTCTAAATGAGCGACCTTGGGTTGTGTGTTCACAGTGAGATCTTCCTGCAAGGCTCTTGGGACACTTTCTTGACTGCTGTAAAGTAAATATATTTAAAAAAAAAAAAAAAAAAAAAAAAAAAGGAAG
>VXAA01002326.1:171386-209121 GCA_013399115.1 Anseranas semipalmata
AAAAAAAAAAGGAAGGGTCTTATACCATCTGTCTAGGCAACACAGAGCATACAGAAGACTCTGTCCTACAAGAGAGAATTTTCTATCCCACTACAGAGCCCAAAGCAAAAAAGTCCAAGCAGTAAAATTTATTAGACATCCCTGCATGACAAAAATCAATAAAATACAATCTCTTGTGGTTTAATATGAAAATACACCTAAAGAAGCAGTGGCTCTCAAGAAAAATATTGAGCTGGAGATATAGAATTGAAAATGTCAAGGAGGAGAAAACTAAAGGTAGAGGATGCAGTCTGGTTTACTGTAGGGCAAATTTCAGAACCAAAGCCAGAAATAATGGTGCTGAGGGCAAACTGTGTGGTCTCCTTTAAAAGACAAAATCCATTTTGCAAATGTCTGTGATGCAAGTGCCAGTGAGATGAAAAAGCACACTGTTCCATGAGTGCAGAGCTTCGGGAGCCAACATTAAAACATTCAATTAGTTCATAATTATCTATAAATGGTTACGAAGCTGTGAATGATAAAAAGAATCAAAGGTACGTTTCTGGCCAGTTTCTTCTGAACTGAAGCTATTATTTTCTATCATACTCAGTTCTGGGTACTATTGGGTGTTAATGATACTTTAATGACTTGTGTTGTACAGTGCTGTTGGCAGTGTAGAGCTGAGATGGTTTGAGTGTAGACTCTGTGTTTTCTATGAAATACTTTAAATTTCTTTCAGACTTCATCTTAACACTGCATGTCCTAATCTTGTTATGTATTTTTCTGGAAAAAAATACAGCAGTAATTTAGCAATATTTTAAATCCTTAAATTACTTGCTGCACTTTAAGTTCGAACTCCTATTTTATTTTTTCGAATTGGAGTATATACCAATACAGTTACTTTTAAGATCAGCCCAATTTTTGACTAGTACCAGCACTGTTATAGTAATTGCAAACTACTGTATTTCAGGGGTTTATTTACACATTTGGAGCAGCATAATTTCCATTCTGATTTTACCTAAAAGCTCTTATGTGCTGTAACTCATTGCAAGAATGTTGGAAAAAAAACAGCAACCCTACAGTCTTGTACCTTGCCCCTGCCCTCCTGGGTTACTAAAACTTGTGTAAGTGCAGCAGCGGCATTTGTACTGCCTCAGTGATATATAGTGCCTGTTGGGGACAGAAATATTAGTCTTCTAGAAATCAGCTGACAGACAATAATTGGGAAATTGCTGACATGTATCCGGACCCCAAATACATGCAATAGTTAAACATATCCCTGTTTCGAACCCCTGCAAATAATGATGTTGACTTCAGTATCATGGTCAAGTGTGCCTTTGAGTTTTTGCATATGTAGAGTATACAAGGATCTTGCTTTCTAAGCATTTCTCACCAACTGCATGATGAGTAAGTTGTAGTATGCTTGGAAACAAATATACATCCTCAGCCACCTCTGTGACACTAGGATCTCAAGAGGGTAATGAACCTGGTGTAGCAGCAGTGGTCTTTGTGGTTCCCATAGCTGCTTTTTCAAAATCCTTTGAAAGCAAACCCCTAAAAATGTATCTTTTAAGTTTATTGCATTTAGTTATCAGTCATTTTAAGCTTTACGTAGTGACAACGTTGATAGTGGGGGAAAATCCCTAATTTGTATGAGGCTTACAGCTAGTTTTTAATCCTGTGATAAAGCAGGTAGCTTTATAGTGTCTGTAAGAGCAGACGTAAGTGAAAATTTATGTATAATCTATGTACCTATAAACCACTCTTACTCTTGGAGGGGGGAGTCAGTAGTTCCTTTTAAACTTCCCATTTGCGTACTTAGATGGCTCTTTCTGTGTTTTTTATCATTTTAAATGACACAGAAGGCTAGCTAACTTCTACTTGTAATCAGTCCTGTTTGTTGTGAGAGTTGCTGCTTTATACCTATAACAAATCAAACTTAGAGGCATACTACGTATTTGCTTGCAGGTATATTTCTCTGTGACAGCTGTTCTTTAAGACCCTGAGATCTGCCATTAATTTTGAGTAGTCAGGTAGGCATCCATCTAGTCAGCAGTAGAAATTATTGCTGCTCTTTGATGAGTTTTCATTATTAGCATTTCTCAAAGGCAAGGGTGACTGAAATTTATGGCATCAGTTGGTCACACGAGACGAGGATGTTTCATAAACGCTGCCAGATGTCACTGAGATGAGCTTGTATGCAACAAGCAAATCATTTCTGGAAGAGCTGTTAAAACTGCTACAGCGACTTCTCTCTGAACCTCTGTTGCGTAAGCCAAATGGCACCGTGACTTCTTGGTGTGCAACCCAAGTGACCTGACAGCCCATTCGGAACGTGGTGTGGAGTGGGCACGGCCGTACACAGCCACGGTGAAGGTGGTGTCTGCTGCGTGTGCTCGCCCGTGGCGTGCTACTGCAGGGACGCTTCCTTAACCTTGCTAGAAATCCCAATGGGAAGATAATGAATCAAATCCCAGCTTATTTTTGAAAGGTAAATAAACCCTGTGTAGAGCACCAGAAAATTCCTTTTTTCTTCTTTTTGAGAAGTGGGATCTGTGCCACGTGTTTATGAAGGTAAATCAATGTGTTGAGCTTTGAAGATGTGACCTTGCACACCTAGCAGTCATTGCCATTTCTTTAAAGAAATAAACAAGCACCATGACCTGAAACTACACACAAAAAATAATGTTTAGTTTGCAAAATCACAGGCTAAAAAGGTAGAGAATATATTTTAAACTTGTCTATGGACTCTCTAGGTCAGCGTGTACCTTTGTGTTAGAACATGGTCTGCCACATGACACTGGTATTTTTCCCCCAAAGATTTCTGTCTTGGAGCAAGGGATAGACAAACAAGGGAGCAAAACCAAGGTTGCACGGGCATGGCATATTACAGCTTTTTTGTAATCTAAAATATATTTTCCAAATATATCCAAGAAGCATATTTAATTATTTTTCATTTGGTTTTGTGACTGGTTTACATGTGAGATAACTATCCTTTGGGTTGGTGTATGCTGTCTCTGCACCCTCTTATTCTGCCTTTCTACAGCCAGCATACAGAACTTAATGTATTTTCTTGGCCATCTGGGCCAATTTTGTCCCTCTTTCTTTGGTTAATAATTCTCAGCTTTGCAGGTAGTGGCTTACATTTAGAAAGATGCCCTGGCTATATTAATTTCCAGTTTTCTTAAGAGATTAAAACTCCCAGAGAAAACAGCGTAGTTTTATGGAACTGTGAAAGGTTTGCAGAAACTTTGATATATCCTAGCACTTGTTTTTATAGTTTTGTAGGTATTCTGTATTTAAATGCTATCGTACTGCTTATAATGAACAAAACGATCAAGTAATTTGTCAAATATTATATTCTGCATCATTTATGGCTCTATTTTGGTATGTTGTTATTCTGACTAGTCTAAAAATTGCTTTAAGGAAAGTAAAAACACCCCTGTAATGCCAGGTAACTTCCTTGTCTGCAGTTAATTTGATTTTCTCAATAGCAGGCAGCAGACTAAATGGAGTTAAAATAATGCAATAAACAGTGGCATCCACATCTCACCATGGCTCCAAAAAAGCATGTAGAATCTAGGTCAACCTGCTCGTTTAAAGCAGGAACTTGGATACAAGAACTCTTGAACAGTTTTGATAATTACAGATAATTTTGATAGACAGGTGGGCATGAATCAAAGATGGTGAGCCACAGTTAGCAAAATGCGAAAGAGAAACTTCTGGTGTCCAATCCTACTTGGCAATTTTGCGTTGTCAGAGGAAGGTTTCCGGGAAGTTCCCGGGAAGGTGAATTTCTTTTTTGTGTACTTATCCCTATTCAGTGACAGATGAAGTTGAAATGCTCTTTGGAGAGGACTGTCTTTGAGGATGGCAACTGGAAATGATGCCAGGAAGATCTTAGAACTTCCAAGAGTGGAAATTGCTGAGGTTACCCACAATTAGCGATACCAGAGTTGTGGGAGCTTGTACATCCTGAGAAGGTGCTCATGTACTGGTGAATGTGGAGAAGATTGTCAGGGGGGTTAGTCGTGGCATCTAGACTTTGATGGAACTCGGAACAGAACTGCATATGCTTACGGGAGGGAACATAAGTGATAGTGCTTCTCGGTATGTCTTAGTGCCAGTATTGCAGGGGAATGGTGGAAAGCAGGAAGAAAATATTCTCATGCACATGGGCAAAACAGCTTCCTCTTTGAGAAAAGGTGGTGCTGTAAAAAGAAGTGAAATTAGGTTGGGGCATAAATTGTATTTGAGACAGAAAAATAGAAACTCCAGTGTGTTGCTCTGCAATACAGTGTCTTGTGTAGATTCCCTCAAGGGAGAAGGGAGATGTTCATTCCTCTGTGCGTGTTTGAGTGAGATCCAGACGTTGCAGCCTGTAGCAGCAAGGAGAGATGAGAACAGAAAGCTGGAAACCTGCAGCTCCGACAGAGGAGCTGAGAGACAGCAAGGATGGGCCTAGAGCAGCTCCAGAGTGTGCTTCCATCAACGCTGGTGAAGGACTTGGCTGTGTTAGCCTGGTGCCAGGGACCCTTCTGTGGGGACTCCTCTGCAGGACCTTGTGGGCAGGAGGAAAGTTGAATAAAACCTTTTTCCAGTTCTGTTCCCTGGTCGCTTGAGTTTTCTTTGGTTTAGGAGGTCGATTATCCTTGTTTGTTTGTTGTAAGTTGTGGCTTTTGTTGCAGTCTAAAAGCTGCTCAGTCTCCTCTGGGGAGTTCACTGTGTCAGAAGGCTGACGTGGGTCCACCTCAGAGCTTCGGCCGATCCATAGCTGCTCAGATATCCTACCTCTGAGATTTCAAATCTCTCTTCCCTTCTGGCAGGTAGCAGAGAAGAAGGTATGCGAATGGGAAATTTGATGTAAAAAATGAACAGTGGAGTAAGAAAAAGAATTAGATAAAACATAGTGAAAAAGACAGCAGTAAAATAGAGACATGCTGGGAAGTGGAGAATAACACTCTGGAAGAGGTGTAAAAAGAAATTAAGAGAGAAAATTGGAAATGGAAGAGAAAAATAAGTGACAAACTGAATATTCAGAAAATAATCCTATGGTTACTCCCTCTCCCCAATTAGTTGACAATGGAAAATACTGTCTTTAATCTTCCTGTCCTCTCAGGGCATCACTTGCCTATTGCATTTGTATCAGTGAAACACCGTAGGGTTTACATGACTGTGAACTGCATTATTATTTTTTGAATGAGGATAAGTTTAGAATTTTATTTGCTCACACTTGGGAAAATATTGAGCTTCAAGTATTTTGAGCTATATCACCTTGAAAACGTGACTTAAGTGGCTTTTAATTTATTTTGTTTCTTTTTTAGTGGGCAGTATGTGTTCGAATGACTTGTCTTTGATCTCTATTAGACTTTTTCAGAATTTATAAAGTAGCCTTTAATCCGTTTCTTAAATGTTAACTATTTCACTTTGCTTAAGGCTCTCTTATGAAATTGTGTAGGAGAGGTGGTTTATTTCAGACAAAATAGTCATAAAAATACAGAAATTAAGCTTCTTTTTTAACCTTGTTGTCAAATCTCTAAATATTATTGCAAATTCCTAGTTAAGAATACAGCTTTTGTCCAATTTCTTTAGAGTCTGAGAGTCTTAGTACTCCTTGAGAAGTTGAGGCTTAAGTTACTTTGTTTAAACTTCAAAAAGTGAAACTAGGACAGTTTTTTCTTTCATTCCTCCCTGCAAAATCAAGTCAGGTGCAGCCGCCACACCGGCTGCAAAACCATGCCACATTCTTCTCTTTGATTTTTCTCATCTGTGACAGAGAATTCTGGTACAAAGGATCAAAAAGTCAGACATGCCCTTTGAAAAATGAGAAAATTCAGAGTTGTAAAAGTAACATGAGAGTTAAAGAAGACTGACTTCTTAATTTAATAGTTAGCATTTCCTTAATTTTCTTTTTTCCCCTTTTTACCCCATTTAAATATATCAAAACACTGAAGTACAAAGAGAATTTGGGATGAAAGATTAAAGATGACTCAGCCTCCATCAATGTCTGCCCTGTTTTTCTTCTTAAAAAAATCTTTTACCATATTGTAGGTACTAAAACATAGATTTTGCCCACCAGAAATAATGAGATGTTTCAAATCCTGTAGATTTTTGCTTGATGTAGGAAAATGACACTTTTTTTTTTTATGTTTAGGCAGCATAACACTTTGAACAATTTCACGCTTCAGAAGTGACAAGCCTACATGACTGCATTATGTGGTATTTTACTTTGGTCCACTCTATATTGAAATATCATCTGCAAAGTGCTTTGCAAGACCTTTAAGATGTTATGTTCCACTGTACCATAAAAGCCCTAAACCGAATTAAATCCAGCAGGTCCCTAGCAAACTTCATTAGTGTCAGTGAAGAGTCTCCAACTGAATGTAGAGGACACCCTTCCAAATGCTTACAGTTTTGTATCCTAAATAGCATGAAATGAGAGTGTCCCCTGTCCCAGGCAAAATCTATCATGATATCAGAGCTTTCACTTGTACTTTCTTGGTTTCCAAAAGGCCAGTCCCCAAATTTGCATCTCTTTCTGGGGCTCGGTAGTTGAAGACTATGAAGATGCGTGGTTTTACTTTAAAAGTGTGTGCTTCCGTGTATGTGTTTATAGCTCTATGCTTGTCCTGGAGTTAATTTTCTTCTTAGTAGCTGATATGGTGCTGTGTTTTGGATTTAGGATGAGAACAATGCTGATAACACACCGCTGCTTTAGTTGTGCAGAGCAGTGCTTACACAGAGCCAAGGACTTTTCAACTTCTCCTGCCAGCGAGGAGGCTGGGGGTGCACAAGGAGCTGGGAGGGGACAGAACCAGGACAAGTGACCCAAACTGGCCAAAGGGGGACTTTCCATACCACATGGCATCATGCTGAACAATAAAATTGGGGGGGGGAGGTGGCTGGAGGGCAGGTGGGTGCTGCTCGGGGACTGGCTGGGCATCAGTCAGCAGGTGGTGAGCAAGTGCATTGTGCATCACTTGCTTCGTATATTCTTTTATTATTTTTTTTCCTTCTTTTTCTGTCCTATTAAACTGTCTTTATCTCAACCCATGAGTTTCACCTTTTTTCTGATTCTCTCTGACATCCCACTGGGTAGGGGGGAGTGAGCAAACGGCTGTGCGGCGCTGAGCTGCCTGCCAGCTTAAACCACAACAGTGCTGTTGCCAGAATTAGGTGAATCTTAAAGTCAAGGAGTTGAATGTAAGACAATGTAGGTGACTAAAGAAAGGGCACTTGCTGTTCTGCCAGCTACTCTTACCAGCATTAAATGCCTGCTGATAACCTAGTTAAAAAGAGTCTCTTGGCTGAAATGTGAGAGAAATACAGGAATCAAATAAGCTGTTTGCAATTTGCTAGGATAATACTTGGTTGGTCTGAAGCACCTACCACTGGAGGATTGGACCCGGTACTGTCTAAACGTGACTGTATTAATCTCACAAATATTATATCATGGTAGGTAGGTATCGTTTCTTATAGATGAGGTTGCTGAGACACAGACAAATAACATGCCCCCGAGTAATACAAGACCAGAAATAAAACACAGCCTTTATTTATTATAAAGAAATTAGGAAATAAATTGCAAATGACTGTTTGCCTCTCCCAAAGTCTGCTACTGCCTAGCAACAATTGCTAGATAGGATAAACATCATTAACTGTAAAAAGTTCAATGCCTAAAAGACGTTAGGAGTGCTGATACACAGTCTTGAGGTGTCTCTGTACTGTTTTAAAACATCTTTTTTTGCATTTTGGGTCTAAGGGTAGTCCCAGTCTTGCCCATGGTATGTGTATGCATGCATGTGCACACTAGTTTCTGTATAATGAAATTTGTGTTATTGTGATGCTATAGTTAAGTATGGTAGAGAAACTCTTCTGCGGCCAAAATAAAAATTAGAAGTCTTGCATACTACATGCAGAAGCTTCTCAGGAAATCATTCTAGTTCACTGTTCCTGTCAAGCTAGAGAATATTCCTGTTGATTTCCCCTGACAGAAAACACATCACCTCATCAGCAGCCCTAGAAAACGACAGAACATCCAAACCGAAAAAAAAACCTGACTGCCAAACACTTCCATTGCCACTGCAGGAAGGGGGGACTGGGAGAGGAGGGGCATGCTTCAGAAATTTCAGGGAAGTAGAATAATTTACCTTGCCACCTGTAGTGTTCCACTGTTATACTTTATTACTGCAAAACCTTCATCTCTTACTCAAGATGTGACCCTTTCAAGAGTACATTTGAGCCAGGGGGTACGTGGTCATTTAATTCAAAAAGAATAATTTATACCCCTGAATCTGGAGAGTGTGAAATTCTTTTATAGCGTTTGAGCTGAGGCAAACATCTCTGTGCAAAATCTACACCTACAAATATCTTACATATTGAAGTGATAAGAACAAATGCAGTTTGGTCACGTACTGTGCTGTGTGTATTAACCTGTAGCAATGGTAAGTTCATTTAAAGTTACTGTGCAGCTTCTTAAGGGCTTTGTAACACTACTGATAACAAAATTTGATGAATTTATTGAAATATTTGCTACTGTGATTTGGCTTAAATGAGTAAGGTATTAAAAAAACCACTAACTTCAGCTGAATTGTTCGTTTTCTGAATTGCACACAATTTGCTTTATATTCCGAGTCTTCCTGTCAAGTGACACATCGGGATAGAGGATATTTATAGAAAATTATAGCAACATTTATCATTACACCAATATATTCATATACTGGGCTGCTTTTTTTCTTTTTATAAATGAAAATTATGACAAGATGAGAACATTTTTATAATCACTCTGCATATTTCTGGAACTTGCACCAAAGTATTTTTCCCTTGCACTAAAGGACTGACTTTATAAGACATTGACAGAGATCAACGGTGTATATATAAAAGTATGCTACCTCTGGTAAATGTATTAATATTGTATTTTTATATAAATATACTACAATGGATCAGCTTCCTATGACAGTGAAATTACACAGCCACATAGAGGACTACATAATCCACGTTGCCACATAAATAGTTCTGGTTCTTATGTTGCAAAGGTAATTTTCAGACTGTGAACTGTGTGGAAACTGGTGTTGTGATGTCTGCTTAAGCATTTGGACAGCCTGAAACTTGAGCCTAGAGAGTTTTGGATGTCTCCTTTTTGTTTTGATGGGTATTAGACTCTGCAGTCTGACAGTGTTTCTGCTGTAATAGCAAATGAGCAAAATTAAGTTTGCAGTGTATTTTAGATAACACATTTGCTTTTGTTTCTCATGCAATATTTGGCATGTAGTGGAGTAGGACATATTGGAATAATTCAGGGCTTCCAAGGGTTGCTGAAATGATGATGAAGTTACAGTTGGAGGTTTTGCTGCCATATAGTTGGGAGGTCATCTGTTGTATGACAGAAATGGCCTACATTTTGTTTGTGTGATGGGCAACTGCCAATGGTTTGGCCAAGTGAGGAGCCAGAGGACCCTTGAGAAAGACAAAGCAGCCAAGCAAGGACGCGGAGTTATTCCAGCAGACCTGAGGCTGTGTACCTTCTGCATCCAGCCCACGTAGAGATGGTGACTGCACTAGATAGTCGGTTGTTTGTAATGTGTCCTCTGTGGGATGAAAAATCTTTCCGGGTGCATACATGTATGTATAGGTGTACTCTGTACATGTGTGTATTAGAAACATAAGTGACATGCATATGTGTGCCAAATACAGTTTGGCACAGTGGCATTGTGATCTGGTTGTAGGTTTTTCTAATACGTAGTTCTCCAAGTCTAAATTATTCAGGTCCAGGGGTTGACCAGCAATGAAACTATGATTTTCATTTAGGAACAGTTGTCACTTGAAGTGTTTCAGACACAAGTTTACTGTCTGAGATGTTTCTTTTATGTATTAAATTCATGTCTGTGGTAGTGGACTTCTGTTATCTTGGTTTCAAAGATTTGTGCATAGGAATGATTTGGGAATTAAGGAATATTAAAACTATGTGACCGCTACTTTGGTTAGAGTGAGTTTCATAGAATCATAGAATGGTTTGGGTTGGAAGGGACCTCAAAGATCATCTAGTTCCAACCCACTGCCATGGGCAGGGACACTTTCCACTGGGTCACGTTGCTCAAAGCCCCATCTAACCTGGCCTTGAACACTTCCAGGGATGGGGCATCAACAGCTTCTCTGGGCAACGTGTTCCAGTGCCTCACTGCCCTCACAGTAAAGAATTTTTCCTAACATCTAATCTAAATTTACCTTTTAGGTTAAAGCCATAACCCTTGTCCTATCACTATATGCCCTTGTAAAAAAAAGTCCCTCTCCGGTTTTCCTGCAGGCCCACTTTAGGTCCTGGAAGGCCTCTATCAGGTCTCCCTGGATCTTTTCTCTTCTCCAGGCTAAACAACCTCAACTCCCTCAGTCTGTCTTCATAGGAGAGGATCTCCAGCCCTCTGATCATCCTCGTGGCCCTCCTCTGGACTTCCTCCAAAAGGACCGTGTCCTTCATGGGGGCATTGGAGGTGGACCCCGCAGTTGGGGGCCCCTGAGCTGAATGCTGCACTCCTGATGGGGTCTCACAAGAGCAGAGGAGGAGAATCACCTCCCTTGACCTGCTGGCCATGCTTCTTTTTATGCAGCCCAGGATACGGTTGGCTTTCTGGGCTGCAAGGGCACATTGCCAGCTGATGTTGAGCTTCTCATCAGCCAGCACTCCCAAGTCCTCCTCAGAGCTGCTCTCAATCCATTCTCCGCCCAGCCTGTCTTTGTGCTCAGGCTTGCCCAACCCAGGTGCAGGACTTTGCACATGGCCTTGTTGAACCTCATGAGGTTCACACGGCCCACCTCTCAAGCCTGTCAAGGAGTTTAGCAAGGCTTACTGTTTTTAGAAAATAAAACTAACCGTTTTTCTCCTAAAATGTATTCAGAAAGCTAACATCTTTGGAAAACACCTTAAAGGCCATTGCCCATCCCAAAGTTTTGTTGAATTAGTCTCCCAAAATCTGTTAAAATCAAACTTAATTTAGATACAGAAATCATTCTTGGTTTGAGACGTGATTCCTGGCTTTGATTCTACAGAGTGTTTCTGAGTAAGTGGTAGCAGTAGCTTTTTTTCATTTGTGCAAATTGGCCTTTTCTTGACAGACACTATTTTAAAATTCTATCAATAAGGTATTTATTAGTAAATAAATTTGAAAACAATCTCCCTAGGGCCAGGAGGAGATTGTGGTGGTAGTTGTTTTACCTTGCTTGTTTCTAGCAGTTACATGATTCAGTACTATTTAATAAAATATAATTTCTGCAGGGGTGGGATCTTGAAGCCCTTGAAAATATTAGCACTTATATTTCTGTATAGGTTAAGGAGTGAGTAATGCAGTGAAAATAAGTCCCAAGGACATAATTACAGGGTACTATTTGGCTGTGCACTGCTCGTCCTGCCAACATGAAGAAGCAGGCACACAGAGAAAATATGGTTGGAGAATCACGAGGAATATAATTGGGGCATGCTGGCAAGACTGATGCAGAACAGACATCTCTTCTGCCTCTTCTGGTGCCCCACATCACTTGATATCTCTCATTTGAAGATGTCTAGACACTTCTTTAAAATTATCCAAGTCAGAGTTGAATCAGACAGTGAGAATAAATTATTTGTATTGCAGAATTCCTCTATATTTTAAGAATGGTTACATTCAATGTTGTTAATGAAGCTCCTCATTTAATTCAGTGTACTTCTGCTCCTTGTGACCAGCCTAGATTCTCTACAGTCCTGTATGTGCTGAAATAATGCATATTGTTTATTATTTCAATTTCATCAAATAGCCTGGGAATTCATGCAAGAGGCATTTTTTTACACAGGGGTTCTGCCTGCAAAACAACTCCAGCGACAGCAATGTGAGGTTGCATATTTCCATCTCATACAACAAGAGCGAGAAAGAAATTGTTTTGAACTGCCTTAAAATGCAAACACAGACTGTGGAGAGGACTTGCTTTCTTGTACATCATTCTCAGCAGCAGTGGTTTAGCAGACAATGTTCATTGGTAGTTGTTACCAACTCTTGAGTTGTGTGTATGTTTTCCAGATATAGCCATGTGGAATTAGTTCAAAAGTTTTGTTTGCTGGTGTACAAGAAAGGAGTAAAGTTCCCTTGCTCTGTCCTTTACCAAAGTGGCTTGCTACAGTTCCTACAGGATGAAAAAGAAATGAAAAGATAGCTTTGAACACCTCTGTGTTGAACTCCTAAAAGGACAAATCTGAACAGCCACTTTTAGATGTTCTGCTCCTGCCTTGTTTTCATTCTCAATGTGATAAATAGGATTTTGCCTGTTCATGTGGATTCTCTTCAGAAATTAAAGCTATCACTTTCCTGTATGGACATACATTTGAATGTGTTTGAGGTACAGTTGAGTTATGGCTCAGAAAGTCCCTCTTGCCATCATCATAGCTGCCATCACAGTGGACATGCATGTTCTTAGCCTGTCCCTGTTGTGAAGGAAGCTGTCATCATTTAAGGCTCAGTGAAGATCCCTCAGGTTCTGCTCAGGTGTCAGCTGGCATCTAGCATTGCTATCTTCCAGAGCATAATTTCAGTGATAGTTTCTAGATGCAAGGATGTTACATTTATGATCTAACACGAGAAAAGATGAACAAATTAAATGGCAATACAGTTGGAGACCACAGTTTTTAGGAGACTGAATGCAATCATTTAAGATACACAGCATTCCTGACGAGATCTGTCTTCTTAATAGGTGTTACAACATTAGAATCAATTTGCAACTTTGTAAATGTGACAGTCTAATTCCTAAATTTGCTTTCTGTCACTCATGTATGAACAAAATGTGTTGTTATTTTAGCAGTACTACAGACCAGATCATAATAATGCTGGTAGAAATGTATAATGGGATATTTGCTAATAGCATATACTGTAGCTCATGAATATTTGGCTTTTTCTTCTTTCCAGATGCTTTGTAGTTTAAAGAGAATTTTCTCATTTTAGCTTGTCATTTATGATGCCAATTCATCCTTTAATATCTTCTAGCTTGCTACTTTAGAATTCCCTCCGAAGAAGCTCTTTGGAAACAAGGATGAACGAGTGATTGCAGAACGACGGAGTCACTTAGAGGTAATGGCATCTTTCTTACAGCCTTCTGAAGTGTATTAGGTGGACTACTATCTGCTTGACCAACAGAAACAGTTCCCATATGGTCATAGTTAAATAGCCTACTTGTAAGTATGAAGTTACTTGCTGCTTCATTTAACACAGGAGATGGCAGCAGTAGATTGCAAAGTAATGAAACATGCCTTTAAAACAAAATTAATCCTAGTCTGGAAAAAAGCAACTCTTTAGAGATGTTCACAGGAGGTACATTTATTTAGTGGGGAAAGGTTGCGGATGAGGTAAGTGTTCACTGTAGACAGATGGTCTCTGTGCAAGACAAGATTAAAAAAAACTTGCTACTTTAAATGCAATTTGTTATCTGAAGATTTACTATTTTATCATAGTTACTATATCCATGTATCTCATGACAGAAGGAAAGTGATATTTAGGCATCTCTGAGCTTTATTTTGTAACCCAGCTTGGAGTGTATTTTTTTTTTCTTTGAATTAGTTTTAAAGCTTAATTTTATGGTGGACAAGGTTACTGAGTTTGAGGGTTTGGGTTTTTTGTTTGTTCTGCAGTGCTGTGTGGATGGCACAATTTTGACTCCTATCACACTCTAGGTCTTTATATTTCTATGTTAATGCACGTTTTATTGCAGCTCAGGGGCAGCAGGTGGGGTTTTGGGAAAGAAGAAGAGGCGGGAACAAAGACTAAACCATATACACCACAACTATTTTGTAGCCACATGGGGATTACCTGATCATGCAAGTCATAAAGAATTACTTTCTTTGTAGAGCTGAAATAGCATTAAGTAGAGCTTTAGAGAAATTAATATAAAAGTAGATTGCTTCCAACTGGGATCTTTTGTGGAGTGTTTTGATTTTTTTCTATGTACTTCACCTTTTCTTTGATCCACAAACAAAACATCCTCCCACTGACTTTTGATATGAGGCTGTCTTACATATAGCACAAAATGTAATCTGTTTTTTGTTTCATGTCCTCCATAGAGGGCATAAAGGCATGGCCACATTCCCATCTAGTACTCAGTTTGCATATTTTTGTACCAGTAAGAAATTTAATCCCTTAATCTTTCTGACCTTTCATTGATTTGCTAACCGACTTTATTGTAATGTTTCTGAATGTTAAAACTGCTGTGTATAGTGATGCTTTGATCACAGTCATGTCGTATTTATAGCTCTCTATATAGCCAGTTTTTAGCTTTACATTAAGTTGTAACTATTTTAGCTAAATTAAGTCATTAAAACGTTATTTATTACCTATATGTTTTTTACCTATATATTACCTATATATTATATATATATATATATATATATTTAGACTATAATAAAAATGTATAAGCACTGTTTACATGAATATGTTTTGTCATATGCCTGGTAGTACACCAGGCCATGCCTCTCGGTAATTTTGGCAAATCATTCAGCATTAGAGAAACTCAAGATCTCAGTGATCAAGAGAAAGTTCTATAAAGTGGATAAGGAGCCAAACATTACCATCTTTGCCATGAGGAATTTGATGCAATAAGCTTGTCATCATTTCATGAAAATAGCAAAAATGTCGGGATATATATTATATATCTTATATCTCTGCTCCTGGTATTTTTTTTTCCACTGCATTTTTGCAGTGGTTTGCCCTGGCTTTGCACTGTAGGTCAATAGCTGGTGAGTTTCAGCTAACATAGCTGCAGCCTCCTTGGCAAAGCAGTGGAAGAAACCACCTAAGTAGTGATTGTTTCCAAAGTCACATAAGTCTTTGAAGACTCGAAGCACATCTTGAATTATACTGGGAAACTACTTGGCAGACAGAGAATGTGTGATAGTGCACCATGGCACAGGCAACCAAGTCTATTTAAAATGCCAGCTCTTGCTTTCTCATCATTTTCAGTCTGGGATGAACCTTGAGCATGTTTCAGTGGGCTAACCTGAAAGTAATAAATGGATGGATTACCCCTGTAAGGGACATGGTTTCTTGGCCTTTTGAACAGAGTACATTTCTCACGTGGGAATTGGATCAGGTAAAGGGTGAGGAAGTCAGACCTTGATAATGAGCAGAAACATGGCTAGCATGTATTCAGTTGGCTTTCATACCTCATCCTGTACCTCGATTTGCTGAAAACAGTTTGCAATCCCTTGCAAGCCTCACAGGTGATGTTATTCTAGTATAGTGTAATATAAAAGCTTATTTGATTGTTTCCCATCATTAGGCAAGAGCTAATGAGCTAATACAGCATTTGTAGTAAAGCAAAGCTCAATTTCTAGACCAACAGAAATGTATGCTTTAATCTGAAGTCTGAGCTGACTTTATTGACTGAAAATAGGTGGCGGTCTGACAAATATCAGTCTGATAAGGGTGTTCTGAACAAATATTCTGTGTTGTAAGATCATTAGTAGAGCTGTCATCCCTGTGGTGGATGACAAAGAAATTACTCTCTTCTTCTAGTTTTTACATTAGATACTTAGATATCTTGAACAGGCTTTGTGTTGTTTTTCCTGGACTTTTTGGATTAATTTTGGAGTGGGATAGTACAGCTTTGACTAGTCCAGTGCATTACTGAGCAACATCTCTGAGGAACAGCAGTTTCTTGTTTTAATTTACATTTTTTCCCAAGTATGCACATAGATGAAATTTCAGAATCCAATGTACACCTCTGTAAGGGATAAAATAACAAACTATCATTTCAGTCAAACAGCCTGTCTAAAGTATTTGCTGAATTTAGCACTTGGTTACTGAAATGGTCTCATAGGCTCTTTTCCTTACGTCAAAGTTAAATTGCAACTCACAGTCTGATCTGGGAAAATGAGGCAGTTACACTGGGAGTTGTAGGAGCAAAACTACTCTTCAAAATTAACTAAATGTACAGCAGAGAGCTACTTCTATTGCATACATCTCAACAGCTATTTTAATTGCCTCACTTTGGGTCTAGTCAGGGAAATTTTCTTTGTGCCCAATTATAAAACCGTTTGTCCAAAACATCCTTTGTGGGACCCATAGCAGTTTAGGAAATTTGTTTTTTCCTGGACTGTACCTCTCAGGTTCTAGCCACAAGAGGAGCAGAAGTAGTGAAAATAGAAGGAGGACTTTTGTGGTACTGCTCAATGCAGCTAGAATGGTGGGGGGGATATTTTGGGAGGGGAGTGTTGCTTTGTTTTAAGATTGCCATGTAGAATTACCTTGTTTCAGCTTTAGTTAAGAAGTGAGCATGTTATTTCATCGCAATGGGTATGACATTGCTTCGAGTAGAAGACTCCAGAGAGCCCCCAGATTATGAGGATTGGGATTTAAAATCACAATAAACGCAAAGTTTATGTAAAACATTACGTTCTTTGTTTATATTTTTTATCCTAGCTGGTAAAAATGCTTAACAACCAAAAGCTTCACGGTACATTGTTGGTAAGAAAACACGTTATGTGTACTTTTTTGTGAGATGAACCTGAAGAGAAGTCTTTGATCTCTAGCGTGATACATATTTGCAAAGTAAACACTTTTGCTTTGGTGCTTGGTGGTATAATATAAAGTCTTTTGACCAATATCTTACATTTCCATAGAGGTTTTGAAAAATAACATGCAAGTTGGCACAGAGGTTTCACCTATACGTCATGAGAGAAAGCACCTAACCTGTGTTTAAAATTACCTGTCCTAAGAGCCCTGTTGCAATCTATTAATTTAGTATTTCATCAGGGACCTGTTGCAGGGCAAAACTCTAAATTAATTGTTCCACAGTCTAAAGACTGTAATTTCACTTCAGAGCCAACCTTGCTTGATTAAATCCGCCTTAAATGAAACAGCCAAGAATTCTTTTGATTAAAGTTAATGAGTAGAAGTTAGTATGTATCTATCCTTTCATGCAATTAGAAACCAGTAAATAAGGATATAGGATCATTTTTTTTCCCCTGATGAAATCAGATGTATATGTCCTTTTTTAGTTTATAAGCGAAAACTTTGTAAAGGAAGCACATGTCACAGGAGATATGCAATTCAATGAGTGTATCTGTTTCCATTTTATCTGCAGAATGTCTTTTATTACTGGGGGAGTTGCTAGATCTGCGGATGACAGTAAAAAGTTTTCCTGAAATCCCAGCTGCTCTGGATACTGCATTTTCGTATCATAATCATTCCCCTGCTTATTTTTTCTTCTCTTGGACACATGCTTTGTTGTAGTAATGAAGATCAGTATTATCCCTGTTTAACCATTGTGCAGCCAGGGGAACTGCCCAAGTAACCATCTAAGCTGACATAGCAGTTTGAGTCGTGTCTGTTGACTCCTTGTTCAGAAGCCTTGTAGCCAGGGACCCACTAACTTTCTTTTCTGCTCTTGCTGTCACCTGTCTTGCTTGTTCTGAGTGTGCTCAGAAAAGCATGATTGTTAAGCCAACAAAATCCCAGCAGGCTGTTGCTTAAAGGAAAGCAAAACAACCCCCCCAGACCTCAGCCTGTTTCCTCTCTGTTAATTGTTTTGCATTCTCTATCCCCACTGCTGCATTTCCTCAGGTTTGTTTGTGGACAGCAAGGGGCAACATGCAAAATCCCTGACTGGGGATGCACCAGCACACAGCACAACAGTTGGTGGGAGTCGTGTGTTTCCTTTTGCTGCTCCTCGCAGAGCTCAGGGAATGAAAGTAAGTCAACCTGTACCAATAGAGTAAAGCAAATCCACTTCAAATTTTGAAGGAGCGCATACATCTTCCTGCCATTGTCTCTACCCTTTTTTTTTTGTACTTTGAATCTCTTTAAAAGATAGACACGCTCAATTTATTTAAAATTAATAATACAGTTGTCCTTAACCTCCTAACTTCCTGGTGTCTGATGATGAGTTTTTCCAATGATAGGTGTTAATGCAAAAGGCAGAAATAAATCTTGTATGAATTGCATAATTCAATTATTCTCTCCAATCTGTAGAACTGGTTGGTGAAAGCATCACGGGTGCTGAACTGACTGAACAGAAATATTGCTGTTCCCCCCAGTCAAAATTAAGCTTCCAAAATAAGATTCTTTAAATGCTGTTTTGGTTTTAACTTGTATTATGACTTTCCGTCCTTTTGAAGGTGATAATTTCTAGTTTTTTTTTGTATACAGCTCTAAAGTTAGCTGCTCCAACTTTTCGCTTTGAAGTGGGGTTCTGCTATTTTTGCATGACTCCAAGAATCTGGTTCTTAAGGAAAACACAAAATAACGGAACTAGTACCTCTCATCAAACGTGAATTTGTTATTTAAATGCATTACTGGTTTCAGAATTAACATCTCAGTGGCAACCAGCAAGAGACATCTGAGAAAACATCTCAAAATACTTGTCCACACATTTGAGCAAACTGAATATGTTTGAGCCAGTTTAAGACCTCGTTTCTTGAGGTTTTCCATGAAGTCATGAGGGCAGAAACATTTTAATGAATTTTTAGGTGATTCATCATCTGAATATTCAGTATGAACTTCATGAGTACATCCCACCAGCCTTTGTTTCACAGTCCATGCCTTAATCTATTTAACTGAGACAACCAGCTTCATGCTAGTTACAGGTGAATTGATATTTCTATTGCAAAAAAAAACTGTCAAGTGGGGTCAGTTGGAGTTACCATTTCTGTTTGATTTTTCCTGACACCAGTCACAAGGACCTTTCAAAGCTACTGATTGTGCGTCAGTTCAAAGTGATTATTAAAAGGAAATTATTAGACTCAGTATCAGCTTACAACAACATCCATAATACCAAAGCTTTTTAAGAAGAGCTTTAAAAGCCAGCTGCTCACCAGCCTGGCTCTTGCAGATTGCATGTGTGCCACTGACAGTGCAGTTGTAAATACTCTTCTTAGAAGCATCTCAATGAGATGGACTTCAGAAAACATGCAGAATATATTTGATAATCATTGAAAGATAAAAGGAAGCTTTTCCTTTTGTTATAGATAGGACTGTGTACCATACGATTGCTGTTGTAAAAGTAGACTGCTGCAAATGTCAGCGTTTGATAATCCTTGAGAAGATTGCTTCATATCCATAGTCTGAACTACAGAATGCTACATCCTAGAGTGATGATTTTAATTTCCCAATAGAGGAATAGGGATAAATAGGAGTACAGGGAGAAAGCATAGACCCATCCACAAAGAGAAGAGCACATGTGTTTGAGGAAGGGAACCAAATTGTGAATATCATTTATATGAAATCCATGTCAAAGGCAATTTTCTGGATTAGGTATAGTCAGTTTGCACCAAGAGCCTTTCATAACCTCTAGTAACTGTTTAAAAATATTCTTAAACAAAACTATCTGCTTTTGAGCAGCAACACTGAAGTCTTGCCTTGCCTGCAGACAGTAAAACTCTGCAGCTAACCATTTGAGAACAATTTCCCATTTCGGGTTCATGGCCTTCAGTGTGTCATTGGGGCTGCTCAAAGCACCTGGCTCCTCCTCTTTGAAGGGGTGGCCCTCACAGGGCAGCTGTAGCAGCTCTCAGCAGTAAAGCATTTCACTTAATCTGTTTTTGGGTGTCACTGCTTCTTGTGTGAGGCCATGTTGGCTTCAAAAAGTGAATAAGTAAATTTAGTTTTAGGTATTGATTATGTTCACTAGATACAAATAGGTAGAAATTAGGACTTTGCATGTGTCCGCAGTTGATCCCATACTAATAAAGTCTTACTTTGATTAAAAGCCATAGAATCTCAGCCAGGCCCACAGCAAATGCAAGACGCTAGTCTTATAATAGCAACAGAAGAGAAAAATCATAGCTTGGAAGAACTGAAAGCTTGGGGTTGTTTTCTGAATGAGTTCAGTTCAAGCTCAGTTCCAACAGACTGCTAGATGCAGAAGGAACAGTAAGCATAAGCAGCCCCTTGGTCTCATTTACTCAAACTCAGTGGCTCATTCAGGATTGGGTCTGAAAGAGGTAACTTTCATGTAGTATACATACCCCTTACAATAACTTTGGTATTTCTTTCTTTAGATCTATAACTTCAGATCCCTACCTCAAAAACCTGGGTCATTTGTGATAAAATGTTCGTCTCCATTACAAATCAAGAGTTAAATAGGATGTGTAATTCAGGGGCCTTTTTTCTTTCCTTTTTAGAGATTTTTAGCATATCAAAAAATAAGAAGGGTATGTTTATCATGATTTAGTAAGTTCAGAATATCCGAGAGCATATAGCTTAAACTCTAGTTTAGCTCTGCATCATAATGTGTTTTACTGTCAGTTCTGAATAAATTTCTCAACATCCTGCTACAAATCAAGTTTTGTAGTTGTGCACCTTGATGGGTCTCCAATAATCACTCCCCACATTCAGATGTGAGTAGATGAATAAAGGGAGCGCTCGACCAAGGACACTGGCTTGAACTCGGTGCTGTCCCTTTTCAAAGCAAGCGTATCAGTCATCCTCCAGCATTTGATTTCACCAAAGGAAGTAGAGGGTGATGCATGTCAAGTGCTTTGGTAGCTGTTTGCCAAGGCCACTCCAGCAGATGACATGCTGTTGCTGCTGGCCCAGGGATGCGTGGTAAAATCAATTCTGTTGTTATTCTTTCTGAATAGATTTTGACAGGACTTGTTTTGACTTGTGCTCCAGAGAAAAGATTGGTTTCCTTCACTAGCCAGGCCGTTTACTTCCAAAAGAAGACTCACGCTGATAGAGCACCTGTAAATCATAGTCCTTGCTGGCTTTTTTTTTTTTTTTTTTTGCCAGCCTACAATTCAGTTTTCATTGGGGCTACTTAAAGCCAATGAATATAAGCTTTTAGCATGCAGACGTTGTAAGAAATATTAAGTCCTGTGGATTTTAAATGAATTTCAGGTAGAATAAGATTGTAATTTGGGATGTAGACTGACTTCAGCAGTTAATTCAATTGATGCAGCATAATAGTAATTCAACATAATGTGCTCATGCCATTAGACTTGCACAGAAAAATGCTCTAAATAGCTATAATGAATAGTTTGGATTTTGAAAACCTAGGAGAGCAATTTCACCTTGAATCATAACTGGCATCTCTCAGAATGGTTGTGCATTACAAAAATTCAAAAAGGTGTATGCATTCAAGTAAATTCCAGTACCACCCTGGGTAAAATTAAATTTTAGTGGCACTCTAAGGCTTCTGGAGATGTAGTGACAAAATCTGCTCTCACCTCTGTAGCTATGGAGGAAACTAACCCTGATTCAAGGAATCTGCAATACACTGTGCATAAAAACATAGGGAGAATTTTCCAAGAGGCTAAAAATGCAAGTCCTGTTTTTTTTTAAAGGAATTTAGATATTTGAAGAGTCTGATTCTTACCAGCTTAGTTCCAAAGTCTTTTAGGTACCTCTAAACATGCCCAGAGGGGTGGTGTGTGTAGTATTGCTGCTGCTCTCTCAGCTCTAGGTTAAGTCCACTGCCAGCACAGGTTGCTGCAGCATTAGTGGCACTGCAGTGACTTACAGCAGCCAAGAACACAAGTCTCCATAGTTCAGGTTTGTAGCTCCAACAAAAGCGACATCTAAATTCTTTGCTATCAAAGTAATATCCTATTTTTATAGATCCAGCACTTACAGTCATGTTAATATTTGGGAGCTGTAAAGGTAAATCTGTTCCACAACAAAAGAGCTATATTACATTTTTTGGTAGGAGCTTTCAGTCTTATCTCCTCCTGTCTAGCTCCCTAACAAACAAGTTTGGTCTAACAAGTTAAGAGTTTACATATGTGTATCACAGTCAAATTGGCAAGATATTTGCTAGCTTATTAAAAAACAAACAAAAAAAAAAAAAACAGAACTTGATTTGCCATACTCACATTATTTGTGCTAAGGGAAACCCCTAAATGCTGGTTTCTTAGGAAACATAGCCAGCCTGCCGCACAGGCAGCTGAACCCTGCTGCCTGTTCTGCAGCAGATGCTCTGCTCCCTGAGCAGCTGTTTGTCTGCTTCTTCCCCAGCAGCACTTGCTCCTGTGCTTTCAGGTTTTCTTTCCTCCACTGATAAGAGGACATTAGAGTGAAGTCCCTCAGGGAGGCATCTGGAAGTTTAACATGGGTGTGCTTCTGTTTTGGGGGCGAATTGTTGGTGTGTGGGGTGGAAGTTGTATGTGTAGGTACAAGGCATGCAAATATATGGTGAGGTAATACTGATTAGGAAGGTCTTCATTTCTGCTTGACTACTAGGTATTATCCGTAAACAGTCTTGCCTCTGATTAGGACTAATCAAAGTGAACAGTAAGGGTTTGATTAAAACGAGTCAGTCCTTTATTCTTCGCTTGTATAATGTGAAGCCAGTTAATCCAGCCCTGAGCCTAATTAATGTTTGCCAGTCTGAAGCAGCAACCCTCCCTTGAATATTCTGACTAACAATTGTGACTTGTCATTTTTAAACATTTGTGAATCTGTCTTCATTCCCCTGAAAAATCTCCTTGTTCTTGCACAAGCCATGTGAGACTAGAACAAGGTCTGTGATACCTAAGGGATAGATAAATTCTAGAGGCATTTATTATCTCTGACTCCTCAAGGAAGCTCTGCAGAACTTTGATAATGTCTAGTACTGTAGTTTTTGTAGGGAGAATCCAGCCATCTAGGTCTTTCTGCAAAAGATATTGGTCCAGGTGATCATGTCGTAATTTTAGAAGCTTTCACTTCAAATATTTCACAGAAATAAGATCCTTTAGGCACAAGGTAGTCTCTCAGGCACTAAGTCTTTTCTCACTGTTATGAAATCACAGCTGCATGTAATGACCTGGGGGGTGTGCAGGAGATGAATGTGTACAGATACAGAGGTGACATTAGGTACTTCCTGAAGGGCCTGAAATATAACTTGAGATATTGAATATCATATGCTGTCCTGCTCACATATTTTACTCAGATCTGCTTTATGATATCTTACAATATATGTCAAGCCTTTTGGAAAAAGAATTGAAGCCACATATTTTCTCTTTTTAAAAACAACAGCAAAAAGCGAAAACAAAAAGCAAACAAAAACAATCACAGAGGACCAAAACTCTTGTGAGTAATTATATCTGGTGTGTGGAGAATTAACTGAATCTTGAATGGCTGGAGGTGAAGATATTAATTGTAGTCTGTGTATGGTCCCCCATACCTGTATGCTGTTGTACTCCCAAGCAACGCCACCCTGTATTTTATATTCTTGCCACCTGCCAATTCTTTCCCTGCTTGCTTGTATTTAACAAATCCAGAAATGGATCTGAAACTACTGGAACTAGAGAACAATCAGGGCATTTTGCTGCCAATTACTCACACCTAATTAGCCAGTTAGCCTCAGGAGGTCCCTAAGGGAAGGGGAGATTATTTTAGTGGCAAATGCAAGGTAGAAGCTTCACTATGATGAACTGAATCATGTCCTGGAGGACCAGGCTATCCTTGCAGACTGCAGAGAGAGCCTGCTGGGACTGCTGGCTGGACAAAATGCCTTGGTTTGGACAGCTTGAATACCCCTTGGTGTATAATGTTGGGATATTTTGCATATGAGAACCTGGTCCCTTGGAACTCGGTTCCTACAGAAACTTCCTATATTTTGGCTAATGGCTTTCCCTGTCCTCCACTCCTGACCCAGATAATCCAGCCCTGTTGGTGTTTAAGATGTGTGTGTCCCGTATGAGGCAGAGCTGGCTTAGCTTGCCATCCTTCTGCTGAGGGTTCCTTTGTTCTGCACTCTCCCTGTGATACAGCTGGTTGTAACCACAGCTCACCTCCCTTGGCAGCATGTTGATTCCCTCTAACTTTTGCCAGTAAGAAAAAAAAAAGCCATGGAAGAAGCAGATCCAATGAGAAGTTTGAATCCTATTTTTGTTGGGCAGACATAAGATCTATTCTCTTCAGATTCTATATATAGTATCACCCTAGACAGGGCCCTCAGCCAACCTGAAGTCGCCATGAGACACCATCTCCTGTCAGTGTCGTTTAAGCCAGGCATTTTTTATTTTTATTTTTTGCCAGTAGAGATTGTTGTTAGTGATGATAGCTGGCATTTCTCTAGCGTTTCATATTTGAAAACTCACCCTGGAAGTCTTTTCTTCTCTTCCCTTCAAGACACCAGTGGAATGGTCTAAAATAGAAAAGCTGCTTAATTTGGGAAAGGTTCTCCAAATGTTCATTTTCCTTTGCATATGTCCAACAATTTCTTTCTAGGAGACAAAGGCAGGAGATGCTTTCTTAGTTCTGCAGTTACAAGCGGCTCCCTTTGCATGCTTTGTCTTCTGAGCAGATCCCTATTTTTGTGGTCGCAGATTGGCAGCTAAGCATATTCCTGTCTGCTTGTTTAGGGCCAGATTCTTCCTCAGGAATGTCTGACTTTGTAAATATTCCCTTTGAACTAGGTGAGACTAATTGTAGCATTATACAGTTTTTCAGAGTCAGGGAATATGCTTCAGTCTCTTTTTTTGTAATCAGATACCTATCCTATAGAAAACAGCTGTTGATACCTGCATATGCTTTGCTCTATGAATAATTCAAATCAAGATTTGATTTAAAGCTTGCAGCACTTAACACTAGTCAACAGAATAATTATGTGATTGGTGCCAAGAGAAACTAGCATCTATATTAAAGGGAGAGAGGAGCTGATGCTAAAAGTTAGATGAGCAAGTTAATTATTCCTGCCTCTGCCACTGATGACCTTCTGTGACCTTGTGGCAAAGATTTTCACTGTCAAATTGATGTGTAGGTGTTGAAAGAAAGGGGATGGGAAAAAGAGGCTATTGTTTCAAAAATCCCCAAAGCCTTGTAAGGCTTATCTTATTAAAGTTTGTGATGCTTTCGGTTCTGTCAAATAGGAGTGGGTGATATTTATTATGCTAATTGTAAAGTGTTATATTTAAAGAATTTAAAGTGCTGATTTTTTGGAGGAAATTGCTAGAAACAGCAGTAGGAGAGGGAGCTCAAAAATTCTTGACTTTCTGGAAGTACCAGAGTTGATGACTTTTTAAACAAACCAAAGTTTAATGAAAAATCCAATTCTTCCTAAGCTCTGCTATTGGTCTCTGAGGCTGTCGCTGTTTGTAATGGATTATGAGAACAATGTCATTGAACTGAATTTCCCTTTAAAATGCCACAATTGAAAGGATGATAAGAACACTTTCACATTCGAGAAAGCTTTTTGATTGTAATAACTTTAATAACTTTAAATTAAGTTATGGATTTATATTAAAATGTATAAAATTATGAGGTCCCCACATTATGAAGTAGTGCAAAGATCATTAGAATAACTTTGCTGTGCTGATGGATCAAGCCTGATCACTGGCCTACTGCTAAAGAAGTGAACCTTATTAAAGTAATAATTTTCAATAACCTTTCAAATGGTTACCATTTTGCCATTTGCATAATTAAACTGGAGGGAAAGCTACTCAAACCAGTAGATGAAAAAAAATCCTTGGGCCTCACACCACTTTCTCCAGTCTTGCTTCATTTCCAAACACTTGGAATCCAAGTTTAAAATTTGTGGGTATGGCAGTCATAAATTTTAAGTTAAAGGCCATGAAGGTTATAATGCATGCCAAGGGAAGAAAAACACTGCTTTTCCTATTTTGAATTCTTTTTATTTTTACCTGGCTTTCTGTCTTTAAAAGTTTTGTACATGCTAAGAGTATTTCCGTTCTATAAACTGCTGTTCCTGGCTGTGTGTTTACGTTGAGTAACCAACACAAACTGATTAAGTTACCCATTTTACATTCCTGTTATAATGCCAGGGTCCTGTGCCCTCACACTGAGATGTTTACAAATTTGTAATTAGGATATTTTCCAGGAAACCAACAACATAGGTTGAACACTATTACTGAAATTAAACTCCTAAGTGCATTTTGAAAAATACCGATTACCAGACTAAATAATCCAGAACAAATGACTAGTTTTGAAAGGCTAACAAACAAAACCAAGTAAGACAAGACTTCTGGAATATTTGTAGCATTTATGTAGTTTTTTCTTTCAAAGTTAATCATGCAAACCTAGTAAAAGTAGGGTTGCTATAATATAGTGCATAGCATTTCAGGGACAGTGATTTAGATGTTGTTGGTGAAGTGTAGGTAGGATGTTACAGCATTAATTTATATGAAATTTGTACATTTTTCTGTGTTGGCACCCTGAGCTTGCCAGCATCAAAGACTTTTTTTTAAAAGGGAACACATTAAAAGATACCAGAGTGCTTCCCACCTAGTTTTAACTCAGCACAAACAATAATGTTGCTGTGTAAACAGAGAAAAATCGTATCTGCTGCTGGAAATGGATTTAATATAAAAGCTTTGAAAACAACTCTCTCCCTGCCCATTGTGTCCCAGCAGAGGAGCTCATTTCATCTAGCCTTCCTGCAGCTTCCAGTGGCTTCCTGGGTTGCAACAAAGTCCATGCCAAGTCCCTTCTGGATCCCTAGGAAAGTTTTCTCTCTGTCATCTCTGGTGCTTGGTGTTGACGTGCTCCTGCCCCTCTTTCTAGTTGCTGTGACCCTCATCCTCTGCCTATCCTATCTGAACTAGGTATGTTTATTTCCACATACCAGTAAAGAGCACTCTTCCTTTTCTCCTACCACATTCTTCAACTTTGTCCACACTGCAGCACACAGGACAGAGCAAACTTCCCCCTTCCTGCTGAGCCACAGCCCTTTAATAGAGGCATGCACACTAATAATTGTGTGAGCAAACACTTCAGCCATCAATCACTGTTTTCCATCTATGGGACTTAACTCCTAGCCAGTGTATCTGGACAGAGCAGCCTCAATTTCACTGAAGCAACAGCTTCTTTGTGTCAAGGGCACATCAGCTATCTGCTATGCTAACACATCAGCATTGCAAACAAGGATGAATGCAGATATGGGATATTCAGATATTCAGAAATGGCTGTTGAAGAGCACATAATGCAAAGCCATATGGCTGGAAACCTTCATACAAAATGAATTCCATCATAATCTGGTAGGGTCTGCTTGCTGCCATTTTCCCAAGTATCTTTTTCATGTTCAGAGAATCTGTGATATTCATTGAGCAACTCCTGCATGCAGATCCGGGAAAATAAGTATACCTGCTGTTCCTAGTGTTTCCCTGTCAGATAAGTATATGCTTATAGCAGAGAGATTTTTTTTCTCTGCCATTAGAGCTATCATGCCAAAACAATGAATAATGGCTCTACAGCAAAGGCATGACAGTCAATTATCTGGCCATACATACCAAGGTGAATGCAATAGGTCTTATAATGTCTCCGGTGAGAAATTTTGGTACCTTTGAGCTTCAGTAGCCATAAACTGAAATTACTGCAGTAACTTTTCAGCACAGTGCTAAAACTCTAACAGTATGCTTTGTTTTACATTTGATTTTCTACCATATTCATCCTTCAGGCATTACTGGATTGGGACGTTTTTAAAGGGCCCTACTTTGTGAACTAATTATGACAAATGTCGATATGACATCTGTTGCTCACTTTAAATTATCTCTTAGTCTGTTGGAATTCATCTTGAAGGCATTTTTGTAATGAATTTTTTTTCATGAGCATTAATACAACCTGTGGGAGATCTGAATAAAAAAGAAAATCTACCAATCCTGCCAAGAGAATAGCTTATGTGCCAGCTGCTATTTTTTGTTTTTGTTATCCTGCTTTCTGTGATATTAATACAGCTGGTTTCCAAGGTACTTTAAATAGATAACAGGTTGTTATATTATGGAGAAATTCTCCTTGAGAAGAAAGTGAATAATTAGGACTGCTTCCTTGCTTCCTGAACGAACTTCTTTCATGACCCAGAAGTTGCTGCGTTCAAATGACTAAACCTTGTGTTTTTTTGTAGGATATTGTGCTGTTCTGTCTTGTAGATGTATTTTCCACTGCATCCAAGATTAGTGAATAATTTCTCAAGTTATCTTTTTCTGTGGCCAGTCTGTACCAGAGCAAAGGAGTTTATCCCTGTGTTCTAGATGAGATTTTCCATGCAGCTATTTGGATGACATTTGCTAATTTTTTAGCACCTGTCTGATCAATATTTTACCTACTGTGTTTTGTTCAAAGTTCTAAATATGGCTTATTAAACTATGCTAAACGATTGTAATAATTTAACCTATATGTGAAGGAAACCCCATCAGGTTTGTGAAATCTAACTTTGTGTTAATGTACATCTGTCACAATTTCTCTAGATATAAATGGATGCAAGTTGCACAGCGGTTGGTGAATATTAACTTTTGGGAAGAGGAATGCTGCTTATGTATCAGACATTTTAAAAAATAAAATATTTAGAGGGCAACTCAGTGAAAAAAAATGCTCTTAGGTTCTGAGATGATATGGAAGTCATTCAATATTTGTGCAGATGGCCTTGATCAAAACAAATCCTATTCAATGCTGGGTTCATAAAGGCTTCATAAGGGAAAGATTTCTGAAGTCCTTTTGTGTCCATATGTAGTGAAATTCCTGCAGAATAAATTTGAGGCTTGCACCTGCTGCAGTGTTTGGTAATGCTAGACAGCATCAGTAGCAGGTCATGATTAGCAGAAGCATTATACGAGTGCAGAATAAAACAGTTACCAAGCTTGGCAGGGAAAGAAAGTGGGAAATATTTCTTTTCTGCTTTTCCTGATCTTCATATGGACATTTCAGGAGACTTTTTTTTATGGATGGATTTAAATGCTGATGGTTATTAAAAGGGCTTTTCACAGTCCGTGGAGATTTTGTTTTGTTTTGTATTGCTGTTCATTTAATTCTTCAAAGTAGTCGTAATCAATTTGATCAAGAAAACCTTATAACATTTTGCATTTCATTCCACAGAAATACCTCAGGAGCTTTTTTGCTGCAATGCTGAAATCTCCATCATCTCCACTACACATTGATAAAGTGGGGTCAACTCTGTCAAAACACACCATCTGTGAGTTCTCACCCTTCTTCAGGAAAGGAGTTTTTGACTATAGCAGTCATGGGACCAGCTAACTTCTGTGCCAGGACCCTTATGCTGGAGGAGCACAGCCAGTGGTGCCTTCACTTTTGTGGTACAAGAGAAACGAGGGGGAAGAAAAAAGGATATCTTCTTTCATGCCTGAGAAGTTGCATCAAACCAACTCCAGCTAAAGACAGCTGCGCCCTGATGCTAGCTTTCGTTCTTTGCCACTTCTCATATTAGTGCCTGCATTTTCCTGGCATGGGGTATACAGACATTGTTGTGTGAGTTGCTCTGTTAATACTGTACAAAAGTTCTGACTCTCATGCTGGGTTTGGATCCGCTCCTCAGTGGGAGCACTTCCTTCACATTTGCTCAGACAATTCGTTATGGTCGTGTGAGATCATCTTGTGTTGACTGTACTGGCGTGTCATACTGACAGAGAGTTTTTGAGCAGCCTTTCAGTTTCTGTCCAAGTTGCTCCTTAAAGAACATTTCCTCTTTTGATTCCTTATAACATACTGTGGCATTTAAGGTAATGCTTATGCTCCACTGTTTCTTTTTCTTTTTTTTTTCCCCAGGACACTCATTTTAAGTATTTGACTGTATGATTGTATAGTTTTTCTCAGAAGAATTAAAGGGCCTGAGTGACTTGAATGTTTACAAAATATATACAGCAGAAAGAATATAATTTAAAACCTGTAAAAGTCTTCCACACTTGGTTATTTTGAAGCAGAACGAATCACTTGCCATTAATTAAGTAAAGGAAGCAATAGTTACTGAAGAATGCGGTCAGCATCTTTTCACATTTTCTAATTACCTAGACTGTAAGTGGATACTGTGCAGTGTACAGAGCTCAGAGCTATGCATAAAGCTAATGCAAAGTGCTGTATTTCTGGTTTTGAAAAACAGCTTCTTCACAATAGTGTAACATTGTAAAACCTGAATTTTATTTGCATCAGTTAAAGTATACAGGATTTTACTAATAGTACTTTAAAATTACTCAGGATTTATTCTGACTTGCACATGTATATACAGGCAGAACTCATTTTATATTGCTGCAGATCCAAAAATATGTATACACTGTGACTGGAATTGGGTACATGTACATGTTAATGTATAATTGGTTGTATAAAAAGCAGAATCAAACAGCTTTCAGTTATTAAAATGCATAATGGAAGGTAAGTTTTGTCTGCCATTCCTTAGGAGTATGAAGCATTACTTGTGAGTTGCCATCATTGACCACTGGTAGGTCTTGGTAATCAAACTATTTCGTGTTGTGGAAAATGGTTATTAAAGCCTGAAGCAACAACACTGGTAACATTTTTATTTCATGACCTAAAGAACAATAATGCTTTACATTTAATACAATGAATAAAGACAGTTGGATTCCATTACTAAGACTAGCCTGCTATGATAAGCATTTCAAATTTAAAAAAAAAAAGAAAAGAAAAGAAAAAACTGATTAGAGTGGATCATTAAAATTTTGAGAGTATTATGATTATTTTGACTTGTTTCAGTGAAAATGGATGTTAAGGTAAAATTTCTAAGCCACCAGAGCCACCATCAGTCGTGATACTAGGGTAGACTTAAATGTCTTTGTATATATGTGACTGTATCTGAATACCTTTTAAATATCTGTCTCTTGGGACTTAGGCATTGTAATACCTTGAATTGGGAGCCACGTTCTTAAGTGAAGCATTCCAGTCAAACCTGTTGATTCCCAAACTAGTTTTGCACCCCATATCCCAGCTGTTTCCAGTCTTCTTCATGCACTTCCACACCAGAGTGCTAACTTATACCTGTGCATCATCAACAACAGGGACCCTGTGCTTGTATTGCACCTCTCTGTTGTTTCCCAGGACTTTTCTGTTCATGTATCATCCCCCTGACCAGGAGGCAATGTCCTCATTTCCAGTCTGTAGCTCCCTTCCTTTTTCACCCTGCCATTTGACTTTGCTCATGCTTCCCAAATCAGAAAGTCAAGATTGGGTGCCTGCTGGGTTCCTACGGTAAGTTGGGTAACTGGCGTTTGATGTTGCTGCACACGTTAATGGAAGATTGGTATTTTCACTTGGCTGTATTTACTCTGATGGCCCATATGAGTGTTTCACCAAGGCAGAAATTGGGCATGATACTGCTGGTTTTCATAGTGGCATGGGAACTTCGACCCTAAATCACACTTCAAAACTAGAAAGTCTTCTGTCTCGCCTGGCCTGGCCTGCTCCTCCTCCTGCCTCATTGCACTGTGATATGATAAAGAATTAATGATAAAGAGTTCTAGAAAATGAATTTTACATAACTGTCTGTAGAGCATTATTTCCTGTGTGCCACTTCTGTGAAAGGACCTGGCAAGGCAAGCAATGGCAGGCTGCTTTATCTGCTTTGCAAAACCAGTTTCTGCAGATTTTCTACCTGAACAACCATCAGTGGTGCCAAGCACTTTCCCGGGGCATCCAGTGCAGTGCCTGACAAGGGAAACTGCCATGCCACACAGCAAATGCTACTCTATGAGCAGGGCTGAGCGTGCAGGACTCCCGGAGGTAAGTAACGCGCTTCATGTCAGTTTGGGTTTAGAGAACCTGTTTAAGAAAAACGCAACTGGATGGAGTTAAGTCGAGTGAAAAGTATGAATATTCGTATTTTTCACATAAATTCAAAAGACGATTTGTACTTGGTTCCTGTCTACAGTACAAATTAATTCCGGGAGGACCAGATGCTCTGGTGGTATAAATCTGCCAATAAGGTGGCTAATTTATGTTGGCTAGTTTATCTGGCCTGCAGCGTTAAATGTGTACATAGCAAATAACAAAGTAAAGGCTGATTAATCACTCCATTTAAAATGTCACCAAGTTAAAAGCTAGAGAAATGCAAGTGTAAGCATGCAATTAGGATCACAGCCTCAGGCTACCAGCTTTTCCCGCCTTCTTATATATTCTTCAGTGTGACCCAGAGTTTAATAAATGATTGCAAGCTAAGGCTAGACTATGAGGCATCTTTTAATATTATCATCACTAAGAATATGATGGCTCCTTATAACCTACAGTCTTTAAGCCAGGATGTGTGTCTTCGTAAGAAGTTTTCAATAGAAGCTGAGATGTATGTTGAAATTACTGGCCATATTCAAGATGTCCAAACTGCATTCCTCTATAGTTTTCCTCAGGCTATAAAATTTTCCATTAATTTTACTTTCAAAATATTGTCACTTTCAAAAATGGAAGTGACTTTTGTGGAAGAGTCATTTCCAGGGCTGGTACAGGTTTTTCAGAGTGCCTCTGTAATTGTGCTTGTGGGCTTTACATCAACAAAGTCCTTAAGCAAAAGCTTAACTTCTGTTTTAGGACTGTTTATGTATTAAGCAAGGTGCTTATTTGTGCTTTTCTGAATTGCGGCCATTGTTCTCGCCTTTGTAACTGAAGTTGTGCCTCCATTTGAGTCATCAGACCACTTGGCTCATATCCTTGCTGACCCTACAACAATTTTTCATCAATAGGGATGCACAAAAAAAGCTCAAAGACACACTGGAGTTGGTGCTGAGCTATTTTTCTGCATGACAACTTAGTCAAGATTCAAAAAAACTCTAGGCAAAGCCTCCTTGTTGGTCTGGACCCCCACTCCTTTAACTGGAAGTTTTTTTCCTCTGAATATGGTGCTGCTTGTAGGAAGGAGGTGTTACAGCAGCCCCCAAAGCCCTCCTGCTACGTGGCTCCTGGCAGTCCCCTGGCTCCACAAGAGCCCATAGGGTAAGTTCTAAAGCTGATACACACCTGCTGCTGGTGGAGATGCTGCACATTCCCGATCCTTATGAAGGTCTTCGCAATTGCCCTAAAAATGTGAGGAAATAAAAATAAAAATAAAAATAAATAAATAAAAACTCTGTACAGCTTGGTTCATTACTTCAAGGTTTTTTTTTTTTGTTTGTTTTTGTTTTTGTTTTTTTTTTTTGCAATTGTTGCAGATAAAGTGAGCAACTGAACTAAGTAGTAATAAAAACAAAACAATACTATGTAGGACACTGAATGTGTTGCTCCAGACATTCAGACATAATCTTTCCAGTTTAATCAGTGAGCCTTTAAAAACTATTGCAGAATTTCCCATTTCACATTGTCCATGTGAACCACCCTGTATGTGAGAATGAGCAATATGTTATACTAGACTGTGATAAAGCTTGCAATTTTACATGCTGCCAGCTTGCTGCTTTCTTTTCACTGAAGCTCCAAACTCCTAAGAAATGAATTATTTTAACTTAGCAAGATTCTTATGTCCAGCCCCAGGTTTGTTTTTTCATTATTTCCTTAGAGCCTGGAGAAAAACAAAAAACAAACAAAAAATAAACAACAAACAAAAAAAAACAACAACAAAAAACTAACTTTTGGTAAGTTGAACAGCAAAAACTTGTTGGAAGCCAACCTCATCATGGGAAATAGGTGTTCTTTCACAAAGAGGTCTTTATGAGCAATTAACATTTGTGGAGTTGCAGCAGGCGTTAAGATCTGGTTAAAAGGTTGAAGTCCTCCTATATTTTCTTGGCAGAACTGTGAAGTAAGTTTTTGATATATTGGGTCTTTTTTTCTTTTTAATGTTTTTTAAGAGATTTTTAAGTTGCAGAACAGAATGCTGTTATAAACACACTTTTTTCAAAACAATGACAACAAATAAGTCATTTTTCATAAATGACTTGGATGTTATTTTTCATAAATGATTTTGGATGCAGGACCAAGTAAGATTGCTGACAATACTGAACTGGAAGAACTGTTGACTCCCTCAAGGATGGAGGGGCCTAGCAGAGAGATCTGGACAAATCAGGGAGCTGGGCCATCACCAACCGCGTGAAGTTCAACAAGAGCAAGTGCTGGATTCTGCCCCTGGGATGGGGCAACCCTGGCTGTACGTGCAGACTGGGGGGCGAGAGGCTGGAGAGCAGCTTTGCAGAAAGGAACCTGTGGCTTCTGGTTGACAGCAAGTAGAATATGGGCCAGCAGTGTGCCCTGGCAGCCAAGAGGGCCAACTGTACCCTGGGGTGCATCAGGCACAGCACTGCCAGCTGGTTGAGGGAAGTGTTTGTCCTGATCTGCGCTGGTGCAGCCTCGCCTTGAGTGTGCAGTTTTGGGTGCCACAATGTAAGAAGGACATAAAACTATTAGTGTCCAGAGGAGGGCAACAAAGGTGGTGAAGGGTCTGGAGGGCAAGGAGTATGAGGAGATGCTGAGGTCACTTGCTTTGTTCAGCCCAGAGAAGAGGAGGCTGAGGGGAGGCCTCATGGCGGCCTGCAGCTTCCTCACGAGGGGAGCGGGGGGGCAGGCGCTGATCTCTGCTCTCTGGTGACAGCGACAGGACCCAAGGGAACAGCATGGAGCTGTGACAGGGGAGGTTCAGGGGGGATAAAATGGAGGCAAGATTTTGGAATAGTGTATTTAGCCTCGTATCTTTACTGCATAAAAAGCTTAGCAGCAAAAAATGCAGGCAGTACAGGAAGTCCTAGTCTTTATTTCCATTTTTGTCTTTATAATTTTATTTTCTTTATAACTGCTGATGTTCTTCTCCAATGTCATGCTGACAGCTGACATGTCAGCTCCCCATAGCACAGCTCACATGCTCACACAGGGTTTCAGCAGCATTTTGTTGTTGTTTTTAAGAAATTGGTCTGTTTCTTGAGTTTTTCAAGCTCTACAGACTTTTTCAAAGTCCTTGGCAGTTTCTTTTGATAGCTTCTTCTATCTTCACATAACAGTTTTGTCCGAATGGCTTGTTCTCATTCTTTGTAAATTTTCGATTATTTCCTTTCTGTTTTCCTGCTTTACAGACAGTTTAGAAGAAAAAGAAAAGCCTTTTTTTTTTTTTTTTTTGAAAAGAGGTAGTTGTCTCATCATCTTCTGATCTAGCAAAGTGGAACATGAGTTCTTTGATCTTTTTACATATTTGAACTTCTGAGCCTTCAAAGGTCTTGCATGCTACAGCTTTGGGGGGCATTATTGTACTTTTTTTATGATCATTCCTATATTCTTTTCCATTGTAATTAACATTTGACATGAACCTTTCTTCAAACAACGTGTTTGAGGAGAGGAAACCTTCTGCCTAATGATAACTCCTTGTTTAGGTCAGGAGGAGGTCTTTACTGGACTCTGCCTTCCATCACCATCATTGCTGAACAATGTATTTCCTCCACGTTAACCTGTTTTAATGTTGCCTTGAGACAGGGGTCGTCTCTGTGGTAATCTGTTTTTCCTTAAGATGGATCGGAGTTCACTGACTGAGACAAGGTTTTAGTCATGATCTGCAAAAAATCAATGTCCTTGCTTTTTGGTATTGTAAATTATATCTGAAACCAGAATCTCAAAAATGAGGAGAGAAAAAAAATATTGTGCAATTTGGGAAATCTCAGTGTGTTTGCAGGACCCCTGCATCACAGTTGCCTATTATTCCCATACATGGATAGCTAGGTGATGCATGGGTTGGAAATAACTCCTTTTTATGGTGAAAATGAGCATACTATTAATGAGAGCTTCAAGAACTGTTGTCTGGAAACTAAAACCATCCAAGTATCAAATCGCCTGTTGTTCCCATTGAGTTCAACAGGTAATTTTCTATTGAAAAACAAGTCATGGCACATTTTTGTCCATAACCATCTCTATTTCTCATCATTTTTGTATCTGAGCAACATGGGAGGAGTGCTGGACAATGCAGAGGTAATACCACACTGAATGTAAAAGCTTAGCATAAGACTGTATGAGGGATTAGATATCTATTTCAGATTGTCCAGTATTCAAATCTGTCCAGTTATTTTCCATTTTTGATCTCAGTAGTGTTTGTTAGTGCAGTGTGGATGAAAGCAATGGCCAGTTCTGAAAAGCAAGCACTTCCAGGAGGCACTGCAGATGCCCTCCATGCTCCAACACAACAAGGTTGTTTGGCTGCATGTGAAATCAGACTCTCGGACGGGCTTCCAAGCTGCCCAAGCATATTGATTCTGGCACCTGCCACCATAAGCAGGTGCTCCGGTTTATGTGTCCAGATGAAGCTACCTCTTAGCATCTTAATTATGTTCCAGACTTTGACTTTATCTGTTGTGTGAGTAGCACTGGGTGTCGTTAGGAGAAGCAACAGAGAATTTAGGTATGCAAAAAACATTGCAAGAAAATTAAAAACAAAACAGCAACAAAATCTATGTGCTTGTTCTAAGCATACGTATGTTGCAATTTTTTTAACCTGTGGTAACAATAACATTTGCATAGTGTTATCTCCTCTACTGAATGGAGCCAGAATTGCTCAAATGTAGCAAGTGCACCAGCAAATGACAGCATCCTTCAGTGCAGCACATTTCATATGCAAAAGAATTTCACTTCCCCTGTTCTGTTGTGGTGGTAGTGCAAGCCACAATACGATAAAGCAAAGTGTGTCAGTGAGAAATGCCGAGGCCTTCCCAGTCTGAACTGGGACTCCGTTGGGGTACGCTGGCTACATGTATTTCCTTCTGCGTGAGCTAAATTGAGGGTGGCATTGCAAAGTCACCCTGAGTAGTTTGTCCTTTGCATTTGGGATGAGATTTTAAGTGACAAGTTTTGCTGCTTTAGTAATGCCAGCCTGGCATCCCACACCTTGCAGGACAAAAGGCTTGTAACAATTTTCACTACACCATTATTAAAGCTGTTGTAGTATCTTTCTAGCAAGAACTTGACAAGACTGTTAAATGAGAATGCCTAGATGACATCCTGGAAAAAGTGTGTGAACAGGATCTTCTTGGGTTGAGTGATTTCTTAGCCAGGTAGGAGGGGCTGAGCTGTGGTTATTCGGGCTTCCCAGAGCTCTCTGCTGAAAAATTCATAGCCAGTATCCCTCTCCTTGGAGAGGCATAGAACTCAGAGTAACTTAATTTATTCTGTGAGCTTGTGGTCTGTCTGCACCTTGGCCAATATTCACTGTTTGGGTGGAAATGTTCCTTTTTGTGGTTGCTGTCCATTGAAAATGCAGGAAATCAGCAGTGGCAGGAGGGTAGAGCCAAGGCAGAAGGGGACAAAGAAAGGAGCTGGTGCCACTTGGGCACCTCAAGAGCTAAATCTGACACTGCTTCCCCAGGTTAACCTGCCAGGATCAGGTCACTTGAGCTGCTGCCTTCCCTTTGCTCTGGCATAATCCTGAGGAAGCTTGGCACTCGCTGGTCACTTCACATGACTTCTGCACAAGTCAGGGAGAAGGAACTGCTCTGGTGTTTCTCTGTGGGTTTCCAATTATGTTCAGTTTCTCCAGTTCCTTTGCTCAATCTCTTTTTAGAGTAAATCGTGTTTCAGTTCCAGTTGTTTTGGAGATTAAATGTACGTGTTGTGTTGATCCCTTTTCACTCCCTCAGTTTAATTTGTTTACTGTCCCCTTACATATTGCCAAATGGTGGGGAAGAAAAGCTGAAGTAACTGGTTGTTTTCATATTTCCTCTCTGTTCTTCTAGCATTATGATGTTCAAAACCCCCTGTTTTCACCTTCACGTAGAATTGCACCTTCAAGGACAATTTTACACTCTGGTTGGTCTCCAGGTAACCTAAATTTTTCATTCCTTTATTATTAAACCTACTCTTGTAACTGAAACTGAACTCTCGTCCCTTTTCAAATTAACCCCTTTGTGCAAAATGTCAAGGATTTTCCAACTCTATCAAATGGAAGTTACTGAAGCCAGCAACCTATTGACACCAAGGGGTTAACCCATTAGCCACTATTTAATGTCCTCAGCTTTAATCTACAGAATCACAAGTAGTGCTGTGACTTCCTAACCCCACCACAAAAATGTCCCAGAACTCGTATTATAAGGTCTCCTTTTCAGGGATAGACTTGGGAGAAAACCAAACAACGTCACAGCTGTAAATGAAAACAACTAAAAGGCCTGGAAGCAAAATCCAGAAGTAATTAA
>VXAA01002326.1:209137-246670 GCA_013399115.1 Anseranas semipalmata
AAAAAAAAAAAAGATGCATCCCATGTTAACAGTCCTCAGGGTAAAAGCAACTCTTAATTACAAGAAATGCAATGGGAAAAAATCCTCAGAATGCATTTATCCTCGGTTGTTTGTTCCACCGTTCTCTCTGCCTTTCTCCTAAGCAGTCTCCTGGGGTATTGCTGGGGATGGGATCAGGCTTCTCTAAGGGAAAACTTGCTCTTGGGACCATGGCACCAAACACAGGATTTTCTGCAAGGAGATGGGGGTCTTGGGATATTCAGAGTCTGGAAGAGAAGGGTCAGCCCCAGGATGCTTGTGGGAAGCAGGCACTTGGCAAGGCTGCCATGGGTGAGATGGGAGGGAGAGGAGAGCACTGGGATCTACAAGGCTTTTCCAGAGGCTTTTTCCTCCGTGTTTTTCTCTGGTATACTCCCTGTGCTGTCACGTTGGGATGCTCTGTCATACCCCAACACACATGACAGTGTGTACATGAGACTGCTGTGACAAGCACGGCTGCTGCTCTCGGTAAGGACACGTGGATGCTCCAGAGATCCACTCCAGGACGTGAGAGTGGAGGAGGCTCCAAGGCATCCAGCCGCTCCTGCTCCCTGTGCTGGAGCTGTCGACAGATGGTTTGCATGTTCGAAAAATCAAAGCCAGGATTTCTGCAGATGTGTGGGGTACCCTGGAGAGCCCCTCCTCGCCAGCTATTAGCTCAGGTAGCACAAATAGGCCAGGGAGCAAGAAACAAGCTTTACAGCTGACTCCATCACCAAATGTTCCTTCCCTGCAACACGTGGGGTGGGAGCAAGAGCCGTGGGTGGACAGCAAGGAGGACCCCAAGGATGTGGGACAAGCACTCTTTCCCCAGCTCCCCACAGCGGTTTGGCTTGCTCCCTGTGCTGCTTGGGTATGGACGGGGCTCACAGCTTCATTTTCTGGGCATGCAAAACAGCAGTTAGTTTAAAAAGCAAAATGTGAATGCAGTGTAGCAGGCAGATAGGCGAGGGAATGTAGGGATCAGGAGTGGGGGGAGTGAATTTGGGTTTGCAGAGGCTGGTAAATCTTCAGGCATTTGGGTTTTTGGAGGAGCGAGCTCAAAAAAAAGATTTACGTGCATGGTTTCCTTCCTTAGGGAAATGCTGATTACAAGTAATTGTATGATCTGTAAGGCTGGAGACTGGCAGTCTCACCTTGTGTGTTATTCAAAATATGCTGCTTTCCTCTTACCATTGCCTGGTTTTTTTTCTACAGAAATGTCTTGACCAGATATTGCAGCAATTCTCCAGACAGATCTGGTAGTTCATCTCTGCTGTGGAGGCTTTAGAAGGTATTCGCTCAAAGAAAGCATGTTCCCAGTACCACCAATTCTGTGAAAATACTAAATTAGGATATTAGTTATTAAATTCTACTACACAAATTACCATTTATATCATTATAAAACTGTCTCTACTGAGCAACCATTTTTATGGTGATGATCTTAGTATTTACATAAAAATTGCGGTACACAAGGTAAATTATGTATTCCAACCTGCAATTTTTGCTGAGGATTTGCACATGCAGAATAAATTATTTTCTCCTTCTTAAGCAACAGTAATCATAAGTAGTGTGCAGAAACATTCATAACCATGGTCTCACATGAAAGATACATTTTTTTTTCCCGTAACCTGCTGTAATTACAGTGTACATCAATTCCACCATAGGTAGATACACCAGTTCTTTTCCCCTTTTCCTCATACAATTTTAATGACTATCCCTGCTTAGAATACAACATTTTAAATTAAAAAATTAAAAATTTAGAAGTAGATTGTTTCCCTGACAACAGCGACAGCAACATTTAATTCCCCCCTGTGTCATTTGTAAATAAATACATACAGTTGCTGATACTAGTGAGATAATGTGCCTGAGGCTAATTGTGCCATTACAAATATTTTGAGCCTGAGTTTGATAATGCAGGTCGTGGTACTTAAATATGTATGAACTGAACTAATTTAACCTTCTTGCTGCTTACCAGCATATTGATAAAACCTTTCCTAACGGAGCTGTGTGGACATTGCGAAGCAGCTGGATTATCCCGGGTTGGGTTGAGGCATTTGGGTTCTTTTGGATCTCTGGTGTCAGCCCTGGGGAAGAAGCTGGTGTGGGATCCACCTCCGTTCGTTGACTAGCCCCAGCGACAGGGGACAGGGGGAGCTGGGTAGGTTTCGTTCACATCCTCAAGCGTGACCGCCCCGTGGTTGCCTTGGTGGGTGGTGGCTCTGCAGAGCAGCCGTGCCGACGTGTCCCCGATGGTGGGGCTGGCCGGGATGCAGGCAGCGGCAGGGCCCCTGCAGGGGACCTGGCAGAGGCTGGCCGTAGTTTTGGCACTGCGAGTAATGAGTCATTAAGGTAGGGAAAGATGAGACGGGAAAACGCCAAGCTCTTTGGTCTAATGCTCATATCTTGCCCTGTGTCTGTGTGAGGAATTACTTAATTTTACAAGCTCCCTGTTGGCAAGATGTTCTGCCTGCCCTGAACTTGGCTCTCGGTTCTGTCCTACCAAGCCTTGAGCTCAGCTCTAATGCACAAAGTCCTTTTAACCCCCCCACGAGCATTGCTTTTACACTCAGGACTGCTGTTTTAGCCTGTAAAGAGCTTTGGCCGGCCTCGGGGGTGCTGTGCCTCTCAAAGCAGCCCGCAGCTGGAGGCGAGGCAAGCAGATTCCTCTTCTCGGCTGCTCTGATCTCTGGGCTGAGCCTGGCTGGGAAGAGGAGTGTCTCCTGCGGGGCTCTGGCTCCGCGCCCTCCCTCTGGCTGGTGGCAGATGAATTCTTGTAGCATCGCTGCAGTGACGGGCTTGGCTACCAATAGACTGAAATGCTTAAGGAGCAGGTTCTCAGAGATCTCTCTCTGTTTGCCATGTTCTTTCATAGCTAATTAAGCAGGTGCTGTACCAAGTGAAAATTTACAGATGCGCGGCTGGGGCTAACCCCACCTCTAGCATTAGGAGACCTATGAGACCAGATTATGGTCAGCTCCTTTTTGGTGTGGTGCAGTTCATCCTCCCGAAGGCTTTTATGTACATCAGCCAAAGGCTGCAGCCAGCAAGCGTACCTGAGTTTGCTCGGACACCTCGGTAGCTGGACCACTTGGTTGTTCTCCTTCCATTGGCAAAACCATCAGGACTGTTAGGGCTGGCTCTCATCCTCAACCCACACGTGCTGCTGGGGCTCAGCTGAAGTCAGTGGTGCTACCATGTTTTATAGAGTCTGAGGCACTCACTGTGGGGAAATATAATCCTGAAAGTGCCGTGTTTTAGGGGATGCAATTTCAGCGGAGCAGAGCAGTGCTCCTGCAGGGCTCTTAGCTGGGAAATGTGCTGCCACGAGTGACCTAATAAAGCTCAGGGCAAGATGCCATGGTGTACTGTGATGGAGGGGGGAAAGCAGACATAAGGGGAGAAGAAGTAATGAGAGAGAAAAGGCTTGAAAGCCACACCATTGTGGTTTGAGTCACCCTAAAAGGATTATTTTGCTGTGAGTAACAGGGTCACCAATTCTGTATCTAACTGGAAGAACCGTGTGCTGTCCCATTACAGCAAACGCTACTCAAAGCTTGTTTTAATGTGCTGAAATAATGTTACACTCAGTAGCCTTGGTCTGCACTAGTAATTAATGTGAGTGCAATTAATCTGAGTGGAGATGACACCTTTTGTCAGCACCAGGTAATCCTTTCTAGCAGAGGTAAAGCTGAGCAAGCAGTTGAAAGGGAAATCATTAGCAATATTCCTCTGTGATAGCAAAGTTTGTCTTCACACCTTGTTACTTCCATAGATGGATGAGCTAAATACAGAGAAAAAAACAACAAAAAGCCCTTCATGAGCAGCTGAAGCCATTCTTGGTGGTTGAAAGGAAAGCTTTCCTTTGTGTACATTGATATTTCTTCAAAGAGATGCTTTGATGGCCCCTGAGGGATTTAGCTCATCTCACAATAAAAGTGGAAATTAAGGGAAGTATGCAATTTGTAAGACAATCGTATTGTTTGAACAAAGATTGGCTACAAGTGCTTTTGCTCAGATTTATCACATTTAGGCATGTTTATATCCATTACTTCTTTTCCAGAGTCTCTGTCAGAAATATGGTCCCCATTTGGGTACCATGCAGGATGCGGCGTTAGGCTGCTTTCCGTGGCCTGGCCAACCAGTACTGCCTGCGGCTGTCTTGGGAGCTCTGCAAAAATGTCAATTAGCAATAAAAGTTCTGCAAACAAGCATTATGCCATCTCCTTATACCTCCCCTGCTGCTGCTCACAGTCGCACAGTAATGTCCAGAGCTAAAAAATGGATGTTGTAGGCTTCTGTGGCTGCTGCTTCTCCGTCCCTGTAAGTTCATGGGTTTGTTTATCTGGACACATTGTCCCATGGAAGTTTGGATGTCAAAATGAAAACAGAGGAGTTAGCCATTGGTGGCCTTTCTCAAGGGATGTTTTCCAGATTGGAGTGCCTGTAGTTTGCATCTAATTCCACTTGGGCTTAAATATCTTTGCTTTTGGTTCCTGTCTGTGCTTTTCTCACAGGTGGAATTTCTGCTGATGACTTGGGAAACTCTTAGCTCCTGGGTGTCATCCACACAGCTTGGAAGGGCTCTGCAGGTATTATTTTTGTTTTCTTTCCACAGTTCTTATCTAGGTATTTTTTACTGCAATCCCCTTGATTTTAAAAAGGAAAAGCCCACATGTCTGATTGGTGTCTGTCTTTTCTCTGGGGTAATTAATTATCTATTCAGGGTGCTCCATAGATCACCCCATCAGGGGCTTTGTAACTCAGAGAGGCTTTCCCAAGCAGAAACCCCTTCCCTGAGTGCCCTGTGGGGAATCTGCCACAGATCTGCCCTGCATGTGCAAGGTGGAAGGAGAAGCCCAGAAGCCTTCCCAGAACCACCATCATGCAGGTCCAGAGGCAGATGTGTGCAGTGAACCACCCGGAAAAAGGAGGCAACAGTGACGGTCATGCTGGTGACAGCCATGTGAGGGAGATGAGAATTAATAGAGCAGTTAAGTCAGGGACAGGAGAGCATGCCCCATGGCTGCTCTGCTGGGACCTTCTGCTTCTCTAGACCTTGGGTGTGTTCAGGAGTTCGTGCAAGATGGTTCCCCGTACAGGCTCCAGGTCTTCTGCAGGTCAGATGGATGCAAGTCCTTGTAGTGCAGGGGTAGGAAAGGTGAGCAATGACTGGTACCTGAGGAGCTTTAACTGCTTGCTGTAGTACCGACTTCCCGTGTGGAAAAAATAACTTTTATACGCTTTGATGTCTAGGTGGAGTTTGGATACTTTGGCTGGGGAGGGCGGTCTGGAAAAGCATGTTTTTGTGTTGAGAGAAGGGTGTGGGTTAAACCTTTCTTCCATTAGGCAAGTGCTTGGGTACCTGATGTCCTGATACTTCCCAAATAGCACCCATGAGGCTGATTTGAGTCTTCAGGTGCCTTTTTCCTACCCAGACCTAGTGCATCTCCTAACCCAAGGCTGCCTATCTGATGCATGCGATCCATGTGGCATTGAGTTGGTCAGGCAGCGCAGCGTTTTGGTTGCAAGCTGACGCGGGCTTTTCTGAGCACTGTCAGCAGTCGAGTGCATTTAGCACTGGTGTATTTAGCACTTCTTTGCATGGAAATGCTTCCTCCCTTTTGAAATAGACTCACAAAGCCAGTGTGCTCCAGAGATGAAGGGTGCTGTGGGCAAACCCGTGCATTTTACTTGGCTTAACTCATTTGTTCTTTTAATCGTTCATTATCCAGTTGGGACCAACTTCAAAGTGCTGTTTCTCAGCAAGCCACATTCACCCCTATCACTGAAATATGCCTGAAGCCAGTTTCCTGCAGCACTTACCTTTTTTTTTTTTTCCAAAATGTATAGTATTTCAAAGTTGCTTTATGATTAGACCAAGATCACTAGTTGAATCTGTCATGATCCAAAGGTGTTTGAGGGCATATTTTTCCTAAGCCAGGGTGCAGGCATGAGGGGCTCAGCTGCAGAAGGCCTCCAGGTGCTCCACTGCTCCACATAAAAGAATAATAATGGATGTTTTCATTAATAAAAGTGCAGACCATAGCTTATATGCACTTCTAATCCTGGAGTAATTAAATGACTGGAGAGAAGGATGATTCATACCAACCCTGACAGTGCTCAAAGGGTTCCTTCTCTGTATGTTTGAATATGTCTCTAAGAACAAATTTGGTTTGCTATATCTTGTAAATAATTTACTATGCTCTTGCTAATAAGCTGCTTTCATCCAACTGGGAAGGAAAAAAACAATTGATGTATTTGGTTATCGTGGTGTGCCACACAAACCTAAGACTGACTAGAGAGCATGCAAAGAGAAGGGTGCAATAGCTTTTAGAAGAGCTTTTTGGGAAGAAGCAGTTCAAGACAAGAGGCTCTGCATGGGAATGGTGACGCAGCTGTGTAGCATTTTTGGTGTTGTGAGCTCCTGCTGCATGTCTCATGGTTTTTGGCGGGTTACAATGCACCCCCTCTCCCCCCCAGCTTTGGGAATTCTCCAGTTCCACGGGAATATCAGCTTTCATCAAAAAAAAGCATTTTCTTTTCTTTAGTCCTCATGACTGCAGAAAAATGGTCACAAATGTGACCCTGCAGGCTCAAAAACCCAACAAAAAGAACTCAAGTCGACTTGAAATTTATCTCATGATTAATATTGGAGCTGACTTGCCAATTTATACTACTTGAAAGGCCCACTTAAATAACCTGTAGCATTTATATACTACCCTTCAGATGTGGATTGAAAAGCCCTTTCAGATATGAAACTCTATCCCTTGTGATATACCTGTGATAGATTGTTACTGTGAATTTCAGATAATTCAGTCTCATTTTTCTATGGTGATTTTTCTTAATTCTGTCTCACTTTTCTGTGAGTGATTGACTGTACATATATGTGTTGCTCTCTCTGGGATCTAGAGAAGCCTGCAAAATCCAGTGATTTCACCACAAAATCATCTGGCTGGGGAATTCACCTGCCTGAAAGTTAATCTGGGGAAGGGTGTTGTGTACAGAAAAGTGACAACCAAGAGGTGATATTAAGATAACCTAGCAAGGGAATCCCCCAGGAAGCAGCGTTGCTGCAGAAAGCAGAGCAGCTCCACGTATCGCCCAGCTGAGCTAGCTCATGGGTCGTGGCGAGCATACCCAGCTCCTGAGCAGAACAGAGCACCCACCTTTCCTCTGCTCACTTTTGAGAACAATCTTGAGTAATTCTGAGCTGCTCAGAGGCATATGTATATAGGAATAAGTTGTTATTTGCAAGAGAAATTTTGGGAAATTCTGGCAGTAGATGGCAGAAGGTGATGTAGGATACAGGGGTGTCCTCGTGATGGCCATGAGCTTGCTTTGTGTGCGGAGGCGAGGAGCGCGCTCTGCGCAAGGACTCTTGAAGGACCAGTGCCTGCAAAACCAGTCAGTGTTGATGAAAGCCTCTGCATTTCTTGAGCTGATTTGTTAGCATGAATTTGCAGCGTCTTCTCTGCACCTCAGAGCACTTTGGCTGAAAGCACTCAGAACTAAGCTCTTGTCTTGATTGGGCTGGACTCGATCAAATTGCACATAAAATCTTTTGTTTCTGGGTAAACTCTGGAGAGGCCTTCATGTGTGCCTTTGTGTATTAATAAATACCTTCTAGTCGAGGCTGGGGTGGTAACCATGAGTTAGCTGACCCAGGAAAGCTCAAAAGTGAGTGAACCCAACCTTGCAGCTAATCCTCCAACCAGGCTCTCTTAGCGTCTCATCACGTAGCTCCTTTCCCCACTTGCTCAGAAATAGCAGGCATAATTTTCCACTGAGAGATGATTTATAGGGCAGACACGCTCACAGCAGCAGCAGTACACCCCCAAAATCTCACTGCTCTATGGTAAATGTAGCACCAATTGCTCATACGACAGTATTGGCATCTCTGGCTCTGCTGTAAATATTTTTTCTATTGCAATCTGGGAGGAAATCTCCCTCTTGCATAGGCATGATCTGGCGATGGTTCAGTCACGCACCCTTTGCAACTGCATTGCCAAAACCTTTTCCCCTTTTGCTTTCCAGCATTGTGTTACCACCCCCTGCGCACACTCGCATCGTGCATCCCCAACAGAGTGAATGTTTCAGTAATCCCCAAATGCGTGACCCACTCTTTGCAAGATTGAGCTTCATTCCACTTCAGTTTTTCCTAACTCTTCAAGGTTTTCTAGCTCTTCCCATTTAATGCTATGACCCTCCTGTATATCGATAAAGCCTCTGATTTGCAGTTCGTATCTTACTTCCCTATGGATGTCTCTGTTCAGCAAACCCTATTCCCTCCAGCTGTCCCTTGGGTGTCCTAAATGCAGGCACTGGGCAGCAGCTGGGAGATTTAGGCAGCGATGCTCCAAGCATGTGTTTGAGAAGCATGAAGTATGTTTGCCAGGTTTTTGGGACTACATTTAGAATAAACTCACAGCATATGAAAAAAACTGATTTATGATAACAAGAATTCAAAACAAAACATAACATGCATATGTTTACATACATTATTTGTGCTGCCAGCACTTGCTTGCATGTGTGCCTGTACGTGTGCATGTAAATGCAAGTCCATTAATAACTGTGCATGCAAAATGTGTGCAGGGGTTTTGCAGGACTGCGAGGTGGTTCCCATTGCAAACAAATGCGAGTCATGGCTTTAATCGACTGCACTCGCTTGCCATGCCCAACCAGCAAACCATCCAGAATGTGTTTGGGGGTGATGTTTAATTCATGTGTGAGCGTAATTAAAGCAGACTCAGTCTGCAAAATCAACTCGGGAGAGCACTCCGATTACTGCCTCTCTGCTGCTCTCCGAACCTCCTCCTGGATAAAAGCGCGAGGCAGAGCTGGTGGGAGCCGGGCAGCCCTCCCTTTATCTGCTGAGATTAAGCCGTGATTTGAGCACACATCAGCGGTGAGGAATATCACTGACTGGATCAGATTAGAGAAAACAGCACAGAGAGCAGCACAGCCACAAAAAAGACTGAAGCAGGATAGTTTCGAAGGTTGGTGTTATTCTCCCGGTGAGTGAACGGGATGAGATGAAAGGATGAGATCAGTGAGCAGATGAAGCGCAGAAGTTGATCAAATCCTCAGTCTTCGGAAGGTTTACCTGAATCTCTTAAAATGCAGCAGGTTTTCCTCACTGGGAGCACATGAATGAAAGCATTATTGACAGAGCAGCCAAGCCTTTCACCTAAAAGCAAAATTAGGAGGGCATGAAAAATAAGCAGTGCTGGTGAAAAGCCCATGCAAATTACTCTGAGGCAAGCAAAGGAGAAGGGATCTGTCTGTGCAGGCAGTGTGAATGCCAAATCAGTGCTATTAACTGCGAGGGTGGTAAAAGGCTTTGCTGTCCTTCTAGAAGCAAACTGCCACAGTCAGTGTCCAGCTTGTCATGCCAGCCTTGAAGCTGAGAGGTGTGCAGAGAAAGGTGGACACGTTCCGCTTAATATTTCCGAATGGTTGGTACAAAAACCTGACTTACATTTACTGAGAGCCTCTGAATCCATTCTTTGCCCCGCAAACAGAAGCCAAGGGTTTTCACTGTAGTGCTGTTGGTATTGCTAACCTCCAGGGTTGTACTGTGTCCTTGATCCATACAATGAGACTGTAAATCACTACAGGTGTGTTCACACTGCCAGGGTCTGAAACCAATGAGACACTTATATTTTCCCCTGTCCTCTTGTATCAGCTGGACTTTCCTTGGATTTTTATTTTTTAATTTCTTAGATCATCTTATTATTGCTGTATGTACATTTAACTCAAAAATAATGCTTTGGAATTAGCATCAAGAGAATTTACTGCACTTTCACGAGAAGACCATTAACACGCACAGCAAGGAATCTGGCCTGGGGATTGATAAAAATCAGAAAGAAGTGGGATTGCTCAGGAGGGAAGACTTAATTAGCCTGTGAGGTTTTTCTTTAAAATTCTTACAAAATTAGAGATGTGCTCCAGGAGTTTATCATGGACAGCAAAGTCATTCAGGAGCTTAAGGGTTTGACCCAAATTTTGTCATTGTTACACCTTAAAGAGATTGCAGTGTGAAGTGCAGGTAAGCCTGGAAGCTGAAGACAAATCTTCCAAGAAGTTGACCCGACTCCAAAAATGCTACAGTCAGAATCTCCTCCGCTGCAGAAATATGGGAGCTTTGAGGCCAAGCTTTTGGTTTAGGACAGGTACATCTGAAGTAGGGCTTTGCTCCACTGCATAGCTGAGCCTGGTATGGAAAATCCAGGAAAATAAGACTAAAGGCTAATTTCCCAAGTTGATGGGTTGAAGGGGATTTAACTGGAGGCTGCAGATGAAAGGCCAAATTTGTTTAGTCGCTATCTCCTGGGAAATTAGCAGAGTCTTTGAGGAATGCTGTAAACCTCTAGGCAGGAGCTTGCTGTCTCTCTGGACACTTGGCAAATCAGCTTTTTATAATTTTATGTTGTGCCTAAGAATCTAAATGGGACAAAATCATGTTTGTGAGAACGTAGCAATTCCCTGGAGCACAGGGGCAGCACAGCTTGTGGAGCACTGAACACCAACCGGTGGGCTGGAGAACAGGCAAATACTTCGAGCCTCATGAAGCCCAGAATACCAACAGAGTTGTTTTTTTTTTTTTTTTCTTATTTTGTGTGCATTTGAAGAAATCAATTATTTAACCAAACCGCATTGCAATTTGATTCAGTCAGATAATGGCCCTGAAACTCAAACAGAGGCCATGAATTTTTGCTTGCTCTAGTCTTCAGGTCCTATTTCTCTGTGTCTTGGTGTCCCAGTGTGGCATGGACCAACCCGAGGAACTGCTTGACCTTCAGCCCCTTGCCAGTGGCTCAGTGCAGCAGCTACAGGCTAACAGAGCAAAGGCTGTCTGAAATATACAACTGGAGACCCAACGGGAAGACCTGGAAGTCATTGGATGCTGGGCAAGATGAGGAGACAAGTCCACTTGTGCCAGCAGAAACGTGGGGAGGTGCTTTCAGACCTCTGCCAATTGATCCATCTCATCCCACAGCAGCGTTAGTCTGCAACCTGTAGACTTACCATGCTCTAGTTCAGGCTTTGATCACACAGAGCACAGGAAGCCTTTTTCACTTGCTCACTTTCAAAACCAGGTGCAGGCTTGTCTACTCCAAGTCTCTGGCAGTGCAGCACCCCGGGCAGAAACCACCCGAGCACCTTCCCCCTTGTACCTGCAAGTCCTCTTGCTTTCCAACCCACAGGCCCAGCAATGACTCGTGACAGCCAGGGACCCCTCTCGCAGCAAGATGCTTTGCTGTTTACAGCCATGTTTAGGCTGCTCTCCTCTGTTTTTCACCCAAAGTGGGTTGTTCGTAGTTCGGTTAATTAAGCATCTGGGCGCAGTGAGCGCCTTAGTTAATTCGCTGTATGCTGAGGGATGTTTATCACTGGATAGCATATGCTCAAATTTCCCAAGTATTCCTTTGCAGCAGAGACTTTACAAACCCTGTCTGTTTTTCTGATTCTTCAAGCCTCTTTCTCAAAATTGCATTTTTAGCTAAGGGAGGTTGCTTTCCTAGGCATTCCTGGTACCTGGTGCTACCGCTTTCCCCCCACTTTAACAAGTGCTTTCTCAGTTTGTCGTCTCCCTCCCTCCCTGCCCTCCCTGAATCTCTTTTGATAACATCCACTTTTTTTCTTCCAAGCTTTCTCATTTCTCTCCTTTGCACATTAGCTGACATTGGCTAACCTCGCTGCATCTTTGTCTCTAAGAGCATCTGCACTGTGCTGGTGCGTGTTTTTTTTTTTATTCCAGTTGTACAAACATGGCAAGCAGGGACCAGAGTGATGTCAGCCTTGCATTTATACAAAGAGGGAAAACCCCAGCCAATTTGGCAATTAGAGAGTCGGTGAGCTGATTGATTAATGCCCAATGCAAGAGCTGTGCAGAAATGCTTGTACTAAGTGCTTACCATTAATTATTCATCCTGCCCAAGCAGACCTTATCTCCAGCTCAACACCCCAAGTTGCAGGGAAGCTGCAGAGTCTCGTGCAGGCAGAGGAGATGGGGAGAGGTGACGGAGGATGTAGCACCTCATGTTTTACTGTCTCCTGCTGCCACGGAGGACATCAGCAGGGTCAAATTGCCATTTTGCTTCTGTGTTTTCAAAGCATTTTGTTGCAGGGAAAGATTTATTAGCTGGGTAAATGTTTTACATGGGCCTCTTCTGGCAGTAGTAGCCACAAGTGAGCTTTGCTGGGATGCTTTTTTTCTTCCCACTGTTAAGAAAAGACACTGGTCCCTGTAAGAATATGCATATATGCTGAACTTCATTCCAAGAAAAGGCACCACTCATGTTGGGGGGGCAGGAGGATGTAGCAGAAATGGTGGACAGGGACCTAAATACAAACAAAATAATTTTTGTGTTCCACTGCTCAAAGTCTGAAGAAAGAGGTGTTAATGGTGTCCATTGTGGTTGTTTTGCCTATGTGTTTTGCTTTCTTCCTCTTGGTGAGAGCTGGCCACCACCCATGTGCTGACCAGAAGAAGCACTTTAATATACACAAGCCTGCAGCTGATAATACTATTTTTGCATCATATACGAAAATGAAATGCATAGTCACTGCTTCACCTTGGCTTCAGGTACCCCCTTATACCACTCTGGCCAGTCCCCCGTGCCTGCTGTGCACATCTGCTTCTAGATCCAGTGTGTTATAAGTTGTCTCTCTATAAAAATTTCAGAGAGTTCTGCATCAATTAAAATAGTGGTTATGTGAACCAACAGTGGTTATGTGAAGCGGTGCTGTGCCGAGCTGGAGAAGGCTACCATTGTGCTTTAACCCCGCAGGCAGCTCAGCACCACACCGCCGCTCGCTCAGTCTCCCCGGGTGGGATGGGGGAGAGAATCGGAAAGGTGGAAGTGTGAGAATGTGTGGGTTGAGATACAGGCAGTTTACTAGGTAAAGCAAAAGCCATGTGTGCAAGCAAAGCAAAGTAAGGAATTCATTCGTTGCTTCCCATCGGCAGGCAGGTGCTTAGCCGCCTCCAGGAAAGCAGGGCTCATCACGCCTATCAGTTTATTGGGAAGACAAACACCATCACTCCAAGCGTCGCCCCTTTCTCCTCCTTCACCCCAGTTTTATTGCTGAGCATGATGCCACATGGTACGGGACAGCCTGGGCCAGCTGTCCTGGCTGTGTCCCCTCCCAGCTGCTGGGGCACCCCCAGCCCCCTTGCTGGCAGGGCAGCACGAGGAGCTGAAAAGTCCTTGGCTCTGTGTGAGCTCTGCTCTGCAACAACTAAACATCAGTATGTTATCACCCCTATTTTCCAAATACACAGCATTGTACAAGTCTCTACAAAGAAATGTTACTCTATCTAGCAGGTCCTGGGGGCAGTGTAGGAGCCCACCTGCAGCTTCCTTGCATCAGTGGCACCTCCCGGCTCTTTGGAAATCTGTGATGATCTCTGGTACAGAGTCTCTCCAGATGTGCTCCAGGCTGATGGTATCTCACAGGTTTTTAGGTGTTATGTTGTTGTAACAATCTTTATTAATATCTGTGACCTTATCTCCTAGTCTGCTCTGTAAGAGTTTAAAAAAATAAAATAAAATAAAATAGTCTAACCCTTCTAATGGATGAGATGGAAACTTCATTGACTGACTTACCCAGGAGAGATGTGTGAGGCTCATCACACTTAAATTAAATTATATCTTGAGCACCTTTCCTTTGAGCGCTGTCATTTTCCTCCAAGAGGCTGTATAAATTGCTTTTTCACTTTATTTGACATGGCAAAAAGCCAGGATTGGGATCTGTCGTTCTCCAAATCCTGAGCAGTGGTGATGGGTCAAAGCAATCTAACATGAAGGTTATTATCACTGAGTGTGTGGGTTAGCACAGTTGAAGAAAATAATGTATTTGCCTGAATTAACACCTAAGTTCATCCTGGCACAGAAACTCTGTTCTCTCTCTGGACTTCTTCTCTCTCTGGACTTCTTCCGATTCACGGAGGCACAGTAAGTTCTCTGAACTTCATTGATTATCTCAGTCCTTGATTTCCCATGAGTGACACAGAAGGCAAATTACGTTTATGGCAGAACGTGCCCCTAAAGATTGTTTAAATCTTGATACTAATTCTGTTAATAAAATAGGTAGGATGAGCTAAAGTGGTACTGGCTGAAAGTTGACTGCGTAGTCAAACCATACAGGGGAAGAATTTTGACTCACTCATGGTAAGATGGACATTAACGTCAGAATTTGCTTTTTTTTTCCAGCCCAAATATGTGGGGAAAAAAGATGATGCTGGTCTGTCATTTTCTGCCATAGAAAGGAGCTTTGACTAGTTGGTTAAGATTTTTAGTTTCTCTCTCTTTTTTTTTTTTTTTTAGGTATGTGTCCTTTTACCTACCTATGTAGATGTATTCACATATATACATATGTATGACTCCAGTATGAATCTGCCATACAAAGGAGTTTGGGGTCTTAACGTTTGAGCTGAAAGAGGTTAGAGTAATGCAAGTGGAAATGATTTCTGATGTCCGAGTATTTTTTACTAATAATGCGTTGTGGTTACAGCATAGTTTACGTCTTTTAATGCACTGAAAATACTGCTAGTATCCACAACAGCTGTGAAGTCGGCGAGTGTTATTGCCCCATTATTGTTTAAAATTAAAGGATTTCTCTTGGCTTTTTTATAGCTCTCTATGCTGGCAAGAAATATTATACAGTGATCAGATCCAAGGGCTGTTAGAAACAGAGAAAAGGTGACCACTGGCTGCTGAGCCCTGGATCAGACCCTAATATTTTCTTGGAGATGATTTGTGCAGCAGTTCAATCCCATTTACGTTATGTTTATGGTCCTGTTTGGTTTTGATTCAGTAAAGGTCTAGAGCTAAGCTAAGATTGCTCGTCCCTTCTCCATCCTGGTTCCCGGCCAAGGGTGTGCTTCTCCCAGGACAAGGGTTTTGCTGAAGCCAGGAAGCTACATTGGCCCTGGGCTTCTTCGCCCCTGTGTATTCTTCCTGCTGTCAGTGCAGGTCCCACCCCACCCCAGTTCTTGGCTGATCAAAGGTATTATCTATCCTCATAGCTTTGCAGCACCTTATGAGCATTAGCAGAACATAAATCTATGCAAGTTGTCTCCTACCATGTTAACAGTGTGGACGTGCTATTCGTTTTCAGGCCATTGCTGGCTACCTGCCATTGAGTTTTATGATTTGCATGGGGTTGATGGACAACTTGCGAGTTCTCTGGCCAGTTTTGAAGCGTCACTTTGAATTTCAGGGCTTGCTTTCCTTTCAGATTTCTCCTGCACCTCTCCTGGCAAGCTTTTCCAAGACTGGCAGCTGACTGGAAGGAGGTGGGGAAGATTTTCTTCTGGGTCTCTCTTAATTTTTAATTAATCAGTGAGGTTTCTTTCTGGCTTCGGTTCCTTCTAGCTTCAGTGCCGCCATCTCATTAATTGCAGCCAGTTAGCACAGTGGAGATGCAGCCAAGTGTCAGCTGGTATGTGCTTTTTGTCTCTCTTGTCAGCATAATTAGAGAGTATTCACCGACTATCGTGTTGCTCAGACGCTCCTTCATGTTGTTTCCTCTGGTGTGTAGCTGCATTTCACGGCCCTTCGACTGAACTTGGGCTTCTGCAGTGGGGCAAGGCAGGTGGGAGCGGGGTAGGTTCTTGGTGCTAAACACAAACAGGGCTTGGGATGTAACAGCGTGGCTGGGGAGGACATGCAGGCTGATGGCAGCGTGTTTCCTCAGCAATCCAGGATCCACTCCCCGTTGCGCTCACCTTCGTCATGGTGAGATACGCGCGTTGCTGTGGTGTGGCATTTGGGGTGTATTATCAGCACCCAGAGAGACCTTCTCTGGCCACTGCAAGGAATATTATGGACCACTGGAGGGTTAGGAGGTGCAGAAAGAGCCTCTGTGTGGCTCGCTGGAGGAATCCCAAACTCTGGTTGATGCTGGGCAGTGGCTTCTCCCTTCATCTTCATTGACTAATTGCCAGTGAATTTGCATGAAAAGAGTCAGGCTCCCAGTTCTGATGATTTTTCTTGAAGTTTCCCAAAGTCAAAACCAAGTGGCTAGTTTCTGGGTGTATGAAATGGCTCACTTGAATCAACATGCAGCAAAATGAAACAGGCTTGAGGTTTCTTAGGGAGCCTGTGATCTACAAAAATGCTGATACTTCATCCCTGGATCCAGCCTGATTTATTTATCCAATCCTGTGCACACAACAAGAGCAACCCCTGCTCACTATAAACCAAAACTGAGACACGGGAAAGCCCAAACTGCCCAAGCTCTTCCCTCCAGCACCAAACCTCCTAGCACCCAAGCTGGCTGCATCCCTGCATCCCGCCGGGACATCTGCTCTCCATACCGCCAGTGTGCAGTCCCTTCTTTCCCCTTTTCTCCCCCTAATTTGCAAGTGGAGCCTTCTGCAAGGATGTAAGTTACAGTTCATCTCCACTGTGCATTTCTCTTTGTCTTCCCTCTGCGATCAAAGGGAGCAGACGGAAAACTTTGCAAAGAGAACAGACATCTCTGTTCGCTGCTGGAAGTCGGGAGGGGCCTCAGGTGTTATCTCTCAGACTTCGTACTGCAGCTTACTGGATTTGTCCAGGGGATTTAGGAAGAAAAGATGCCATTGCCAGGCATCTGTGTATAGGTAATTTGTCTTGATATGTTTTCAGTGTTACTGATGAGAGAGGGAGACGAATGCTTAATTAGGGAATTAACCATCTTTTAAAAGATTGTTTTCTTTGAACTCGTTTATCGAAAAAAAAGAAAAAAGTGCTGCAAACTGTGTGATGGAAATCATTTCTCGATATGAAGGAAAAGGCTGAACAGCTAGAATAAAAGACCAGTGTAATTACTAGATAAACCTAGGACTAGATTTGCCCTATAGAAGTACTGCTTTCTATCGCTGTGTCAGAGATAGCAGTCTCGTGTGCTGGTCCTATTTTCGTCTCTTCACAGAGCTACTCCCCCCCAGCCCCTGGGAAAGGGGGGGGCCACGTGCAGGCAAGCCAAATGCTGCAGGCACTGATTCTGCCCCCATCACACAGCACTTTGCTCCCTGAGTCGTTCTCTATTATCTAATTCCTGTTAGCTGGAGTGATGCAGGTTATAATTTTATAGCATCCAGTCACTTTTGGGGGAAAATTGGAGCTCGAGACTGCTGCCGAGCATATGCAGCAATGAGGGATGCTTAGTGCTTGGAGAGTATCTCAGGGCAACATTAAACCCTGTGTCTGATGCAGCGCTGCTTCCCACAGCCACATCCTATGTTACACCTCATATCTTTAAGTCAATCAAAAATTAATTTATCCCTCCTCCATTAATGAGGATGAATACAGTTTGATACATGAGATGGGAATAACCTTTATTTCCTGGGATGAGCATGAGGAGCAGATTCATGTGCACACACCTGATATGATATACCTGATATACGCTCCCATATGCATCCCTTCACTTGTGACTTTGTATATAGGCTGGTTAAAAATATTTAGCTTTTATAAGCAGAAAGTAGCATCTTAAAAACTGTGACAATATTTTTTCCCCTCTATGAGCTAAAATCAGATATTGGTGGTTTTCATCCTAAATTCCTGCCCAGCACTTCGTGGAGAGTCTCTAATTGATAATGACAGGTGCTTGTACAGTAGGTTGAAATGCCAAGTAACAAGCTACATTTTGCATCTTTATGTGTGTATGAGTGGAATATGAATTAATTTAAATTTATTGTGGGAATGGCAGGGAATTAGACAACATAGACTAAAATTTTTTTTTGTTTTGCTGATGCACCTCATCTGCCTCTCATGAACCTCAAAGAGCACCTGGCTATTAGTGGTTTCTATTTGCAGCAAAGCAGCACCTTTGACACCTCTTTAATATTTGCTGGCGTTGGGATGGAGAGGGGGAATGCTTTTTGCTTCTGAAAGGCCACGCTTGGCCGCCTGCTCACACTCTGCCCCTGGCCATGCCTAGGGGCTGGCTGCAGGAGAGGGATGCAGGCAGCTGCCTGTCCGTGGAGGCTCATGGGGTGATTTGTGCAGTCTGATCTCCTCCTGCTCACCTCGACTGATGGTTCTGTTTTGCTCTTGTCAGAAAAGGCTGTCACTGGTTCCTTGCAGAAATATCAGCTTCTGCAAACCCATCCCATGTGGGTGCTCCTCAGGTGTGCAGCTGGGTCCATCGCTGGTGGCACATGGCCGTGCTCAGTGTGACCTGGGGTCCCTTGGGGACCACAGGTGAGACCCAGGGTGCTACACAGTTTTTGGGTGCATGGGGCTTTCCAAAGCAAACCTGTTGGGTGGGTGAGAGAGTGTAAGCACATCCCCATCAACCTGGGAGCAACCCCACCTTAGGGCGCTCCTGTGGGAAAGCCCCAACTAAATCCCTGCCCCCAGGGACTCCAGGTGTCCCCATCACGGGACATGCTGGGGAAGCCCAGCAGAGAGGACCCACGTGCGGGTCTGCGCCTCAGCTCCATTCTCTCCTGCAAGCCCTTCTGGGATAAAGAATCATTCCCTGCACCAGAAATGGGCAACCAGAAGAGATTTGCAGGGCAAAACCCAAACATTTGTAGATGTGCCAGGAGTTGTCTTTGGAGCCCTTTTTTCTTGCGTGCTGAAAAAAAAAAATATAACAAGAAAAATCAGCATAGCTTCATGGAAACCCAACAACTCTATGTTGGGCTGGGAAATTGGAGCAATAATTGGCACCTCGTTTGCTGCATGTAGCTAGAAGAAAAGCTTTTTAGCGTGATTGAGCACTCATTAACAGCTCTGTAAAAGGAGAGTTATAGCCACAAGTTCACCTGGATGTGGCACTGGAAGGGACCCCTTCTTGTCTGCCCATTAAGCTAACAGAGCACCCTTGGTAACCCTCGGCCCTGCTAGGAGGGCTGATGGCAGACTGGTCCCCGAAACCAGGGGTTGTGCTCATTTCAGGCCACTGGGCCTCGTCTCTGGCAGCCATCTTGAAGGCCGTACCCTTGGGGGCAGGTGATTCTTTTAAGATGGCGGCAGCAACATGCGTTGGTTACCATTAAGAAATAAAGCCATTTCCAGTCCGCATCCATCAGTGTGGGATCATGGAAAGGAAGGAAAGCCTGATTTTTAGTCTTTAATGGCAGCTGGTAAGGTGTCCCTGTTGCACAAGGGCTGCTCTGGCATCCAAACCCCCTTGCTGCAGCGGCAGCAATGCGTTACTCTGTCCCGCCCCTCGAAGGCACGGCTGTGACTGCATGACCCATGGCCTAATTACATGGAATAATTTAAGTGAGCCAGAAAATGAAAGGGCTGAGGGCAAGACACAGTTCGCAAGCTCCTGTGTTGGTAGGGTTGCCTTCCCACTGGAAAATGGCTGCTTCCATTACACATTCCAGTTACGCTGCTTGTAACGCAGTGCCGGTTCAGGTCAGAGCTCTTGTCCCCTTGTCTCTACCTGCAGGCTGATGTTGTCCGAAATTAAAGGTGTTGAAAGGAGATCCCAGCGTCGGGAGCTGGCCGTGAGCTCCTTCCTGCACCAGGTCATTTGATTGGTAAGGAAAGCTGAACGGATGGGGCAGGTTGGTCAGACAGCTAGATCTGTAGTGGTTGTGACCCCCCCGAGTTTGGTTTTCTCTGTGGGCAATACAATGATGATTAATTAAAACACACTGACCCTTTCAATTAGAGCTTCCAAAGCACTTGCTAGGCATTAATTAAGTGCAGTAGTGCTGTATGAGACAGACAGCATGTTATTGTCCCCAATTTGCCGATGAGAAAACCCCAATTCAGCAAAACAATCTAATTTAAAAACCAGAGCTCAAATCCTTGTCCTGTGCACACTGATGGTAAAATTTCCTCTAAGTTCAGTAGGACCAAGTATTTAGTTTGGAGACTTTGGGGATCAGTGTCCCCAATAACACCCGCAAACAAACTTCTGGTTCAAAATGTGCACTAGAAGAAAATGTGTTATGTTGTCCTCAGACTTGCTTCACCTTTTTGAATAATTTTCCAATAGCTTATGATGAGGCACCTGTAATTACTGTGCCAGTTTAATTTAGAGTAGGTATTTACCAATCAAATTATATCTGACACAGTACTTGAAGGGATGGAAGTTATCTTAAAAAAAAAGATCAGTGTGCATCAGTAATATTCCAAAAATCAATGTTGTTTAGCAAGCCATATTGACCTTCTTAGAAGCTGAGATTTTTTTAATTACACCTCTGAAATAAGATTAAAACCTTTCATTATACCTTGAGAATTGCCTTAAAATAAATAAATAAGAAGCACCTAAGCATTTCTTATTGATTTAAAAGTATCTCGAGTCTCATAATACCAGTCTTTCAAGACAAACAAATCAAAATGAAAAAAAAAAAAAAAAAGAAAGAAACCTTCCTCTCTTATTTTCTGCATTGGGGGGAAGTTAAGCTTTGACATATATTTTGCAAATGTTTTATTAATGTTACCTTCACTGGCTTTTTTCACATTTCTGCTTTTGGTGTGCCAGCAGTTAATTCTACCTTTAAGCTCCTGAGGCCTCTGTGGAGATGGTTAATAAATGTTGGTATTTTGGCACCTGAAACTATGCAGCGAGTAATGCTGCTCTGTTAGTGCCAGCACCAACATCTGTTGCTCGTGAATCATCGCTCATAGTTAGAATGCATAACTGAGGATTTGTTTAAATAAAAAAAAGCTATTAGCAGTGGGCTAAACGAATATAAAAAGAAGGTTTTGGCTCCTCTGGGAAGAGGGATGGTTCACGTACTGAAATGTGCCCCGAGCATCCACAAAAGCCCACCCTGGGGCCTGAGGCACATGCAAGTATGTCAGGAGGAGGCAGGCATGGAAAAAAATAAATGTGCGTGGGGAGATTCAGCTGGATTGCAGGTTTCCTTTCTGGTTGTTAGCTGCTTTGGATCAACCTGGCTTTTTAGGCTATGTCTGTCCTACAAGACCAGAGAGGGTCATGGCTGGGATGTCCCCGAGTGTCCCTGAGGCAGGTCATAGCTGGGCTGTAATGCACAGCATCCCCTCCCGTGTGCTGGGCGCTGTGGTCGGTGGTGCTGCAAACATGAGAGAGGTGATGTTCAAATAAACAACAGGAAGACATGGAAAATATTCAAGTATCCAGTGTGCGTTTGGCACATACTTGGAGAAGAAAAGTGGGATTTTTTCGCTTAAAGTTTTATTTCAAAATGGCTTTTTTTTCCACTTAAATATTGACTTTACATCAGTTATCTGACACTGGCTTTGAAACACTGTGAACAGGTGAAATAGGGGGAAGAGCAATATAGAAGAAAAAATGATCAATTGAGGTGTGAGAGGTGAAGCCGCTGCTGCAGGGGTGTGGGTTGAATGGGGCAGCTGGGCATCATCGGGGAGACTTCACCAAGAGGTCAGTTTTAAAGTTTCTCCTTTTCTCTTGCAGCACTGAATGTTTCCCACCCTTTCAGTGCCTTGGTTGGGAATTCATGTGCCAACGTGTGCCTGGGGTATGGCGAAGAGCAGGGATGGACAAAGCAGTGTCCCAGCACTGCTCCTCGTAAGCCAGGGTAGGATAAATACATGGGGAAGTGATAGAGGGTGCAGCCCTCCTGGCTGCTGGGGGAGGCTTCCTGCAGGCCCAGGGAGGCTTTTGCATGCTGCCTCCAATATTAATGCACCCAACACGACGGCTTAATTAAGTCTGTAAGGCCAATGTCTTCAAAATTCGGCATATGCCCTTAACCTTGTTTGTCTTGGCAAACCACTGGTTAGCGTTACATAGATTGGAGATTTACAGGGACAGCTCCTTGTCTAAGCTTAAATGCAAAACAGTGCATGCGCTTCAAGCACTCCCTTACTCCTCCACGAAACAAGGTTATTGCCTGCACTAAAACTGCTCGTGGTGTGACGCGAGGGAGTTAGGGGCAGGGAGGATGTACTGGAGGATTCAGCAGGAAGAGAAATCCTGTGATAGTCACAGACTTGCAAAGGGGATGAGGTCAGAAGGGACTTGTGCTGTATTTCGAATTACATTTACACATGTTGTAATACAAATACTTTATACTTAGACTAACATGTTTTGGAGGAGGGCGTTTTGACAGCAATGAATATCTCCGATTGCACCCTGCTCCTCCAGCTTGACCAGCCTCTGCCCAGCAGCTTCTCAGGTGAGGCAGAGCTGCTCCAGCTTTGCTCTGCTCTTCTTTAACCTTTTTCCCCCTTCTTTCATGTTATGTGGTGTCACCAAAAGGATAGCATGTGTGCCAGTGTATTGCCTTCTGCCAGTGTGTAAGATGGTGAAGACACCCCCCTGATCCAAGGTGGTAGAGCGAGTGCTCGTCCTTTCTTCTGGATAAAATCCCATCCTCCTGAGGACCACAGGAGGGAAGGGGGAAGTGTTTCGCTCCCTACCACAACAAGGCAAAAGCAGGGCAGATTAAAGCAGCTGAAGATTGACTCTGAGGATCCCTTGTCTTGATTCGTAGCTGTTTTTATGAGCTGTGTCAGTTCATTTCTTCACCATTTAAGCTTTACTTACCACTTCTGCATCTCGATGTAGTGGAAAACTTCTCTGAAATGTTTTTTTTTGCAGGCATTCATGCTATTGAGGTAAATGATGCAGTTGTAAAAGTGAGCTTGGAGTCTTGAATGAGGGCTATTCCCTTGAGTGCTGGTGGCTCTGAGGTCACTGTGCCAGGACAGGCTCTGCCAGGGACCTCTCACCCACGAGGGTGGCAGAAGAATAATGCCAGCATCATGCAGTGGCATCTCAGATACACAAGGAGCAAGAATGAAAATTCTCAGTTATTAAAAATGCTTATCTTGTGAGAAGGAGTCTTTGAGACCCTTGACCAGAAAGCTGTGTAGAAATTATTTCTCATGTTGTGAACTTACCTGGATCCTCAGGGCCACGTTGCCTGGTTGATGTCCCCAGAAGAAAGTGAGAAAGCGTGATGTTTTCTTCTCTGGGCTTTTCATGACAGCACATCAGGGAGACCCGGTGCTAGCACTACACAGAGCTTTCCCTTTGGATCTCTTGGAGGTTGCTGAGCTTTATACTCTCTTTGCATTTCAGTTGTGCATTTGCTGATTAAAGCATTGTCTCATGCTTTAGGAGAAGCGCACCTGATGGCAAAACTCACCCCTGGTCCAAGGTGCTAAAGTGTTTGGCAGCACCTCACCCCACAGACTGGAAGCTCCTTGCATCTGGGGTAATACATTGTTTTGTATTCAGGGAAGCGTCACATAACGGAGTCCTGCTCCTCAGGGCTTAGAGATACAGCGATAATACAAATAAAGCTAATAATGAGTAATTAGCAATCCCTGTGAGAAATGCTGCTGCTGTTTTACAGTACCATCAGGAAAGGTGATGAGAAATGAATTGTTGCAAGGGGGGGTGCCACTGTTTGCAGTCTCTGCCAGACAGCCCGTGGCTCTCTTACAGCCCAGAGCATCCCACACTGCACACGCAGCTCCGGGGCTTGTCCCTGACCAGAGGCTGCTGTTCCAGGCACAGGTCCCTCATCTCCTGCTTCTCACTGGGTGAAGTCAGGCAACTGCACTCCCCCTGGCCTGCCTAGAGCAACACACAGAGTTGCTGACTGTTTTTAAGCACTCTTCAGTGAACCCAATGCAATATTCATACCCCAGCCGGTGTGGTCTGGGGAAGCATTGTGGCCTGGGATGTTGGCCTAGATGCACAACTCACTGCATGGGCAAAGCTGGGCTGCAGAGGAGCCAGCGCTGCCTCTGGCGCTGGCCTGGGGCTGTGGGATGAGTTTACATGGGAGCAGCAGCCCGACATCCCACCCTCTGCTCCCTGGACACAGCGCAGGTCTTTGGCTCACCTCTGTCATAAGCACAGAGCCACATCTGTGCGGAAACAAACACAAACCTGCCAAAATACATCCCAGGAGGAACAGGCAAGTGCCAACTGTTAGTGACAAATGCTGTTGATATTATCCTGACCTTAATGTAAGGTATCCTTACCCTTATGTGAGCTAAAAACCACTTTTTATCCCACATTCTTGTTTTGCCAATATGCAAGTTTGCCTAGCAGCTGTTGGTCACTTAGGCAATTTTTATAATTTTGGCTTTTCAGGCAGATCATAAAGGTTAGCAGGTGCAGGGGGAGTGCACTTGCATCCCTTTCTTGGTACTAGGGATACCTTTGTCTTCAGACATTCAGCAGTGGTCATGGCAGTCATCTGAACATTTCTACCCTGGTAAGTATGTGTCTTATCATCATCTCTCTCCTTTGTCACAAATACCTCTGCCTCCAGCCCTGTACCTCTCCTGTTGTTCTGCAAGTGCTGTAGCAACTTGTTTTGATCCTCCTTTTGCTCCTGCCAGTGTTACTCCATTGATTGCTGGAGACAACACTGAAGTCCTCTGCTGTAGATCAGCATAAAACAAGACCAAGGACTTGAAAGGTACTGAACACAGCTTTTAAAGACTGATGGGTTGTCTGGCCTCGTGTCTTACCTATGCCCACCAAGTCAGCCATGGTGTTTGGCGGTTTCTCTCTCGCTTTGACGTCCGCCTTTGTTTCTTGCTGCCCAAATGAACTGCTCAGCACTCAAGAACGATTTGGGGTGGTATTTGGGGTAGAAAGAGTCGGATCTTGCAAAAATCCTGGCTTATACACAGAAGCAGTTCCAGATGGGCCACACTGGCACCAGAAAACCCTTTTGTTTTACTGGAGAAGCAAAATGGTTCAGAAAAGTCAACATTTTTCTGAGAAAACTTAACACATCTTAAAGAAATTACATACTCGATGGAGACGTTAAAAAGCCACATAAAATTTGCAAGCAGCTGTAGGATTTTTAAGAACCTCACAATATGTTGTTTTTCTCCCAAGCAGGAGCCCATGTTGGTGGGAAAGGGGAGCCCATAGTTTGATTATCTCTGAGTAATTTTCCTGTCTTCCATTTCATAATTCCAAAGACGTAGGGAGATGTGAGTGAATGTGTGTGTTTTCAGTTATGTTTTGTTCTAGTGATTTAATTTAAGCAGTACTAAAACTCAAATTGAAATTAGTGTGAAAATGTAGTAGCATTGTAGAGACGGTCCTGAAGGGGGAAAAAAAAATCCTTTCCATGTTGCTAGCTTCAACAGGGAATTTCCTTTTGTGTTCTGAGCTAATCTTCTTTATAGTATGCCTCCATTGTTAAACATTTAAGGACCTAGGCTGCAAAGAATTGATTAAAAATCTTGGCAATTGCTGTGTGCCATTAAACTTCATTTTTGCTGTAACATACTTTGCTAATTTGCTATGATGTGTTTGATTTAGTAGTTCATTTAGCCATTGCCAGAAGCATTAGAGAAAAAGGTAAATTTTCAGCTTGTTGACTGGTTTAATAATTTGATTTAGTCTTTCCTCTTTGACAAGTTTACACCAATGACATTAAGAGCTATAACAGTTACTCAGTCAATACTTGAGTTTCCCATGCACTAAGAAATTCTTCAGGCTACAGTGGGGTCAGGCTTGTTTGTGACTGAGGCTCTCTGAACAAACAAATGGTGCAGCAGTATAGCCAGTTCCCCTGTTTATTTATTTATTTTGGTAATAAGTTCAGGACTCCTGTAAGCTACTTTGCAGAAACAATTGCATGGATTAGGTCCATATTAATTACTTCATTTTCCATATTGGGCTTTTGTGCATGTGCACAGCCTTCGAGTGAGTTGCAGAGGCGAGGGTTTAAAACTTAGTGTTCCTCAAGAGAGGGACCCAGGGGAGCACACACTTACTGCAAACAAGGCATGGGGGAAAAGGACCTTTTCTCAGAGAGGCTGTATTAGGTGAATACAGATGGAAGTCTCTTTGCCTAAAAGTAAAAACAAATGTGTTTCCAGTCTTTTGGAGTTCACTTACCATGAGTATTAGAGTGATTGAGTTCGGGAAGGAGAAAATTTTGGCACTCAAATATTTATGAATTTTAAATTTGCAGCTGGAAGTGTTCCTAGTAGACATTTTTTTTCCCCAAAGAAGTGGCCAGAAATTATTGTATGTGTGCATTTGTAACTGCTTTACAGAAGGCTAATGGTTTGTAGGTATTTTATGCCACTGTTAATCAGCTGTTACAAGCAAACTAGGCAAATGATAACCCAGCACAGGCAAAAGACACCAGATTGCTCTGGATCGAAGGGCACAGTTTAATGAATCACTATAGGATTCATCATGTCTTGTTACTACAGAGACACCCCCAGTGTCATTTTATTTTCTGCCCAGGATGTTTTTAGTGCCTATATAATGTTTATCTGTAATACCATACTTAGCTGTTTAGCCTATTGCATAGCTACGTATTTCACTATTTAGCAGTATCATGAACAGTAGAGAAGTGCAGGTTGATAAATGCAGTGGAGTTGGTGTGGGGGAATGCTATGAGCTGGGTCTAATTTGGGCATCAAAGTTGTCATTTGAAGTACCTGTTGGAGAGACACCTTGGTGCTTTGAAGGTATGTAGAGGGAGAACCTAATTTAGGTATTTAATCTAAAGATGACAGACTGTCTCTCTGAGGTCCATATTTCTCTCCGTTGACTGCCTTGGAAACTAAGGCATTGCTTCTCTATGCCAAAGGAGATTTTTCTCCACTGATGCGGCACTTCTCATCACTGGCCCTCCTGCTTGCTGCTATATCTTGCTGGAAGGTATGTGAACAGTTTTCAGAAATGAACAAATCGGGCTCTGCTGAAAATCCTTGTTGGCGACGTGCTCTGGAGACGTCCCCATCTCCAGACGGGGTGGATGTGCTGCTCCCAGCGAGGCTGAGGTCTGTCAGGACTCTGCAAGCAGCCCTTTTAATTATAGAAGATTCATTAAGTTTTCCAGAACTGGAAAAGCTGTAGAGAAGAAAAACAGGAAAACAACACAATTAAGCTTATGCTAGCTGTTACTTGAGGTTTCTCCTATGGCTTCTGTTAGCTATGGGCACTGAAGTATCCCACGATACCAATTTCCATGGCCACACAATCAGCTGAAGAGACAAACCCTGTCTGTGGGCTCTTCATTTCCATTTATATTTTGGAATTCGGTTATTTCTTCAGAATTGCTGCTGCATTTCAGACGTACCTTTATTTGTCTCCTGGTTCAGGTGCTCTCTTCCTGGTGGAGCTTCTCTTTTGCATGTGGGCATCTGCAGGGTTTTGAGAAGGCACCTCTGGGCACACGTGAGTACTCCCTTCACTAGCCATAGGGAATCCGGATGGCCACAGGGCCATAGGCATAAGCGTACATTATCACACACTGCAAAGCAGATGCCCAGAGGGCATCACCTGGTGGTTTTACCCTCCCTGGAAAGCAGGGCTTGCAGCAGGCTTGTTATTGCAAGCACAACGCACCGCTGTACACAGCCTGCCGTGGAAGGTGTTACGAAAAAACATTATTTACACAGTGTTTTGCCAGTCTCTCAATTCAAGCTATGTTGTGATGTTTCCAAATAGCATGCATATAATATATTATTAATAGCAGTTAGTGACTTGGCTCACAAGTGCCTGAGGTTCCCCATTTGTAGGATTTAGGGCATTCTGCCACCACCCATTGAAAAGCTCTGGGACACAGAGTCCTTTCCAGAGCTGTTCTCTCAGGCTCTCCAGGAGAATTACAAAATTATTACTGCATTGATGACTCCTGGGCCACATATTCAATTTTTTTTTGCTCTAGTGCAGTAAAGCCTGGAAAACCATTTTCTTTAACACTTCATCGAGCTCCCTGACATTTTCTTTAGTGCGATGTAATTATTACGGCTGCGTGTGTTCATCTGATATTCATCCTTTCCCGTAGCTGCTGTACACCTTGATGTTCATCTGCACACAGTCACTGTGATCTTACGACGACTGGGCACATACCTGGGAAGAGTGGCTTTGTGCATTCAGTTGTTCACCAGGTTTTTGCAGAAGGTGAAGCCTGAAAGCACTTTCAGATACACTTGAAAGCTGAACAGGGTCCTCTGTTTTCAGTCTGCGAGGGAGGGCACAATGGTCTTTTAAATCTTTATGAACAAGCTGGGAGCAAACAAACAATGAGCAAGTCACCAATGTGCATCAGTTTTACAAATTGCATGCTTTACCTGCCACTGAATGGAAACCCAAAGCAGCCGAACCAGGTGAAATGGGAGCTGAGGGTATTCTGCCTCCACTGAACCCAGCCCATCCACGTTCTCACTCGAAGAATACATATCGCCACTGTAAGACTCGTGCTAGAAAGGATGCTTCCTGCAGACTATGTTTTGCAGGTGTGCAGATAGTCCCTTGTCTTATTTGAAACTGAAGAAAGCTCTGGAAAAAGCAATGGCTCCTCTTCAGAGCCTCATAGCTGGCCTCTTTCCTGCCAGCACTCAAAGAGCAGCCTCAGCGCTGCTGATGGCCTTGGTGCAGGCAGAGGGCACGGATTCGATGGTGCCATCACTGAGCATCTCACTTATGTGAAAAACCAGGCTGGAAAACATCCCAGATTTTGCATCTGTTCTTCTAACAGAGCCGATGGGCTGAAGGAGGAGGAAGCGTGGCAGAGAAATGTCTTCAAACCCCTAGAAAACAGTGGCAAGCTCACCCTGCAAAAGCCTGGCTGCCGCCAACTTCAGGCCACCAAAAAGGAGCATCTATGTGTCTCCTGCACCTTCCAGCTTTGTACCCTTCATGCTCACAGAGAAAAGCTTGGAAACATCACATAAGTATATCCTAAAAGTCAGAAACCCTGTGGAAACCCTAGTCCCTGTTACCTTTTTTTCTTCTTATCATTATTTTTTTACTTCTTACTCTTTATAGCTAGTCTTACAATGGTTTAAAAATCTGATGGGTTTTTGTGTGCATTTGACACTGGCAATACCCCATTGGACAAAATGTGAAAGCAACCTACACAGAACTGGTCAGACTTTTCTTCTGCAGAAAATATTAATGAAATATCACACCATAAAAACACTCTGTAACTTGGTTTCAAATAAAATTTCAGTGGGGAACACGGAATTTTTATCCAAACTCGAGGTGCAAGTTTCCCTGACACACAGGTTTTTCATAAACTGAGAACATCCTTCTGAAAATTAGGTAAACCCATACCATGTTCCAGCATGTTTTGGCTGAACAGAAAAAATGAGCTTATCTCACACTGACCTTGGGGAAATAAGGGAGTTTCTCTGGGGAATCTGGAAACTTCCTCTCCAATGATTTTTTAAAATGGGGTGTGTGTTTTTCAAGGTTTTCTGTTAAATTTATATTCCTTGGCATCTTTTTTGCACCTCAGTGCTGGAGAAGGTTCACAGGAGCATAGAAAAAGGCAGCTGCAATGGCAGATCATCTCTGAAGAAAAGGGGAACAAGGTTAGATGCCCCAGGAGAACAAGGAGCAGCATCAAGTGCCTCAAACACCGGTGTAATGAGCTTGCTCGCACTTTTTTTCTTGGGCTGCCAACATGCACAGCCTTCTGTGGAGTGCCCTTGGAGCTCAGCTGGACCATCGCTCCAGTCCCATCTGTCTGCAGAGGATGCTGCTACAGCCACCTCCGTGTGTTCAGGGTTGTGTTTCACTCATAGTTTCCTCAACGAGCTGCCACTGTTGCTATGGCAGTTCTTCTGTAGCTTACTAATAAGGGAAGAGTAATGGTTAAGTCAGGGAAAATGAAAACATAAAATATTTACGGCTGACTTTTGTTTTGTTATTGCTAGTTTTCTTTTATTTTTTTCTTATAAGCAGCAAAAAGAATGCCCTGTTTGTGAAAGCACAGGTTGGGTTTCTGTTTCAGGACTGCTTTATGTAATTAATTCATAATTGTAACCCCCCCAAAAGAAATCCAACACCCAAAAAGAACAACAGAGGGGATCAGCTGAAGCCAAACTTATATGATGTTTTTCATTATGTAACCCTAAAATGCTCCTAGTGAAAGGGTTTATTGATCACCCAATAATGAAGGAACAAGACTAAGCTTCCAAAAACGCAGCACCCAATCTATATGGACTGATAGACATAATTGATTCCTTTCAGCGTGGAGGTGTTAACACAGGAAAAGATTAGGTTATCTGAGAGGAGCAGCCTGAATGTTTAGATTGCTATTCAATAAATGCTTTGTATGGCACCAGCACTTAGAGGGGGCTGGTTCATATTTTCCGTCTTATCTGTCAACAGCTGTGCATAATCCGCCACGGGTGGATCAATACAAGCCAAAGGTATTGCATTACAGGGTGGTAATTCCTTAGAAAAGAGAGCATGCATTTAGGCTTTCTTGATAGTATTGATGTCAGTGGGCAAGCTAAAAGCTGGTAATTATCCCTCCCTCAAAAATTGATTATTTAAAAGTTCCCATGGATTGGCAACATGTGGAGCACAGATCGCTCAGAGGCAAGCCGTGGAGGAGCAGGCACCTAGCACGGTCCCTGTGCATCTGATGTGCCCCATCATGGCCAAAGTGACCTGAGATGTCTGTCACGTTGTGTGTCCGTGTGCAGGTGGAAGAAACCTCGCCCCACACATTGCAGCACCTAGCCCCAAGTGGTTTCAGCAGCATGACTGTCATCCTCCAGGCTCTCTGCCTTTGGTCCTAGTGCAGCAGTGCCTCATAGAGGAGATGGCTTTCATGCTTGGCATCTCTTGCACTGAGTCCTTTCAGGGGCCAGGAAACACCATCATCAGAGTTTTACCATAACACAATGGAGCGATTCAGCCCCAAAAAGGGTGACACGTCAACCCAGCTGCCTGCTGCAGGGCAGAGGAGAGGGAAGTGGCATTATTCACGTGCTGATGCTGAACCAGCTGTGTCTGAACTTGACCCCCTGTGATGATCAAGATCAGTGAAAACAACCCAGAAATGAGTTGTGAACCCCGCTCCCCCACAAATCCTAACTGTAGTTACCTCTGCCAGCATCCTGGATCCCCCTCATAAGCAAGCGGGGCACCACGAGCAGGGCTGGATGGGGCTTTCTGCCTGTGGCAGAGGTCAAATGCATTGGTGTTGATCCACCCATTGATTTTTTAGGCTTTTCTCAAACATATCTTGTCTGTGTGCAATCCCACATGAGGAATCATGTAATCCACTGGCTCACTTGGGAACTGCAGAGTGCTGTAGTGTAAAGCACAGAGTTCACTGCTAAATCATGGTTATCATGTACTGAAGGGGAATCACATGTGAATTAGTGTGTTTATTTTACACGGTGAGATTTTATTTTTAAGATTTGTGTTTTCCCCCTCCCCTCTATATAATCAGAGGAGGCAGCTTCCAAATGAAAATCCCTTTTTCAGTGGTGACTGTAAAATATAATGAAATGACAGTAAAAGCCAGTGCCTAAATTTTTCGACCTGGGGCTCCAAACCAGATGAGAGTGAGAGCATCCCTATTCAGAGAGCCGCCAAAGAAAGGGCAGCAAAAATGCTGGTGCCAAGCAGATGCCAAAACCTTGCCTAGAAAAGCCTGGGGACAAAAACATACAATCTGGAGAGAGCTGAGCTGAGCGAGCTGTGCCATCTGAAAGGAGAGGGTCTAAAAAAACCCATTCGTTTCTGCAAGATCCACAAGCAAGTGCAAAATCCCAGACGGAGCAATTCTGGCTTCTTGCTCCCAGCCAGGGGCAAGGAAACACCGGGAGCCGGGCCAGCAGCCAGGGGCTGTGTAATTAGAGCAAAGCTGGCCGTGCCGAGCGCGGCGGTGGCTGGCAGCCCCGCGGCACGGCCGTGCTGCGCGCGCTTCCAGCCCCGAGCTGGGATCCCTTCTGGCAAGCGGCTTTCTCCTCCGTCAGCTCGTGTGGGATCTTCTGCGCGGGATGCATCCGAAATCAGCTGCTTCAGTGGATTAGGAGCTGGGGAGACATCAGGTGAGGGTTTACATTGATAGCTTATTGGCACCGCACATTTTTTATCCAGCTTTCTGCAATGTTACTGTGCAAGCTGGTTAGTTTAATTAAAGCTCCCCAGCATGGGCTTCTCACTGCATGTACTGAGTGCTGTGTCTAGGTCTTTCAGCGGGCTAACTACTAATTGCTGTAAGTTAATATGCTTGCCTGCCTGCTCTTTTTCCTCAGGGAATGATGGCTTTCTGCCATCTCCACTGCCTCCGTATCCCTCTGTGGACAGCCATGGCACCGTCAGACCTTCACCTGCTAGTTGGTGCAGCCAGCTTTGCCCAGAGGTGCTGATGGAGAAGCCACAACCAAGTTTTCCCAGAGAGACAGGTGATTTTAAGATGCAGATCTTTCGAAGGAGTCATGAGGTACCCAAACACCAACCTGGGTGTCCAGCCACATGAATGAAAAGCCTTGCTCTGGTAACGTGCATTTAGTGATTTAACACACCCAGCAAAGTGAGCCAGTGCCCGCCCCGAGGTCAGAGCCAACCTGTGCACTTTGCCCTGCCTCTTCTTTCTGAAGTTTTGCTCGTATCCATATTTATATTTTAAGTCCCCCTGAAGAAGAATAGAGCTGTCTCCTTTATGTCACCAAAATGCCAGAAGGAGCCTTTAGCTCCTCAAAAACTAATAACCAATATGCTGGTATCATTTTGCTCCCCGTTCTTCCTCAACAGCACATTAAATAGATGTCACAGCTTGTACCGGCGAGACAACACAGATAAGCAGCAACTGTCTGGAGTTTAACAAAATGGAGAAAGGAGGAAAAAGAAACCAAGAAGCTAGTCAAAATTTGATTACCAGGACCTGGTGAGGATGCCCGCCCTCTGAAAAGCAAAATGAGTTGAAGCCTCAGAGGCACTGGGCTCATTTCTCTTAGCTGAGAGTTGTCTGCACGCTGGAGCAGCCTCCCCTCTGGTGCACAGTCAATCCCTGTGCATCCCATGTGGAAACATGGGGTACGGACGTGTCTCCAGGCTCTCCACCCCTGCCTTTCATTTATGACTGCATTTCCCTTGGCCTCCTGCCCCAAAGCCCACCATGCCTTTGATTCTTGCCGTGTCTATGAGTAGTCTAAGGAGCAGAGCTGGTTGGAAAATACATCAGGTGAGGGCTTTACAAACAGCAATTGCTCCTCTGAGTGCAGGGTCTTGAATTTAATCTGTGAAGCAAACTGGACCACGGTTTACCTGATGCTTGAGGAATTCACCCTCTCGTTGATTTGGGTCAACACCTAGACTCAAATCCAGGGTGGGAGTGATGGCACCAGCCTGTTAAACTGCAGCGAGGAGCCTCCAGTAGCAGTGCTGCCAGGCGAGTGCCTCTTCTGGGGAAGTCAGGATGTGTGGATCATGCTCAAAACTTGACACAGGCCTCCTCTCCCCCTGGTCTTTGCCCAGAGAACTAAAACAAAAGGAGATGAACGACGAACAAATAAAGTGTATAATCAGGTTGCACTCTTGGCTATGAAGTACACAGAGGTGTTGATTAGGGGCTCATGGTTTGACTCAGGATGCCATGATTGTGATCTGATTGAGTTTGGAGACAAGAACTAGTGAAGTTATCATTAGAGGAGGTCTAATCTACCCTGTAGGTGCATTTCAATTAGCACTTACCATTTCTGGGACATCTGTTCATGAACTCAAGCTCGCCTCAAGAAAGCCAGAGGTGAGAGTAGCGGCATTACTGAACTAACAGCAGCAGGGCTACTGTCCCGGTGAGACAGTAGATCAAATTCTTCCAAACTGCTTCAGGTGACCAGGCCATAGCCGTGCTCCAGAAGGCAAAAATAATTTGCTGCTGGGGTTGCATACTCAGCATGGAAAGGCTGCCCCACCACTGGTGAGCTCTGGCTGAAACCAGGCACCAAGGTTCCTGAAGTGCCTGAACGTGAGCTGGGACGTCACTTCTGCTGGTGCAGATCAGAGCTGTGAATATGGCAACTCTGCTCAACAGCTGACAGTTCACTTCTTGCGTGTTTAGGTGCCCCAAGGGATCCTGAAAAAATGACTTCAGTTTAAGGACTTTTGTGTTCATGTGGGGTTTTGCCAGGAGAGTGAGGTTTCACTGGAATCTGTCTCCTCCTTCATTTTGCCCTTGCATCCCCATAATGTAAATTCCTGAATAGTCCAGTATATGCCTTTTCCTGAAGCCATGATATATAGCATCACTGTTTACAGGCCATTACCATTTTGTATAAGACCTTTACTGGTTCTTCTGCCAGTTAGAGAAAAGCTTATGGTTATGCCAACCAGCCTCAGGGATGCTTTGCCCAGCCCACAGGCACACGCTAGCTGGAGCAGTTTGACTACGTACTTTTGCTTACTCTTAAATTTCTTTTTTGGCCTAATTTAGACTGATGGCCCAAGTAATGAGCTTTCTCAGAAAGCTTTGAAAAGCTCTGGAAGCAATGTCAGCGCAAGGGGGAGAGAACAAAAGGAAGGTACATACCACAGGCAATCTGAGAGCGAGAAGTGACACAGCTCTGCCTCTTTATAATGAAGAAAATGTTAATTAAAATCCTTCTAAGCCTAGAAAGAGCCATTTCCAAAATTAAGTACCTATTTTATCATACAATAAGGGACACAAAGCAATATTTTGCAAAGGCTGTTGAGTTGTTTCAGTGTCTGCTTGCTGCATTTGTGACAGTCTCTTTTTGACAACCAATTCCTCTAATTCCTCCTTAAATGAGGGAGCTTTTTACTATATTCTTTTGCTGCTTCTCTGGACTGCCATTACTTTTACGTATCCTGGGGTGAAGGAGAGGATGGCTCAGGTTTGTCAATGCAGCAGTGGCAAAGCCTAAGGTGGCCGTGCTGCAGCCTATTTGTGCTCTTTAACGCTTCGGAGCCTCGCGCACTGAATGAATCAAGCCAGAATAATAATGCCACATCTAGCAATTCATTCTCATCAGTTTTAATGAAGATAAAGGGGCTCACTTTATGAATCCACTTGGGCTTAACAAATTAAACATGCTGCTGAAAGGGTACATGTGAACAGAATATCTGTCCTTATAATGTTCATTTGGGCGGACAAAGTTAACTAACCTTATTCCATATATTTTTGTTTTGTTCTTGCTGCCTAAAGACGGCCTTGCAGCTCAACACTCAGCTCTGATCTTGTTCTCTCCTCATTAAATGCATTGTTCATTTTTCATTTTAGCGCCATGCCTGATGATTTAGCAGCGGTTTGCTTTGAGAAAGCTATTTTGGGTGTCCAAGGAAACCTCCCCTGTTTTCTGCAGCAGCCATATCAGCCACCACACTGGTCCCAGCCACAGGCAGCTCTCCAACTCATCCACGAAGCTTTATTTCTTGGCCCTGTGTCTGTGGACTCACCATGCTGCTCGCTTGCCTGGAGCTGTGACCTTGGATAAAACACATGGCAGAAGCGGCCGAGCCAACAGGAAACGTCCCACCTTGGTGCTGGGGATGAGCGTTTGCTGCTGCGGTCTGCACGGTGAGGCAGGCTGCGCGCCAGCTGTACCGAGAGCACGGCAGGGCCGTGGAGCTGGGACGGTTGATCCCTGATTGTAGTGTGCTTAAAATTGCTGCAATGCAAATCACTGCCTGCTTTGTCTGCTCCTTGGCCGCTCCGTGGATAACGTGGAATAAATAGCTGTAGGTGGTAGCTTGGCTTTGATGCTAAGCAAAGCCATATAACTAAACAAGACCCATGGTTGGCCTTGACCTCTCATAGGCAGTCACTGACATTGAAGATGTTATTTTACCTTTTTTATTATTATTATTATCTTTTAAGAAAAGGAGATGTCCCTGGTTTGGCATCCTTTTGAGATGAAGGGAGGGCCTCAATATCTGCCAGGAAAGCAGGAAGGACAAGAGAGAAAGTTTCTTGAGCCCTTGTGGGTGCTTTTGTTATAAAGAGCTGATCCTGTTGTCCTGAAAACAAAACAGTATGTGCGAACATCAAAAAGGAGAGACGAGAACACCGAGTCCAGAAAATGCAGCTTTCCTCTCTGCTGTTGTATTTTCCTTGCAGCTTCATTGCTGAAGGAAGATAAGCACAGTATGTGGCATTATCAGTTACTCTAAACCTCAGTCAACTTGTACCAGCATCTGCTTGTCCAAAATATTTCAGGCTTTGTTTTTGGTCACGGATTCACAGCAGTTGTTAGGAAAAAAAACTGGCTTGGTGGATAGCATTGGGCAGAAGGCAAAGAGGAAGGAGAAGAGGAGAAAGAAAAGGACATGCAGGGCATCAGCAAGAACACGAGTGTCCAGATGTCTGGGCGATTTAGTGGAGCTGTCTGGCAGCATTGGTGCCTTTTTCCCTCGGGGTCAGGATTATGCTCTGACAAAGACGTGCCTACAGTGTGATGGCTCTGGGCAGTGCATCCCCAGGGCAGTGGGGGTGCGCGTGGTGATCCCATGTTGTAGTCCCAGGGGCTGGGGCAGAGCAAGCCCCGGGAGCGACTGTGCAGCATGAGCACAGGTGCCCTGATGCTCCCCAGGTCCACCTTCCCCAGACCACCTCACACTCCCAATGGGCGCTCCCCTCTCCTTGACCCTGCCCTGGGCCTGGCTGTGTGACACCAGTTGACTTCAAGCATCGAAACGGATTCAGCGGTGCTGACCTGCACCAGCTTACACCCTAAATCCTTCCCCTGCAGAGCACAGGCAGATTTGTGTGGCCACACCACTGGAGGCAGCAGTGTTAAAGACAGTAATTCATAAAGGAGCAACTAAACCAAAAGTTAAAGTACTTATTAGCCTAGCGGTTATTTAGCTCAGCGGTTTTCTTCTTGGAATGAAGCAAAGATTTCAAGACCATTATTTAAGAAAACCTGTCTGCAACTTTTGAGCAGTAACATTTGAGAAGAGACGATGGTGATTATTTCTGAAGTGTCTGTAATAATGATTTCCCACCAGTCATCCGCTTGTAAGGAAGAACAAAATTTTCATCCTTTATTGTTGCCTCTCTTGTCTTTCCAGTGATAAAAAAATACATATATATATATATATANGCAGGAATTCCTCATTAACCTGATAAGACAGCTGTCCCTTTGCTGAACCATTTCAAATGTCCCCCCCAGCTTCTGAGGCTGCATCAATCTCTAGCTCACGCCACAGCATTTCATCTTGTAGGCAACACCATCCAATTTGGGAATAATAAAATATAAAATAGTGAATAATAATAATAATAATAAAATCTGAAGCCCCAAAAAAGCCCCAGGCATCTGTGCCTGGTGGGGTTAATCACAGTGCATATCATCCTGACCAATATTGTGCCTCCCTTTTCATTTCCCTTTGCCCAGCAACATCTCTGAAAGTACATCAGAAAATACAGCACGGTTGTTCGCATGCTGTGCTCCGGTTATCTTTGATTTGCTTAACTATCTTTGACCTTCTGATGCCTCGTAGCTGTGTCCAAATAGATTTTGCCTGGTGAACCATTATGGAAAGGAGTCAGCTCGCGTGCCCCCCTCCAACATTTCTGAGCGGGGATGGAGGCACTATTATTGCCCTCCGTGGGGCGATAGCGCATTAAAAACCCTCTTTCACCATCTCATTTATTACCTGAAATTGCATTGCACCAAAACATTAGAAGATCCAGCATCCACCGAGATAGGCTAATTTTAATGATTAACTGAGGAACTGTTAAATTTTACTTCAGTGCTCCACTGTCATTATGGAATTAGTATTAACGGCCGTGTACCGTGAGAGCTGTAATGAGGCTGGCTGGAAGTGACAGTGCCAGGGAGCTGAAGTTCTATAAATATGAACTTAGCACATATCATTAAAAAA
>VXAA01002326.1:246722-266770 GCA_013399115.1 Anseranas semipalmata
AAAAAAAAAAAAAAAAAAAAAAAAAAAAAAAAAAAAAGGAAGAAAAAATAGAAAAAAACCCTCAAGAGCCTCACTTTGTTGCCAAATTGTGCTCGGGGCCCTGGAATGTGAAGTCCAATAACTTTATCTCCCCCCCTTCTCCTCCTCCCTCTGTCTCTCTAGTTGCTTTTAATTAAACCTGGATAAAATTAGTGGACAGAAAATCAACACTTGTAAAAATGTCTTGTTACAGAATGATGGCAGGACAGCTTCCTGAAAGCTCCGGCAGTTTCTTCTACACCGGCCATAAAGCCTGCAATGACTCCAGGCTTCTCCCTGTACCCCACCGCGGCCACTTTGGAAAGCAGGTGAAGGAAAGAGGCACGTAGATAATAAATCCAAGGCTTCTGGTGTCACCCCTTACCCTCTCCCAGCCATACACTGACACCTTAATTTACCACCAGTCGGTCTATTTTGTTGCTATTCTGAAGCCCGCGTTCCCTCTGGTCTATCTGCTTGTGTCTGCCTTTTGCTAAAGATCAGCCCAAACTTGCTGCCATTGCCCTGTGGACTTGGACGAGCCAAGGTTGTGCCCCTCGCTTTGGTGGCTCTTTCTGTAGCACATGAAACGCCGGCTCCCTTTGGTCTCCGTCAGCGCCATGCTTTGTACCTCTTTTCTTTGGCCCTTGACTTAATAGCTGTCTCCTTCCCACTGGCTGCCCACCCCCTTTCGAATACCTTCCTGACTGTATCCTTTGCTTCAAAGCATCTCAGTCCTCCAGTGAATAGCCTGGCACTCTTTGAAGATCTAAGCTCCCACTTCATCACTTGTTTTGGCTGTTTTCACTTTTCTGTCATGAGCATCTGATCCACCCACTGGAGCTTCCTATTCTCTGATAGCCATTTATGCCTCATTATCTCCTTGATGGTTTCATTTTTCACTGTCTTCTCTACTTGATCTTCCCAATCTTTTTCAAACATTTGTTTTCAAAGTTATTTCAACTTTCTCCGTTTGTTTTCATGTGCTAATGTCTCACATCCGTACACCACCTTCAGGGCGATGCTCACTTTGACGGTCCTCCCTTTGTTTATGGATAATCTGCCTCTTATCTGAAGTCCTGAAGAACCTCCCAGCAGTCCCTAAGGCACCAGATAGCAGAGCAAATGACCCATTGGGCAGATTAATCAGGAAAGAATGATGTTTCCTTGGTGAGTCCTGGTCCTCTTCTGCCGAGAGGAAGAACATCCTCTTAAAGGCAGAGGATTTGAAATGGAGGCTCTTCCAGTATGAGGAGATATCTCGGGGCTTCTTTCTTTTCCCTCCAGTTCCTTTCCCCTGTAAGATGCCTGAATGCAGTCCTTGTTGTTACCATCAGTTTGTAACATCCGGAGGGGCTTGATGTACAAGGCTGTCCACTTTCTGTGCAGAGTTTCATTTTATCTCTAGTCCTGCATGTTTTGTGTTATCTTAAACGTTGGAATTATTTATCACTGACCTTGAACAGCAGCTCTTACACCATAAAAAGCCTGCTGTTCCTTCCTGCAAACCTCACTTAAATTTCTTTCTTTTTTTTTCTTTCTTTGTCAATATTAAAGTGCAAACACCTGCTCTGTGTACCATGGACGCATTTTCTTTTAAACCCTCTTCCTACTGCAAGGTGCAGCCCGTGCCCTGCTCATTTACCTGCTGGGGATGCTTCCGTGATGCTCTCTCTTTCCTGACCGCCCTCTCCATCTCCAGAATTTCTCACAACCACATCTGATACTGCTTTAAGCTATTCTTTTCAGCTGAAAACATGGGACAGGACATAAGCTCCAAAAGTTTTATCAAGTTCTCTTCTGTCTCTCCTCTTTGTAAAAAGAGATCTCTTGCAGGTGGATACTGCATCCCAAAAAAGTCGAACATTTCCTGAGATGTCCCCAAGCTTGTAGGGTATGCCACTGTGCATGCTTTAAAGCTGATTTCTAGAGATTTCCTTTAGAGCGCACATTTGCAAAGGCATCGAAGGGAGGGCTGGGGTGCTGGTTGCAAACGACTGCTCCAAACGATGTACCCAAAATGTAGACATGTTAAACGGTAGAGACCGTTTCTGTGGGTGAGCTATGCAAAATGAATTGTCTGAAGGGGTTTTCATTGCCAGGAGGTACAAAGCCAGTGAGAACAGAGGGGAGAAAGTGGCTTGTGTTAAAAGTGCATCTCTAAGGAAGAAAACAATGAAAAACCAGTTAACCCAGTGGCTTCCAGTCTGACCTTAAACCTTCAGACTACATCACATCCCACATAAGAAATCAGTATTATGAAAAATAAGTGGTGTTTTTTTTGTTTGTTTGTTTTCCCCAGCTGGAAGCTATGATACCCTCTTTCTTTAACATCACCTTAAAATGCAGTAGTTTACCATGCAGGGGATTCACTTAGACCCAACCGTGTTGCAGGTACTGGTTCATATTTGGTCGGCACAGGGTTGTGTACCTTCTCTGTCCTCACGTCAGCATGGAGAGGCCATGCAGAAGCAAGGCCCCACTCTATTAAGCACGCTACGGACAAACACCAAGAGGTAGCGCTGCCCTCCTGAAGAGCCTACCGCGTAAATAGGCAGGCGAGGGAGAGAGGCAGAGCCACCGTCCCCGCTCTGCGGACAGGGCACACCAGCCTCCCGGCGCCTACGAGGTGACACCTCAGCCTCCAGCATGGGCACCAACAACTCTCCTTCTGACTTCGGTGGCAGCAGGATGTCTGTTTGTTTTTTTTTTCTTCTTTATTGTTATCACTGTTCCCGTTACTGTTCAAAATCAAAACAGAGGGACACGTGGCAAAGCAGATAAATAGCTGGGGAGTCGATCTGTTAGGTAAGAACGGATTAATGAACCTTTTTTTGATGAATCTGACCTATGCCTCCTCAGGGACAAAATGATAGCACTTTTTCAAGTCAAAAAGCTTTGGGACTTAAAATCTTTAATTGCCTATGGTAGTGTAATGGCAACACAAAGCACCACAAGGACAGAAAAAGCATCCCCCTCCTTTTACCAAAGAACTACTTCCTTGCTTAAAAATGTTTTAAAAATTAGTATCTCTTCACACTTTTTTAGACTCGTTCCCTATCAAGTACACCTTGGATTTGCCTTGTTCCTGTGGTTCCTTATACAACCAGGATATCACTATGCTAATGCTTTAAATGCTGCAATTCAACAGAAGCTGAGGATTCAAATCCCTTAAAAAAAACTAAAACTAATTTGAAAAACCAGCTTTAGGTCACAGGCATTTATTGACTTTTTTTCTATATATCCTCCATCTCGTGTTCCTTGCCGTTAGAGGAATTTTTCTTGCACAGTAGTGTCTTGCTGCCATAATTTAAGCAGGCCTTTAAATTTCTGTAGGTATTGCAAACTTTAAAACCAATCTCATGATAATCATTTATCTTAATAACCTGCTAACTTCCCAGGGTATCGATCTGGCGTTGCATCCCCGCGGGGCCTCTTGCATGTGTATGTCTCTGCAGCTCTTCAGTTGTCTCTTAAAATTGCGTTGGCGGGCTTGCGTAAATGTGACACTGTTAAAATTGACTTAATAAAAAACAAGATGAACTTTTAAATAAAGAAAACGAGAAGCAAGATAATACCATCCTACACTGTCAAGCCGTGACCTTCCTTGTTGGGAACGTGGAGCAACTCAGTTTGCCCAATTCTCCTGCACAACTTGAAGCGCTGAGCTTGAGATATGCTACGATTTTTCATCTCTGCTTTATCCTCAAAGGGTAGTGCCTTTTCTCATTTTGGGGAGTAAGTGCAGTGACAGGCGTTGTATACAGCCAAGCAGCTCTGCTTGCCCCTTTTCACAGTAGCAGGGCGGTTTTATTTGATTTGTTCTCTTTCCTGCCCAACAGCTCAGCCCTTTGCTTGTGGATGCTTCCCGCTGCTGTGAGCAGTTCCCCCCGCCCCGTGCCTGAGCTGCACTTTGGTGCTCTTTAGTCTTCGAAGGGTTTCTCTGGCAAAACTCAGGTGTCACCAAGCTGGCCCCACGCTGCGCGGCCTTGGACCACTCTGCCTCCATCTCGGTTCAGCCTCTTAAATCTGCGTGCCTCCCCACATAGAAATTTAATATGCAAGACCCTCGGGGCAGGTGCTTACCAGGCCAAAGGGCTGGATTTTATCTTTGCAAATTTCCCTTTGGTTGTGCCCCCTCCTCCCCAGCCTGCAATAATCACAACAGTTGATAAAACCTGGAGATTTGCTTTTTGTTCATTACATCTACAGGTCTCAAAGGGCAGCAGGCTTATTCCAGGTGCTCATTGCATTCTTCGGGAACTATTTCCCCCACCTTTCTGGTGTGATTTCATTTCCCATTGCTTCCTGACAGAAGCACTATGTTGTGTCCCACAGCGGTGTCCCATGTGCAATTTTTCGTACTAAATAAGCTGCCTGTATTATTTCCTGGAAAGTCCTGTTTTCTTTTTATAAGCCAATTAGAAACTGATGTATTTTAGTGAAGTTTTATTTTAGGACCTGATCTGAAGTCTTACTGAGTTGCTGGAAAACATTAATCCATGTATAATGATGACATAATTTCTGATGACACACTTCAGAGATTTCACTGACTCGTTTTACTGACAAGGTGGCACCTCACCCAGAGGTAGGTCTGTGAGAATCGGCTTAGCCTTGACGAGCAGTGACAGCCCAAGCAAGGGAAGGTGTTTGGGCCACAATTAACATTTTATGGATCATCTCATTTGCTCATTGAGCCCTCCAAAATCGATTCAAATAGGGCCCAACCCTCCCAAATGCTTCCTGTGTGATTAGTCAGGTTGGTTGTGCAGCGATCAATAATATCAGCTAGAATGAAGAAGAGTCCAGACCATTATGATCTAGAGCTCATGTCCACAGGGGAGAAAAGAGAGAGGCAGAAGTCTAGCTGAGATACTCTGGGCGGCAAAAGAAAGGCATGGAGGAAAGGAAGGGACTTAGGAGCAATGGCTGGGTTGGAAAGGAGCACAGTGGGAGTAAAAAGATATATTTTTGTGAGTGAAATTAGCGATTGCCTGTTTTCACATTGTAATTAAGAAAAAAAGAAAGAAGCAGGCAAGAGATATAAAACCCCATAGCAGAGTAGAAATGATGACATGGTCTGCAGCAGGGAAATAAAGAAGCATGAATGTTTGATAAGGATTACCGAAGAAGGCAATGGAAAAAAGATAGAGGGATAAACATAAAAGAAGATCTGAGCTCTTAAAGAACGTGGGAAGCGGGAACCCAGGTAGTGTGTCGTTGGCATTCTTGAAGAGCGGAGCAGAGGGAGTCAGTGACAAATGAGTCCTGGGCAAATGAACTACTGCCAAATCAGGAGGGTCCTGGGAAGCAGTTGTACATCCCATAAGACTCCAAAAATCCAGGGATCTCCTACAGGACACCTGGCCTTGCTGATGTCAAGGGTTGCTTTGTCTTCAGTGTCAACAGAGCCATTTGGCTCTGTTGTCTCCAATGGACCTGTATCAACTCAGACCAGCCAAAGGGTCTACGTTGTTGGATCTGATGTCCTTTGCACAGAAGACAGCATTACTAACAACAGTGATAAGATTCAATTAATATAATAGAGGCAAACTGGATCGCCAGATAGTTACTGTAATGCTTTGACAGCTTTCTGTGGAACCAGAGGAGACAGTTTCCAGTCTGAGGATTGATGTCATCATAATAAGGTATGTGGTGATGTCTTTGGGGTTCACAGGAGCCTGTCTACTCAAAACTCCTGTTAGGGAAGGCTCTGCAAGACTTTCACTGACATTATCAATTAAGCGTGTTTCCTTGTGTGGCAGGTTATTATAGCTTGTCCAAAATCAGGCAGTTAATGGAAGGATCAGAAATAAAATGGGAATCTTTTTTGAAGGCCATGAAAACCAGAGCCTATTTCACAATATTTTAAATATCTACCTGTTTTTTTCTTCCCATTTTGTATTTTTTAAGATCGGGTTTTCCAACAGGAATTCACTAAATCTTTGCAGTATATATTAGCATTTCAGCATGCTAATAGCTTCTCTGTTTCCTCAATGAAACATCTAGAAGGGTTTTTGAAGAGCTCAAAACTTTGCTGGAACCAAGTAACACGTCCAAGAAGTTTTCTCAGGGACCTTATGCAGAACCACTGAAGTCCACAAGAGTCCATCAGTTGCTTTTAAGATGCTTTGAATTAAGCCTGTGAAGCCTTGCAAGATACCTTCCAGTGCATGTCAAAGTGATAATTTCTGGTCTGCATAGGCAATGTATACAAGTGCTTTCTTCCAAACTAAGCAGATCTACCCAGTTTCCATTTCCTGTAGGTTTCTTAAATGTATGTTGCTTGGATCTTGCGCTTGGTTAGCATCGAGGGCGTCTGGTCTCTTCACTCCCCGCTTCTCCAGCCGTCGGCTTTGCTCCCCAAAGACGCTCACTAATGCGACCAGAAGGGCTCTTAAAGAGGAGCCTCTTTGGGGAGGTGCCATTTCACCATTTGGCCTCCTTGCCTCCTCGTTCTGCTACAGGCTCCCAAGCCAAGTGTTTAAGGACCAGCTTTGGCTGCAAAAGCAAGGCTTGAAAGTTAACGAAAATTGAGAACGCATCCAATTTGCACCAGAGGGAGCCTCTGTAATTCATTTTGTTGGAAAACGGCATCCAATCAGCAGTACACATATGGTGCAAGCATTTGAAAAGTTCATAGCCTGGCAAGCAGAGCCCCACCGCTCTCATCCAAGCTAGCAGCAAAGAGACTGGCCCATCTGTGAGCACAGTCCTTGGGCTAGGGGTTGTTCTCCCCGTACCTTTCTTTCATCTTTGTTTTTTTTTTTTTTCTTTTTTTTTTTCCCTCTCTCATTGTCATTTTTTAAAAGGAAGTAACAGCATTTCAGCAAGATGGTGCAGACAGCACGATCGGATTTATAGCATTTCCACTATCTGCTTCTCATTAATATTGATTTTTTTATATTTCATCTCTGACAGCAAACATGACTCTTACAAAAAAAATCCTCTCTTCAGTTCTCAGCTTTTCATGAATGGGAGATACATGCCCGACTCACTCTGAGCAAAATGTGTGCGGCTCCTCTGTATGCTTAATTGCTGTTATCTCAGCATTACTTTGTTGTCTGGCACTCCTAAACAATTGCTGCAAGTTTCTCACCGGAGTCTCCAGACTGAGAAAATAATTTCTTGAGACAGAATTGTATTTACTAAGTTAAATCATAACATACTGCTTATTTTTCTACACTTCAAATCTTGTGTAACACTGGGGCATTAGAACATGCTCTGTAATTAATGATAATAAGATTGCACATTCTTGGGAAATGAGCTAGAGAAAAGTTCTGAATGGTGAGTGATTTCTTGATGCCAGAAGGTGATTTTTCTCTTACTAACGATCACAAATGTTCAGACTAAGGAGTTAACTCTCCTCCCCAGCAAATTAAGGCAACTGACCTAAGGACAGATAAGAGCGTTTGGGGTTTTATTTTTTTCCCCATCAGATCTCTGCAGATCCGGCACAGTTTGAAGCACCACTGAGACACCTCTCTCTCCACAAGCCCGGCTGATAAAAGCTCTCCTGAAAGCCAAAAGCAGCCGTTCCTGCATAGCTGCTGCAGGCTTTGGCAGCACGAGGACCGTGCCCTCGCGTTACCGCCTTGGGCCCCGCACCAGGTAAGCTGGGTTTATTCTTCATGTGCAGCATCACCTCCCCTGCCATGCCTCTGGCCAGGGCAGATGCACGTGTGTCTGGAGAAGTATGAGGAGTCTGAGAGCATGGCTCTCAAGCAAATAAAGCCTGCTGCACTGAAATGGAAACTGGCTGTTAGTGACTATATAAGACTCTTCTTTGTTTCCATGAAGGCAACTTGCTTGTCACAAGCAAAACAGAATAATGGCAAGGCAACTGCGAGCAAGGGAACCGCTCCTCTCCTCGCTCCAGAAATAAAAACAAAAAACAAAAAAAAACACACACACAAAAAACCAACAGCCTGCCCAAATTAGCCAAATTGACCCAGGTCAACCCAGAGGGTCCCTTCTTCATGGATTACCATGAGCCCTTAAGCTGGGGTGTCCTCCAGGGATGCTCTGTGCCCCTGCTCTGCCTGAGGTGAGGAGCTGTGCACCCTACAAAGCAGATTAACAGAAAAATAAATCTCCTTTTGGGAGCTGATCCGCTATTTACAGCATAGCTTTTCTTCCAATATTGAAAAACACATTTAAGTGCCATTCATGCATCTGCACACAGCCCAGAAGTCATACTTGAATTCTCCCACCATGCCTCACCAAGCTGATTTAGCATTGCATGCATTGCAAAACCCCCCAAATCAGAAGGGGGAGTGAGGAGAGCTGGAGGAGATAGGGAAATTCTGGAAGGAGCATGTGGCAGCTGAGGACCAGGATGAGGGGCTCGGCACCTTTTCAGGGGCTGGGCAGTGGAATGGTTTTTGAAAGGTAGAGTGAAGTTATCAATAGTTGTCAGGAAGCATTGCCCATGTGTGCTGCTTTGCTTGCGGCTCGGTACTTGAAATGGAAAGATTGATTGGTTTCAGAGCACGTCGTAATCGATACAGCACATTTGAATGAATATTGCAGCTTTCCACTTAATTAGAGGTGACTCGGTTGTTTAGTATTTCGAATCAGTAAAATGATCGTGTCAACGCTGTGATTTCCTAAGAATGGAAATATCACCTGATTTTCTGTTCTTTGCTTTGTTTTATGCATATGCATCCTTGTTTCTGCGTTTGCTTATACTCTGATTTAGAGAATAATCTTTGGTGGTTTTGCAGGCTAATATTGAGCAGGATTTGTCATCGAGCAAAGCTTGAAATAGAAGTTTAACCTGCAGCTGAAACCTTTATTTTTCTCACAGGGACACAAAACGAGACCAAAGTAATTGCACGGAGCATTGCAATTGCACTCCGGCGCTCGAGCACCAGCGGTCAGCTGGCTTTCGGCAGCATCTTTGCAAGCATCCGCCAGCCTCCGGCACTGCCACCAGCCACTGCCATCTGCAGCGTTATGGAGAAAACAGACCTGCAGCCCGCTGCTGGCTCACCCTCAGCTGGGGCTTCACTTGCACCCGGGCATTTTAATGCCACTATAAAATGCCCAGCGGAGCCCTGCAGCAGCGTCACTGAGACTTTGTGCACCCTGTGGGAGCATGGGGAAAGGGAGAGCGATCCCTGTGCTGCAGAGCTGAGGCCGTATGGCTGGGTGGCGTGGAGGGGGCGTAGATGCCTCTCTTCTAGTCTTTAGTAACACCGCAGGTGGGGTGAATCTGCATTGAGTGCCTCCAGCAGCAACCCGAGTGTGCCGAGACACCTCGTGCTTGTGCCTCCTGCGCTCCTCATCGCTGTTGTCTCCCGTCACAAGGCTGCCTAAGCTCGATGCCTGGCAATTAGCTGCCAATCCGCTGCCTGGAGAACCAGTTCGGAACAGGACGTTTGCTTCTAGTTGAAGGAATCTTTTATGTATATGTACATAGATGCATGTGCATGTGTCTAAGCATATACAGAAGTCTCCGTGGGCACTGGGCTTTAGCCGGGGCAATGACCCGTGGCTGCCTGGGGCTGTTCCGCGGCATGTCGGCTGATCAGCCGCACAAAGCACCCGAGCAAGCAGCCGAGCTGCCTGCTGGCTTCCGCCTTTGGCTTCGCGCTGAAACTTCCGCTGTTCCCCAAACCATACCCGTGCCTGAGAGAAGAAACGGAAAGGGAAGGGGCAAAAGTGAAAGTACAAAAGAAAAAAGATCATCGGATTTCACCCGTTTTGGCCTTGTTTTAATTGCTGACATTTCACAATATGAAACACTCCAATTACTTCCCAGCAGCACGTTGGAGGTTTTGAGTGGCTCCTGTTGGTATTTAAATATGCATTAGGGTGGGGGGGGATCTAATTAGGGGATGGCTGATTGCGGCGATGTTGTCCCGAGAAGCAGCAGTCTCTGGGGCAGCAGAACAGTCTGAGGAAAGCAGAGACAGCCCGGAAGGGGCTGCCGTCATCTCCCGAGAAGAAAGAGATGAAATTAGACCATCCCTCATCTCAAAATGGGATTCCTTCGCCCGCGGGCTATTAGGACCGAGTCTGAAAGTGGTGAGCAGCAGATATGGGCGATGATGAGGCAATGGCAACTTCCAAATCTTTCTTTCATCATAATGGCTTGAAAAGCCTATGAAGCTGTGAAAGCTTTTTTTTTCTGACCAATTTGGACTTCAAACCAGCCTTTTCTAATAGTTTGTTTTACACTATTGTCCTCTTTTTCTGTCTCTCTGTTCCCCTCTGTAACCCCTGTCCTCTGCCTATTTTATCCACCCCACATCCCCTGCCACATGCAAGGGCACAGGGAGGACAGAGCAGGGCTCTTCCCAGCGGCGAGGGCTGCTGGCTGAACGCCCCAGCAGGACAGACGTCTCCCGCTGGCCCTCCAGAGACCGTCACGAGCAGGTTTCCCAGGTCCATGGACATCAAGGCCGTAGGAAATCACACGAAGAAAAATGAAATTAAATTTCACATCACCCCACCCTCTAGGTCCTCTCACCTTCCCCAAGCCCCCTGACAAGCTGCCAGCGACAAACACAGGGCATCAAAGCACTGAGAAACACCCCTCTGTTGGGAGGGCCTGAGCTCTGCTTCCTTCCCGTGATCTTTCCGATCCCGGCCTTTTTGCCAAGAATTAAATCATCTTAATTCTCTGGCAGTTGTATTTGCATGTATCGATTGCCCGAGAGTCAGGAAGTTTAAATTGGAGTGACTGATGGGCGCAGCGCTGGCTCTGATCAATGCGGCACCTCTGAATGAATACAGTCTTGCACTTAATTAGAGACGGCTCGGCGCTTGTGCAGGGCGCTCCGTGCCAGGACAGGCATCCCGCCCGCCTCTGCAGCGCTGCCAAGGCTGGAGGGAGGTGCCGGTGTGCCTGTACAAAAGCAGATGCTGAGCGAGCACCAGAAATTTGGAAGGGGAGCGTCCCACCTGCCTCCTGACCTCACCTGCTGATGCTGTTGCACTTTGTAANGAAAACACTTCAGGGTGCGCTGAGGCTGAGAGACAACGAGAATGAAAAGCAATTACCTCCCGTGCTGGTAGCTCGCGCGCTGAGCGGTGAGCCGGAGCCCCAGCTCTGCTCCACGGTGAGCGGCCGGGCCTCCCGCGGCACGTGGCTGCAGCCCGGCCCCCAGCACCCTCTGGGGCGTAGCTGGTTTTTGAATGTGGTGCCAAACTTAATTTGACCCAAATCAAAATTTTTAGTGAAAAAACAAAAAACAAAAAACAAAACAGCACTATAAAATAAGATGAAATAAAGGTAAGACGAGCAGATGCCATGGAGCGCAGAGGAGGGTTGCTGGGTCCTTTCCTCTCTCCAGGCACTTCCCGGGGTCGGGGTCCCCACCTCGGGGCTGCCCAAGGTGACCGCAGGAAATGCAGGGACCGAGCCCAGCGCCCGTTCTCCGGGCTCCATCCTGCGCGAGCGGGTTTGATTCCTGTGCCGCACCGTGCTGGGCTGAGTCACGCATTCCTCGGTTGCATGCAGGCGAAAACACAGCTGAGCGCTCATCAAGCATCTTTATTAAAATTTTATTATGTAAATTAATTGCATGCATAAGCACTGGCATAGCACATTGGAGCGCAAGCTTTGCAGATTCAGAAAATGCCTGTAATGTTGGGGTTTCTGTAGTTTCCTTTTCCTTCCAGAAACACCAAAGAGCACAAACGGGTTTTCTTACCCCAGGGCAGGGAGATAAATCACCCAGCACGGAGAAAGGGCACCTGACACAGCGAAGGAAGGACTCGGCGAGGCAACCCACCATACAAGTGTTAAGTAAAACCCATGTAACGTGATGGTGGTGTCTGCAGGAGCCCCTCGTGGGCGCGGGGTACGGGTGATGCAGGCACCGGAGCGGGACAAGCCCAGCACCTCTGTGCCGGCTCCCGCTGGGTGGGCCCGAGGGCTGCTTCGGGGCACTTGGCCTCCGGGCCAAGGCATCGCCTTGCCAGCGGTGGCACAGCGCTCTGGTGATACGGCAAAGGGATGGAGGCAGGAAACGAGGGACTCGTTCTGAGGAAACAGTTGTTTAATAAATTAACAGGCAAATTAAAACAATTAAGTTACATTTCCTATCAACTGCTTGCGGTAATGAAGTTTGATGCTAACGAAATCAGGCACTCAAATTTTTTATCTTATTTTTTCCTCCCTTCCGCTGGAGAAGCTGTGGGAAGGCACCAAGAGTGACACAGGGTCAAGCGAAATCCGTGCACGGCTTAAAGTCACGGTGCTGGGTGCCTGCTCAGTGTGTGGGGTGGGCTTTGTGGGGTTTGCTTTTGTTTTTTGTTTATAAATAAAGTTTTTTGTCACGGTGCCACCCACCTCACCCCGACGCATCTCAGACACAGCATCCTCCACATCTGTTGGGAATTTGGGAAAACTGGGGAAAAAGTAGGCACGTGTCTGGTGCTTGGGGGCTGGGGGGTGCCTTGTGAGCTTTGGCCACCGGTGACTTTGTGCCACCGCAGCCTGTTGCAGATGATGAACTGGTGCAAGACATGGCTCCTCCATGGTGTGTCTGTTCCCAACCCCTGGAGGGGACGAGGGAGAGGCCACTGGAGCCGGGCTCTGCCGAGACGGGCACAGGACACCCGCGCCATTAGCTGGAGAGCCGCGATGCTGGAAGCGTGGCAGACGGACGCCAGCAGAGGCTGGAGGCAAGGGGATTTTCAGCACGCCTTTTTTTAATCTCCTCTTAAGCAGGCCCACTCAAGGAAAGCTGTAATTATTTTAATCTCTTTTTTTCCCCCATTCCCACTCTACAAATGCACTTGGCTTTGTAAGTCCTGAGAGACAATTTTTATGTAAGAAAACATGCCAATTTTTTTTTTTAATTTAATTAGTTTAGATACATTTCTAACAATATACTAGCCAGGGAACAGTTTTTTTATTTTTATTTTTTTTTACTTCTCATCAGAGACTGAATCAATCTTTCCCGAATGCTGCCACGGGCCGTTATGGACAAGTGAGATCCAGCACCTGATCACAGCAGCTCCTCCGCTCCTGCCAGTGCCCTTGTGTTCAGTTTTTTTTTTTTTTAATTTAAAATTATGTTTACTCTTTTTCTAAATAGTTCACTTTTCAGCCCAATCCTACTACAGGTTGGCTTTTGTTAGAAGCTGAAAGGGGATTTCCTTGGGGCTGCTGCGGTATCTGGAGCCCTTCCTGGAACAACGTGATGTTTGTGGAGGAACCCACCATCCCTCAAGGCGCGCTCGCTGCCAGAGCTGTTTGCAGTGAATTTTCCCACTGCTGTGGGGTAATGCCATAAAGTGACATTAAAAATTTTAAAAAATATTCATCTGGAGAGCCGGTGTCACAGGTGCCTGCGGTTCCCCCAGCGAGTTAGCACCAGGCAAGGCAGATCAAGGCCAAACGGCCACAGCTGCGGCAGATCTGGTACCAGCAGCCAGTGAGGCTCTGGCAGCAATAAAAAGGCCACGGGCTGAGAGTGGGGTTGGTGTGGCTGTGAGAGCAGCAAAGGGGGCTTCTGGGTGTTCCCTGGTAGCAGGGAGGCTCGGGGGGGAGCTGGGTCTCAGCACCCATCCCTGTGCTCCTGAGGTGGACCAGGAGCTGGTGCAGAACTCGCTGGCCCGATGGGAGCTGTGATGATGCGTCTCCTGCCAGCCCGGGTGAGCTGAAACCAGCTGCTTTTTGGGTGCTTGTAGGTTATGGGCATTAGGAATCTCTTCTTTCTGTTTAAGAACAGGAAGTGTCTGTGTGTGCAGAGAATCTCTGCAGCTTTGTGCCTATAGCTATGCTGGATTTCTAGTAAGTCCTTTTAAGTAAAGGCTCCTGAACCTGTTCCTTAGAAAATCTGATTTCTTTGGGAACACCTGAATCCATCTCCTCTCCCAAAGACAGGGAAGAGGAGACAACCAAAGCTGAGTCGCATGTGTGGTTTGAGGCTGCAGCGGCTGAGGACACGGAAGCTGTGCATCCACTGCTCCATCTGGGGATGGGAGGTGAAGGTTCTCTGCCCATCAGCAAAGTGGCTGCTGGAGACAGGAGGAGGGACTCACAGGAGCAGTGATGGGAAGGACCTGGCTGTTGGCATCCTCAAACTCATCCTGGCTGGTGTAGCAGAGCGGTGCTCGTGGGAGCCCTGTGTGATGAGCAGGTGAACTGGTGACAACTTATGAAACCAGTTTGAGCACAGTCCAGAGCAACCTCACCCCTCTGGAGGTCTAAAACTGGGCAGTTAGAGGCTGTCTGTCCTGCTGCCCTGCCCTGTCTCTTGTTCGGCAGCAGTTCTTGTGCTGCATCGATGGTGTTCTCATAAAAGCACCCCTCAAACGCTTACTGCAGTTTATTGGTGAGAACTCTGTTCTCATGGTGTGACCTCCAGCCCTAAAGGATACAATAAAGCCAATGCACAAGCACACTTTTCTGCAGCCTTGGTGCTGCACCAACAAAAAAAACCCACTATGCGTGCAGCTAGAAATGGCTGCCACACTTGAAACACTTAATAAATAGGTCACAAACCTGATGATTAATTAAAGCCACTCCAGAGCAGAAGCTGCTCTGGCTGGAGGAGCCCAGCCTGAAGGCTGCCACGGGGCAGACAGACCCTGCAAAGACCAGGTCAAACACTAGGCTACAGCTTCACACCCAGGGAGGGGAATATACTGTGTACTGCAGGAAAAGCAACACTGACACGAGCCCTTCTTCAGTTCATCTCTTTTAGCATCTCTTGCTATTCATTTATATTAATTGTTTTGTTTTTCTATCCATTCCTGCTGCTTATTCTTTTATATCCAGGGGTCTGTGACCCCTTGAAGGACAGCAGCTCTTTCTGCCACAGCACTATTGGTCTGTGCTGGGGCCAAAGGCTCACATCTGTGGTGTAGTTTACAGCCACTGGGTTTGTTTCTATTCTTTGTCATTCCTTCCCCTTGTTTCTGATACTGCTTGCTACATATAAGATGCATCACTCTGAGAAGAAGGCATTTCTTGGTCTTGTGGTGGTGGGACCAGTGCCCCAGCTGGTAGGTCAGGGCAGGCCAACCTCCTGGCCTTACAAGCCTGTGTCCTCCCCTGCCAGCGGCCCAGGTTCCTCCACAGCTTTCCTGGGTCTTCCCATGCGCTCTTTGCAGCTCGAAGGCTGTGTTGTGCTCGGCTGTTTGACCCCCGTAGCTGCCTGTAATGCTCGCGGGCTTGCTGTGATCCTGCTCCTGTGCTTCCTCCTGCACCCGTGTGTCTGCAGGGGGAGGCTGCTCAGCCTCCCCCCTTAGCGAGGGGCCTGCCCCTGGTTCAGTGCATGCACTGGGGTCACTTCAGCCCGGTTTGGGGCTGCTGTTGGCAGCTCCCTCTTCACTATGCTCCCTCAGTGCTTACATTGAGGTTCAACTTGCTTTGCCTTGCTTTGGCCCCTGAGCTGCTCTCAATCTGGGCCACCAGCAATGGTGTCCCCCAGCTAGCCTGTCCCATAGCAAGCCCTTTTCTTTATTTCCTCACCGTCCTGTGGGGCTGCATGTCCCTGCATACCTTTGCTTTTCAAGGTCTTGCATGAACATCTTGCTTTTCCATGGCTGTCACGGATGCCTCCTGCTCATGCCTAACCTGTCCGTAAGAAGGGTGTCCCTGGATGGTTTGTTTAATGGCCATACCACTGCTGCTTTGACACGCTTTTTTTTTTTTAATGGCTTTTCAGGAGAAAGAGGCACTCCTCATCCTTTTTATGTTTCCTGGATATATGTAGTGCCATTGAAATACCCTGCACTACAAAAAGGGTATAAAGGCAGGATCAGATAAATCAAATGTGGGGCCGATTCTTGCCTTGCTGTAGGGTGTTGAAGAGTCATTGAGAGTGAAAGGTTTCTGTCCTAGCTGCCTGTAGGCAACAAGTGTGATGCTACAGTAAGAAAGCATCAGCAAAAGCGCCTTTCTTGGCTTTTGCACTGGCCTAAACCCCCAGAGGCTTCGGGAGCAGGAAGCGAAGATCCTGGGTGCCATGTGCAGCTGAGGTAGCCCAGAGGGTCGGGGGACGCCAGCTCCCTGCGTGCCACCCAAATGGCTCTTCGGGGATGTGCAGGAAGGGGCTGGGGCACAGATGTGGCACTGGGAGCCCTCCCTGTCCGGGGGGGTCTATAACCAGCCTCTGCCCTCCCTTCTAAGGGGCTCTTTCAGGGGCTTCAAGCAAAGCAAGAGGGAGCTTTGGCAAAAATGACTTCAGCCATGGCGTTGCCGTTGCTCGGTGCAGGCAGCCAGCGGGGGGAGGTCCCGCAGGCTGTCCCTGCCAGCAGGAGCAACCACGGGTGGGCAGGGTACTTCTGCAGCCAATGCAGCCCCATTCATCTCCAGTCTACTTTCTGCAACCACAGTGAGACTAAAACAGCAGGAGGCATTTTCCCCTGCTCATGGCTCCAAATCCCTTTTCACCTAATAGCTAGTTCAAAAGCACTCTGCTTTTTTCTTGGGGTTGTGCTACTGCTCGTGCTGCTGTGCATCTCCGAAACTGCTGTTGCGTTCCCACCTCTCCTTCCCAGGCACGCAGCCCTTTGCATCTGCCTCCCAGCAAAACCCTTCTGCCCCAGTCCCCTGGCTTCCTGAAGGGCCTCGGAGCTGTTTGTTGGGTCTTGCGGCCCTTGGGCAATGGGGTCAGCAGCTTGCTCGCTGCTGTGCAAAGCCCGCCAGCCTCAGTTGGTTTTGCTGTCCCTGACCAGCTGCTTATGAATGAACGCAGCCCACGAAAAAGGTGCTCTCTGCCTCCCATTCACAGCAGAAGAGGAAACAAGGATGTAGCATTGCCAGGCAACTTCATCTGCATCACAGGTTTTGTCATACTTGCTCTGTAAAACAGGAGATTGCAGCCATAGCTTTTGTTGTTGTTTATTTTATTAAATGAACTTGTACTTTTATCTTCTACATTTGGCAGTAGGTTTGACTGGAAACAAACAAAACCTGAAATGCCTTGCATTGTCAAGATGTCATCTAAATGCAGCAACCAGAATTCTAATGGCACAGAGCAACTTAACCACATGGAGGCAGGCACTGCTTTATTTTTTATTTTTTATTTTTTAAACTTTTTCTCCAACTATGTGAATTAAGGACGGGTTGGGGTGAGGGAGGAAATCTCTGATCTGTGGTATTCAGGACCTTGGTGTAAATGCTGTTGGCTGGGGGCTAGGGTTCAGGATAACTTGTGAGTGTGGTTTTTGTGTATGTGCGTGCATTTAGTACCCAGAGAACCGTGAGAGCAGGGAAAGGCCTGCGGAAAAGGAAAATGCCCCTCCCTGAGGCTGGCTATGGAGAAATGTTGGTTCTGAAGCAGGTGCTGCAGGGCAGGAGCGAACTGGAGCATCTCTTGCCCAGTTCCAGCTGGGGACAAGTATCAATTTCAGCTACAGAGTGTAGCTGCTGATTTGTGCAACTGCTTTGTGCGCAGATTTTTGAGGAGGATGCTGAAGTGCAGCAGCTGAGCCTTCCTTCCTCACAGTTGTATGGCAAGGACTCGCTGTCCTGTTTCGTTTTCCCCTTGGGCCCTGAAATATGTGTACTATCTGGAGATTTCTCCTGCACTGATGTTACAGGCATCTGGGAATATTTAAAGGATCCTCTCTCTATGATGACCTGTTAACTACTTTTCACAGCAGTGTCTTGCTTCCCACCGCATCCTGTCGGCTGCTAGAGAAAAGGGATGATGTAGATTCAATGTGAAGCATCGGTGCTCTCAGCAAACGGCACCCGCCAGCCGGCATGCGAGAGATGCGTCGCTACTCTCTTGACTTGTTGGAGGTGGTTGCTGTTGTATTTCAAAACACTTTAGTTCAGGTAAAAGTCTTCTTTTATGAGAGCCTATGCTGTGGCTTGAGCAGGGCTTTGACAAAATGACTAAGTTGTGTGTTTTGGGGATGCTAACCACTTGTCTGTGGTGGGAAATGTCCTCGCATCCCTCGTGTGCTGTGCCAAGCTGCCAGGTGGAGTGTGAACAGGGCTCTGGGAAGCATCCGGGGCAAAGCGGGAGCTGGGATTTCTTAACCATGCATTTCAGAAAATCTGTTATGTAGGAAATGAAACTTCTCTGTTCTTTTTCCAGGAAAAAGATCACCTTTGTGCAAGGAAATGTGGGCTACTGTGCAGATGTGGCAATATCAGTAAACTGAGAAGCCTGGGACTGATTTTGCTACAGGAATGTGTCCAACAACTACCAGTTATTCTGCCATAGCTTAGACTCTGCAAAATGGTCTCATCATATACTATTTAAGAGGTAACTGTTAATGATACAAAGAAAGCATAATTCTAAAGAATAGTAAATAGCCTGCAAAACATGGTGTTGTGGTGGTGTTCTTATTTCTTGCTGTATTTATTTTTTGTTCCTAGTGCAAGGGTATTTTTGTTTTCAGTAGTGGGTGTGGATCAAGCCTATCACTGCAACCTTTACTGTTGAAAACATTGTTTTGGTGTTCAAGCAGGTTCTCTCCCAGGGCACAACTTCGGTAAGAAATGGACCAGGGTTTCCAAACAAGCTGAGTATTTGGATGAGCACACTGGACTTCAAAAGAGCAGGAGAGGAAACACGCTAACTATGCATTGTGAAGCACAGGGGAGCAACTCTGTTGGGCACAGAAGAGGAAGACTGAGCTCTGTCACAACCCTTCACACTGAGCACAGCCTCTCCCTGCTGTTTCACAGGTCTTCTCTGCTCACTTCTACTGTCTCACAGCTTGATAATCCTGTGGTTGGTGCTTCTCTGGAAATTACCGTGCTTTTATTTCCACATGCATTTCAGGGAGGGGAATTAAATAATATCCGTCAAGTTTAGGCTTCCATTTCCCATGTGAAAGGATACGAGCAGGTACTCCGAAGCTGCTGTAAAATGAGTAGGCGTTCAAAGTCCATAGTACAGCCCATGCAAAATAAAGCTGCAGCAGCATCGCTATTTGCCAGGCCCACCCTGAAAAACATGAACAAAAGCTTGCTCTGTTCTTGCCCTTGCTGCACTAGGTTGTGACAGTGAGGCTGAACTTGGCTTTCTTGCCGTTTGTCAGGCATGCTGATGTTGTCTAAGCACCTTGTCTGAAGAGAAGGTGGGGGGAACTTCTCAAATCTCATCTGCTGAATGCCATACCCACCGCATATAACCTTTCAAATGAAAACCAAACTCACCAGCTGGCCACAACTCCATCCTGATGGCCTTATCACATGATAGGTGACATGGGTCTAGAAACAGTGCAGTGGACTCCACCAGAGTCCTGCAGAGCTTCTCCAGTGACACTTTCTCCAAAGCTGTCTTCACTGCTGCGCTTTTTTGGGGACTCGTTACAGTGTGAGTTCAGAGCGTGAACATGAGCATGGGCATTGGAGCCAGCGCCATGCAACGCGTGCCTTTAAACCACGAGCCACAGGAACACAAATGTACGCAACAGTGAACAAAAAAGCTAAACCCGCTTTCCAGCTTCACCCATGCACGCAGGGTTATGGGGGAAACCCACATCACCAGAAGTGCCCTCATGTGACAACCAGACACCTGTATGGGATGGCATCCCCTCCCCAGGTACACCCGGAGCCTGGCCTCCGACCTGCTCAACAGCTCTGTTTTAATCAGGACTTACCCCCGCTAATGGAATTCATCACGGTAAATGTTTTATCAGTGAGTTCCAAAGGAGTGAAAAGTGATTTGCCACTTACTTGAAGGGGTTGCTGATAATTCTAATGGAACGAGAAATTAGGGTATTTAAACATCTCCTGACAGCTTTATTTAAAGGGAAAATATATATATATATATATATATTACAAGACTAATTAAAATCCCAAAGCACCATTTTCACCTTAAGAGACAGCTAAAGGTTATAAAGGCATCATCAGAAGCACATGGAAGAGTCCTGCGATGCTGCAGGGGGGAACCAAAACTGATTTAAAGCGCATGCCATTCCTCTGAGGAATGTCGGAGTTGCGCAGCTTGGTGAGCCCTCGCATGGAAATCACGAAGGACCACCCCGGTCCTCTGGCAGAGCTCACCAAGAAGGGCCAAGGGGAAAAGAGGTACCTGCGCCTTCATGTTTGCTGGCCGAGAGCGACCCCCGATTGGAACACTTGAGCATCAGCT
>VXAA01002326.1:266787-454714 GCA_013399115.1 Anseranas semipalmata
TAAGCAAAATTTGCTTCCCTGGATGCACATATTCCCCTTTTCCAAACGGAAAGGTATCAATCTGGCCATGGACTGCAGGGCTATAGCAAAGTACACTTTATCGTTCATCTCTTCCTAGCGGACTTACCTGTTTTTACCTACCTTGTATTATATGGTCAAACATGTATTGCTGCGAGGGTTTTGAGCAGCCTTCTTCCCCCTCCGCAACCATGGAGGTTTTTCTCTCAGNACGAGAAATGAATTTTTCTTTTTTTCCTTTCAAAAATGTATGCTTGCCACAGAGAAAAATAGTCCCTTGCAGCAGATGCAGGAAACCAGGCGCCTCCTAAACTGCAAAGTTCCTGAGATAAAAGGAAAGCAAAGCGATAAAGAAGAGAGATCTTTATGAACCAAACCCAATGAAGTGCTGCTTTACAGATATTGCTGGTATTTCTCTCCCTTAAGTTCACTGTCTGCTACTAATACAAAACAAAGTTCAGCCTCACACCCAGGGAAAAAGCAAGGCACGCCCCATTGCCACGCATCTCCTGTGCCTCGTCCCCTTTCGGTCAGTTGTCAAGGAAAGGTCAAACTTCAAAAATTTCAAAGGGTCAAAAGGTAAGAAAAAAAGCTACCAACCTGATTTTTGCAACGCCTTATAACCACTCAGTCTGTCCCAAACTAAACGATTGCACCAAGGGAAGAGTGCCAATGGTCTCAGCACTGCTAAACCACAATTTTTTTTTTTAATAGCTCTGGTTTAGTGATGCAATCAACCCGACAACCTTTTCCCCTTCAGGCTGAAAAGGCTCCGTTCTTACCTTTCTTTGTTGCCTTCCAAAAACCCCTCCGACGTATCCGTCTCCCCCAGGACTCAACTCTCACGTCACCGTGCGTGCGATCGCGTGCCCGGCCTGAAAGGCGTCTTCTGGACAACCCAAGCGGCTGCCATGCAATCGGCGAAGTCAGGAGGGAGCAAACACGCGAGTGGCAGAGCCTTGGCTTCAGAACAAGTTTTATTAACGTTTTGCTTTAACAAACAGCGTCGTATGAAGGCATCGATTCTTTACGTTTTCCGATGTATGGCACAGACAAAAGGAATAACGACGGACTCGGAAGCGAATTCGGCGTGTAAACGACAGACTAACAGAAGAGGCGTGTTATAGCCTACGTAGCTGTTATACCACCTATTAGAAGACATTTTGCAAGCAACATTACATTTCTTACGTTTCTTTGCATTTAAGTAAAAACATAGTTTTGATCGAGAAAATTACTTTTTCTTTTTCTTTTTCTTTTTTTTTTAAACTTTCCTTTATATCACAAATGTCAGGGTAAGGCAAATCCTGGATGAATTGTATGATAAAAACCCCTATTCCCCAAGAAAATAGATCCAACGTACTGTGCTAAGTTTGTCGGTTTAAAAGCAAAGCAGGCATGCACTGCATATAGAGAAATGTCTTTTATTTACTTACTGTTTTAATCGAGTGCATAAAGCAGAACGGGGTTAATTCATAAGGAGGCTTTTCCAGTGCTTTAGAGAAAGATTTGCAATTAGCCGCATTGAATGCATGACCCAGTGTTACAGACAACGTCTCAGACATCTCCTTTGGAAGTCAGCGCGGAAGGAAACCTGTCCATCATCGGAGCGGTCACCAGCCGGAGGATCAGTGCACCTCACAGCAGGGACCGGCGCTTTCAGAAATAGGAGCTGCAATGTTAAAGCAGAGTCTGATACTTTGGATGCAGACATCAGCACTGAAGGGCTTCTCTTCTCTTTACGCCACCTATCAGGGACCAAATTCTAGTTTCAAACCAAAGTGCACGACAAAAATCACTGTGGGGAGATTCCGGGTCTGACATTCGTTCTTCTACAAAACCTGCTCCCCACATCTCTACTGCTCCAGCGACATCAGCAGAGACTGCATCAAGGGGCGCGGGTCCGGCCACGACCGACAAGCCCAGCTGAAGGACTCGTGCTGCCCAACTATACCTGCTCTGCATCTAGTGAAAAAACATAAAAAGCCAAAACAAAAGGAAAATCCACCTGAAGAAAGGTAGAGACACATCTGAAAATCATCCTGCAAGGATTTATTGGACTCATATGTTTCCTTCCTCAACACTTCCTACACTTCTTGGCTTCACGCATTGCCACTGCATCTTCAGGAAAACCTTTCACAGCTTCAAAGACTCGCTGCCGTTCAAGAACCAAGGTTAAATGAAAAGTGCGATGAAATTTCTGTCAGGGGTTACAAAGAGCGTGTCTAACGAGAAGTATTTTTGTAGTTAATTACTTTTCTTTATACCGGTTGGTCTTCACAAGGAGTTGGAGGAGCCTTTGTCTCTGAATTGCCGTGCCCCCATGGCCAGCCTCCCGTGGGGCTCTTCCTTTGGCTCCCTTGCCAAAACTGAGGCTGGCGACCACCTGAGGGACGTACGATAGCTCTGTCGAGGTCAGTTTACCCCAGCTGAGGACCTGGCCATCTAGGTTGTCCTTGATGTTTTTGAGTGGTTCAAGGATGAGGTTTCCAAATCCATTCTCTGCCCTATGGAGGTGTTTCCCTCATGTTCCTAGGTAAAGGGAGCCCTTCGATCCTCGTCTTTTCACAGAGACCACACAAAAAGGGGACTGAAAGGAGAGACACCTAATGCATTTATTCCTCTTCCTCCCGAGATTTTTCTCCGCTTCTCCACCTTCTGTTATGACAGGCTGTTTAAATCAAAGTCACCCGGTACAGAAAACATACAGAAAGATATAGGATGGGCATCACACAGATATGCTCTCTGCAGAGCCGCTGACTGCAAAACTGGAATCGGCTGGAAACAAGGTGAAGGAACAGCAGGAGAAAATCCACATCCCCAAAGACACATTTTTGTGTCTGGCAAAATAACGGGGATGGGAAAGAACAACAGCCGAGGGGAACACAGAGTCCAAAATGTGTGGATATAGAGTAGGCACCTAGCAAATCTAGGAAAACTAGCAATAGTATAAAACCGATTCATAGGCTTACACCAGCTCTTTTGATTCTTCTAAAGCTGATCCAATGGCTTTACGTATCCACCAATCTCCAGGAGAACCGTACGATGACGAAGCTCCTCGAGCTCTTCTCCAGCTGTCATCTGGGGTAGGCGGCCACAGGAGCCAGCACGTGGAAATATTCTTCCACAAAAGATCCCACAAAAAGCAAACGTACTGGAGCTGTACACAAGGTGAAAGGAGGCAGTGTTTCTAGGGGCCACACTCTCACAGGGAAACCTGGGGCTTTCATTCCTTTCTTTTCTAATCCTTATCTTGACACCCTTCCGAATCAACCTACAGCAGACAGCAGCCAATGAATGCCATAGCCAATGCTATCTGCCTTAGAGCCACATTTTACTCACTGTTACACCAGCAGAAATGTCATCACCAAAGCTCCTATAGCTGGGATAAATGTAGATCACAGGAGAACAGGTATCTTTCCTTGTCTTGGAAAATGTCATGCCTTGGTTTTTGGTAGTAAATAACTATTCTGGGATCAGTGCCTATTTGGGGGGAAAGAGAGAACACTGTGATGATTTTGTTTAAAATGGTCCAATTACTATCGGAGGCATTGTAAAATATGCTTTGTAGCACATCGCAGCCCGGACACAGGTTGCATGCTCCTCCGTCGTGCGTATCGTCTATCGGTTTCATTTACAGCATAGTTGAGAACTCGACGTAAAACCCTTTTGTTCCTCTTCTAAAAATTTCAGTGCAGCATTTGCTGGCAGAACAATTGACATATGGTGAGACATTCTTATCCAAATAGCTGTTAATTGCTTTTTTTTTTTTAATTTAAAAAAAATCATGCATATGCAGTAGAAAATATAATGAGGGCTCACACAAGATACGGTGTGAAGCTGTTAAAGCCAGAAGCCATATCTAAAGATGTTCTGAATGCAGAATGCCTGCTATCCTCCGTCACTCACAGGCTGCAGGAAATATCTGTTGCCTACCCCTGCTCGAAGGCCGTACTTACGGTGCATGGATTTTGAGGTGTGTGGACCTCTCCGGGAAAGAGTCAGACTGCTTTGGGGCGCTGACTGTTCGAGGCCTCGTGCGTTATTCACATGCAAGACCCACTGAGGGGCACAGCGCAGCTTAGGCTAGTCGCAGTTTAGCTTTATCGTGCTGGAGAGATCTCCTCCGAGCCTGCAAACAGCAGGGCCAGGGGAAATCCTGAGGGTCAGCGAGATGATAGAGTTAACGCGCAAACTCTGCCTCCAGCACGCTCACGGTCCGGCCGGCGCCTCTTGTAGCAGCCAGGGTTCGGAGCTGCCGACTGCTCCACACTGGCAGAAGATGCCAGGAGCTGCTGATCGACAAGCCTGGAGGCGGGCAACGTGCAGAGGCGTCTCCATCAATATTGGTGAGATTTTGGAGCAGCTCCTCTTTCAAACCCCTAGCACAAGGAGCGTTGCTGTTTATCAGTGCATGTGGATTGTAATCCTTTGTGGCAGTTCATGTTCTCAAAGCAAATCTCCATTTGTATCCTAGGGAACAGTTTGAAAAAAAAAGGGGAGTCGGGGTGGGGGGGGAATGAACGTGCTCCCACAAGTTGCCTGCAGACATTACCACAACCGGGAAAGAAGATAAAGTTGCCAGAAAAGGGGTGGGCCTGGAGACAGGCTAATGATACGATGGAGGAGGAAAAGAGACCCAATATAACACAGGGACTCGTAGTTCAGAAGAAACTGTTGTAATTGCAGGGATAATTGCAAAACATCGTTAGACCTGGGAAGTTGTGTTTCTTTCCAACAGGTTTACAGAACAAAACTCAATGAAGAACAGAGAAATTAAAGCAAAGAGTAATTTCCCCAAAGCTCCCTCCCCTCCCAACCCATGGAGCACCTCTGCGTGCTCTTTTCTGCCAAGAATGATGCCATAGGATGTCAGCGCCTGCCCTTCGGGTTTCGTCAGGTCTCTCGTCTCCTGCATCCTTCCTTCATCACAGAGGGGAACAGAGAAAGAAAGAAAAAAGGCAAAAATTTAAAAGCCTGCACAGAACCCGTGTCTCATCTTTCTAGCACAGCAGCCTAAGGTTTCTCTATCCATCACATGCACAGAACATGCGTGTGTCACATGCTATATATACATATATAACATCTACTGTTATCTCTGCAGTGTCTCATATCAGCACAGCACCTCTCTCTCCCGCTGAGGAAGACCTGGCAAGCTCAGCGCCTATTTCTGCCGTAACGGAGTACCACAGCCATCAGTCTGTAGCTCCGTGCATGCATTTATTCTGTGAATCGCCAGAATAAATTCCCCTGCTTACAGAACTCCCTTGCTCACAGCGCATCGCACCAGCTTGTTGGCTGGGCTCAGCTGATCCTCCGGCTCCTGTGTGCCAGAGCTCAGTCCTGGTGCTAATATGGGAACTGGGGCCTCCTCCTGCCATCCACATTTATTCCATTAGCCAGTCAAAGGCAATAATTTACCTGCACAAGGCCTTAAGACAAAGTGTTGGTGAGGCCTTTCTTCAGTTCATATGACCCATGACCATCACTGCCCATTTTGTGCTGTGAACCTGCCCGTGTTTCTCAGGCCGACCATTTGCAGAGTGATTCTTCCTGTCCCAAACTATCCTTTCATTACTTTCCTCTCCACTGCTTACTCATTGCTGGGTTTCAAACAGAAATCAGCTTTCGCACACTTTCTAAAAATCATGGCTTTCTGCACCAGGGAGCAAACACACACCCCAGCCACAGTCAGAGTGCAGCACCCGTCCCCTGCATGGTGCCGCAGAGATGCTTGCTTGCACGGATGCTCACCAGACACAAAGTACACAGGCCCTGAAGGAGCTCTGACATGATCCCAGAGCCTACGAGCTGGCCGGTCTCCGGCTCACGGCTGTGTGAGGAAACGCGGCTATGGAAATCGGTGATGCAAATTGGCAGCACTAATTAGGGTTTCGTGTTTTCCTGTAGCAACGTGCTATCTAGCACAGCCTGTCTTTCTGCTATCCGAGTCCCCAGCTCTGGCGGGTGCTTCAGTGCCAGACCACGCGACATTTTTTGAAGACACCACATTAAAATACTAAAGACAGTAAGCAAAGACCTGAGAGAGCGCTGTACTTTGAGGTGTAACGAGCTGAACGATCCTATCCCACAGACCCGCTCCTTGCAATTAAAACAGCAGCAACAGGGTCAGAAGGGCTCCAATAGAGAGCTGCAAAGAGTTCAATTCCTACTGCTAATCCTGCACTTCCCATTAAAAAGCTCAGAAAATCCTTTTGTAGCCCTGCTCAGGCCCCTTTGCTTCAGGAAGGTGCCAGTAGAGCCAGACCTTGCAGTGGAATTGAGAACATTTATTAATTAATTGCTAATTGCAACATTATTCTACTGAACTTCACCTTCATGAAGCAAAAACGACTGCAGCCCAAAACGTTCAGATATTAATTTGCATGGGAAAATGCAGCCTGAAATACGGACTTCCTACAGAACACGTGAAAGCAGCAATAACTGTCAGATACATTTTTTAAATCAATGAAGGGTATTAACCTTTCAATGTATTTTTAACAGTGAGGATTTTATTAGTTTCTTTTCCTTCTTTTCCCTAACAGAACATACAACCAGAGGCTCGGGAAGGGGGAAGGAAGAGCCGCAGAAGTCATATTTTAATTGCGAAGGCGCCTTCTAGTTTTGCTTGGGTACATTTTAACAGGGACCCCATCAGCTGTATTTCTCACTCCAGCAGTACAGCAGCATATTGTCAATATGCTGACAAGGACAAAGGGGTAGGCTCAGTAATAAGACCTTGTATTTTAAATCTCTCTGATACAGCTGCCACTGTTGTAAAGCTTCTATATTTGGTCTTGAGCTATATGAAATCCTATTACAAGCATAAATAACACACCTTGCTGTATATGATATTGGCATCTCACACTAACCCTACACCGAGGGAGCGCTGTGTATTAACGCTTGAAAATTCTACTTCTGAGATAGAAAATGCAACTGCTTCTTGTAGCTGAGGGTGGGCCCTGGACTTTTGTCTGCCTAGCAAATTACTCATTTTTATCTAGGGGTGAGGCTGTTCACATTCGTAAAGAATTTTGCGGCAACATCCACCGTTGTGCATTCTTGCAATAGCACCATCATTTAGCACATAAAACAGTAAAGCTCCGAAAAGTGGCACAGCTCCAGAAAGCAGCTCGCTGCCTTTGCCTTTGCCTTGTTTTACAGCAGTATAGTTACAAGTGATGTGAGGCATCGGAGAGCCAAGGGCAATAAACCCCTTGTGACGTGAACCTGTTGTTCCCAGAATACAGATCGTACAGAACTGAACTCCGTTCCAACTGGTATAAATTGCCTGTCATTTTCCTAAGCAATGCCAAAAATCGTTCACTCAGTTACTCTTCCGTTGCTTATCTCGGTGCTGTCCCGCCTTCTGATGATCTAAGACCATGCACTGTCTAAATCCGTTACAGCTGCAGGATGCTACTACAATATTTACTTGACAAATCAAGTCTACTGGATATTTTTATCTTTTTGCGCAATAGAAGCCCTATTAGCCAAATTCTTTTCTTTTGTGCTCTGTCTTCCTTTTTGTTTTTACTTTTTGGTGAATTCTAACTGTAATTGTGGTCATTTCTAAAGCAAGTTTTCAAACAGAACCAGAATGGAAAGTGGGGGGGCAAATAGCCATACATGTCTTACCTATTAGTTAAGCTTCCTGCGCAGTTTCTGTGGGATCCTTTATACTTTCAACTTGACTACTCATTTCAGCTGAAAACAAAACAAGACAGTTGTCACATACTATTCAGGATACATGTTAAGTTTATCACTTTGAGTAATAACCCCTCCTAGCCCAAAGGGCACAGAGTTCAATTATAGCATTGAAAAATTCTGTGCCGTAAATCCACAAAAGCATCTCTTACACTAGCCGTCTTAATCTGCAGTTACACAGAAACCCTGATGAGCAGTTCTGCAAGGGCATACACCTCAGCATCACGAGAAATGCAAGCCTCTGGATCTAGATTTTCCTTTTGGTCCAAATTCATCGAGTTTAACTCCGACACCTACTGGAGGTGCCCAGCTCAAGAGCTTAATGACCCTCCTCTGCCTCTGTAGGCAACTGACAGAGATAAAGGTAAGTCCAAAGGGTGATTTAGAGTTTCGCCGGGCAAAGCAGTCATGACCTTTGCCCGTTGCTGCCGCCGTGTCACCGTGCTGCAGTGAGGGGGTTATACGGATGCACGATCATTTCTTCGGCATCTGACAGGGAGATTTTTCACATCAGCCATGCTAATGAGGGCTGCGGATCTCTCAGCTTCCCTTCGTGAGAGCGGAAAAGGAAGGATTCCCTGCATGAAGCCTTCAGCTGAGATAGCAAACCCTTTGATTTGAACATCCGCGGGCCTTTGACAACGTCCCCGGCAGGACCTGGACTGTGCCGTGGGCCAGATGTGGATCCCTCCCTAATTACAGAGATGCTGCCTCTGCCTCCAGCTGTCCTTGAACTGTGAACTGCAGGAGGCTACGAGAGGAGCCAGGGGCAACAGCACTATATTCCTACACGTACTAGTTTACTTGCGTACTATCAATTTACACAAACAACCTTATTTTTCCATACAAAATTGCTAAAAAAAAAAGAAGGCTTACATCCATTTCAGTATGACCTTTGTCAAAAATGACATCTAAACTACAGCACACCTGATCAATTCTATCTAGGCTAAATACAAAAGGGTTCTTTGGCACATGCATTTTTAGGAGGAGTATTTAGTATTTGTTCTGGAACAAACTTGAATGAGGTCATTTACACTTTTTTTCTGGTTTTAACCTTGCTTTATGTTGTGGCCTCAGCTGCAGATTACGAGTCATTTGATGTGGGTGACAGGGAAAACCCTCAAACCTGAATGGAATGTTTGGAAACTAAGAGAAGACAAGGGGAAACAAAAGGCCAAAAATCAATAGCTACTTCCAGCCAGGTGGTATGATCTCCTTCTGAGTCAATATCATGTCAACACACCTGTTAGGATTTTGATGGATTATTTGTAAATTATTCATCATCCATATGCAGAACAGATCCCGTAATGGCTTCCTGGATGTATGCAATGAATAACAAGAAAAGTATCCGCTCCTGATTACGGAGCTCTGATGCACATTGCATTTAGCGATGTTGTGTTCTTTATACGCATTTGCATAGCAAAGACAGGATGCTTAATAAAAAATCATTAAGGGAAGGCTGCTGCACACTGATGACAGCAGCCTTTCTCAGCCTCATTATGTCAGCCGGTTTCACTGGCTTGGTTTTCTGAAAGTACCATAAGGCTTCGCTCACATTTCACAGAGATCTCTTTCAAAACTAAAGCTTCATTTGAAACCCGAGATTAAGCTCTGTCGGCATCCCGAATGAGCACACCTCCTTCCCCCCTTTCTGTTTTTACAGCTCCGAGCAGTCGGCCCCGCTCCTGCAGGCAGCACATCGCACTGAGGTGGGCGAGCTGCAAACCGCCCGGGACCTCTTTATGGGTCACGAAGAAGCACAGGAGAGCCCCGGAAGACCCTGACACCTGGAGGCGGTGGGAGAGCAAGAGCAACCACCGAGTCCCACCCTTCTGTGGTGGAAACCACAGCCGGACACCCTGGAACACCGGCGCTAAAAGAACCCATCACGCGCCCGCTCGCATGTGCTAAGGCGCTGGTGGGTTTCGCTGTCAGCTTTTCTCTATGTGTCAGTGACTAAACTCAGCTCCCTGCATTAACGCTGATAGGGACAGGAAGATCTAACTGAAGGATAAGCTTCTGCAGACCACTGGGTGAACCCCAACAACAGATGTCACTACAATGCCACCTACGTAATCCTTTATATTTAGCCCGAAAACAACACGGCCACGAAGCACCTACCACAAGAGCAGATGGGAGGATTGCCACCGGGTATGAGGGGATGTGACTCACCAGCCTCGCTGCCTCCCAGCGCGAGCTGGTGCCGGAACGACGTGGTTAGACCCAGGCGCGCTACATCTGATCACATCACAAGCCAAAAATGGCCTTCTCGACATTACCTTACATTTTTAGAGGGGTTAAACTGCTAACTTACATCGACAGTCTTTTTGCACCGACAGTAACACACTACAACAGCCACCAGCTCAGCGAAGCACTGAAGTTCAAGGAGGCTGCCCATCACCTCCATTCAGTTTTACCTGCTGCCCCTTCTGCACCTTCGTGTGGGGCTTTTTACAACAGAAATAGACATTTCTCTGCAATGGAAATGGACGTTTCCCTGAACTCTTCCCGTCTGTTTTCTTCTTAAATTCCAACCTGTTGGGGAGGGCTTGTCTGCATCTCCTCTCTCCATCCGTGAGCTGCTTAACAGCTCTCAAATTAAGACTGGGGAAGGGTTTCCCCTCAAAAGCAAGCAAGCTCCCCGCAAGAGGAGAAAAAATAACCCAGCACATAGTTCACACTCGCCAAAGCACTGCAGCTGAAGCAGTGGATGCACTTCGGCAGCATCCCGTCTCTCCCCTACGACACAGCTACGTGTTTAAAGGTCAGGTAGCCAGGAGTCACAGCGCAGCATCTAAGCAGAGAAGACAGGTAAATGGGAGACTGGAAAACTAAGTTTAGAGTTGTCTGAGAGAGACAGCGCATTTCCCCCCCAGAGGAAATTATGCTGTAGACCTGGACAGCAGATGAAAGAAAAGTATTATTGTATTGATTTAAATAGGAGCTCAGTCTGACTCTTACTTGCAAATGTAATCTGTTTCTTCAGCTGCTTCCTAAACAATGTTTCCCTTTGCATCTATGTTACTTGGCTATAGCACATTCAGCTGTAACTCCAGACTGCTCAGGAAAGAAAATTATCTATTTTGAATCAAGCCCACTGTGCCGCGATGAAATTTGTGCACCTGTTTACTTGGTAGTTACTTGTTTCTTGGGTATTACATCAGCAGCAAAAATGTGTGATGGCGTTAGCTGCTGAGATCTTGCTTTTATATTGCTCCTGTGAGTCACGTGAAGGTCAGGGTACTGGTGCTGCATTCATCAGCTCGCAGTGGCTTATGAAACAATCTGAAGTTTCAGGTTTGACACTTCTTTTGAGCTCGCTGCATTTTTTTCTTTTCTCCTATTGTGTCAGCAAGTCAAGATGCAGCTTTCCGCAGGCTTGAAATAAAAAAGGCGAATGAGTAACTCCATTATTAAAGGAGTGAAGAGTTTGATCCGCCTAATACCAGCTGGAAATTAACATCTACCTTAGTAATCTTTACAGCTTCGGTGGAAGAGAAAAAAAATTGTCTGTTGGCAGAGAAACACCGCCTAGGAAACCAATCACCAAAGGTGGTTTTTGTCATCATTAAAAATACTAATCAGCAAATCTGTCTGGAGTACAAGAAATTTAATAACCGGGGATCTTTGCTCTGGTTGCTGACGGAGATCACCAGCAGCAACCTGTATCTCTGTATATATGCACCTATTCAGGCTTACATGTACCCCCCGGCCCCGACAGCTTGCTTGATGGACAATCATGCCCAACTTTCCAATACTAGTAATTTCTGAAATATATCACTATTACATCCCTGCCCGCTGGATGGACCAACATCGAGATCTACCTAATCTCTCTAAACTCTGCATTTATAGAGCACTTTCCACTGGGACACGGTACACAGAATTAAAAAACAGAGCCAGGCTGCCAAGGGGTACCTGGTGATATATTCTTGTGCTTTCAGCTGTGAAGTGATGAGCTCTCCCGAGGTGGAAGGAAGGGGACCAGAGAAAAAATAGGCAATTTACATAAAAATTACTATCAAAGGGAACCTTTTTTATGTTTTGCAAATGTACCCAGTACATTTAGAATTTGGGGGGCTTTTTCAGTGAAACTTAACCCTTCAGAGCATGAGGAGTTTGATCTTTCCTCTGTTTCTGTTTTTTTTTTTTTAACAAGTGATCTTTTTTTAACATGTGATGTACGACCACATGAAAAACAACCTTTAACTATGATCCCAATAGCAAGTTAAGCTGTGGAGAAATGAAGACTTCCCTTGAGAGCAGATTACTTTTCTGCAGCTTTAGTAAACACACTTTTCCCGTCCTTTCAAATGACAGAAAAGTTTGCAGAAAAGGAAGTTACAAGATGAGCTATATGTAAAAGACCTTACAAGATGAGTAAGAATGGAAACAAAAGAAACCTATGAAGATCACCGTTTCAGAAGCCGTCAGCTGAACCAGCTGTGCTGTGCTGCAGCACACATCACAATAGCTGTGTGATCACTCCTTTTTCCAGCAGGAGATCCCTACAGATACTCCTTTGATAAATTTTGATTTGTTTTCTGTAAGTAGCCCAGGACACTCCAGGGATCAGAAATTAAAGTAATTTAACATGACTATGGATTTTTTAGTTGGTTTGTTCAGGGGATGAGGAGAGAAGACTGTTTTGGCTTTGTTCTGCACACTTACGAGTAATAGCATAATCCTCAGCATTTAAAAAACAAAAACAGCGAACTCATTATGCATGCTTCCTTTCCCTATTCTTGCAAAAGCTTCTCTACAGTCCAGTATCAAAATAAGTCACCAGTTCAAATGCTGCAGTATGATCTGGCATCAGAGAAAGGAAATCAGCATTACATTCTTCGTGCAATTACTATCAAAAATAATTTAATAGTTGTATCTTGGAGATGTAAAAAAGTATGCCTTGAATTTATATTATGTAAATGCTGAAGAGGTTAAAGGATGAATCCAAAATCTGTCTTCATTACAGACAGGGGTCTACTTCATGATAACAAATGAAATGGGGACTGTAAGCCCAGTTCTGAGAACACTGCCTTTTGGAGCAGTAAAGAGGACCTTTTGATGAAAGTCCAAGAGAGTCCCTTATGTAGTTTTGTTAAGCTGTAAGAGCACATCTAGAAGGATGATAAAGGGTTTGCCTCACCAAAATCTAAGCACCAGGGCCCTGATCCCATCTAGTGTTTCTGTCCACACAGGAAGAGCGCAGAAGGCCATTTTTTTGTTTATGAACTGGTTATGCACTGCAGGGCTGGAGCAGGGCCCTGGTACTCAGCCCTTGCCGGGACTTGGCCAGACAGCTAGGCCATCCGCTTACCGAAGTCACTAACCAAAAAAATTTCATCGAGCTCCAAGTCAGGAGACATGGGTTGCTAATGTTCACAAACCTGACCAGAACTGCTGCCGGGTCACAAAAATCGTCATTGTTTTATTAGTAGTAAATGTTCTAGGGAGAGAACTTCCCTCTTCTACCAGACTGAGCTACACTGGGACTCTGAAGAAGAAGAGAGGAAGGGAAATCAGCTCTGAGCTAGAAGGAGCTTAATGTCAATTAGAGGTCAACATACGAGTTCATACACTTGCCCCGCAATGGAGTCAGGCACTAGCTCAGAAATTTTCAGAAATATTCTTTTCTGACTCCTCTGTGAGACCAGATACATCTTGGCCAAATCAACTTCCAGACCAAAATTATGGCGGGCCTAAAACATTGATTAGTTAAAAAGCATGCAGATTGAACATACCAATTGAACATATAAACTGAGCCAATTAGCAAAGCAGCGGTATGGCACTGAAAGGTACTTCCACTAGACTTCCAAGGAAGTCCCGTGGGCTCAATTTTTTTGAGAAACATACCCCACTGAATCTTGATGGGCCACTGAGAACATGGATCTAGACCTAAAAGGCCCAGGCATAATTGTTAAAAATTTCATAGGTCTTTAACAGGTGACAGTAGAAATTGCATAAGTTCTCAGAAGACGCAGTTGAAGGGATTATAAACATAATTCTTATTTTGGGGGGGGTGCGGGGGACACGGCTGACAAACCCTAGAAAGGCATGCTGTGTGTTCACTTTAGAACAATTAAAATATTAGAACAACATACCGTCGTTACTTGAAACTTCTGCTGCTTCACATGCGAGTTCAACTTTCATAGGTTCTGCAGAAGTTTCCTCTTTCTCTTCCATCCCTGTAAGACAAGCCAAAGGAGAAAAATTGATACTTAAGTACCTAATGAATGTATAACTCTCAAATTCTGTATGCCTGGTGTTTTTTTTTTTTTTCTTCTGGCATGCTCTTATCTTTATAGACTCTGCTGCTGTATAGAGGCAGCCATTAGAGAAAAGAGCAGAGGATACGGGGGGAGGAACACGGTTTGAAAATAATTGCTTGAATATTTGTAGTTGTCTGCACTCGTTTCTAACTAGGATTGTTAAAACCCCATCATAGTGCGTTCTTCTGCCTCCCTGCCATTCTTTTCCTCATCATTTTCGAAGAAGCCCTTCTGCTCATAAACTGCAATATATGATGGGGACCTAATCACACTTACAAGTTTTTCTAGCTAGCAGAATAAAAATAGATACAGTGAGAGTTCAAATATACTGGTAGTCAGATGCAAAATAGAATTTGAATTTAGGAAAATGCATTTTATTGCTGAAACTCAACATTTTTATCTGTTCTGCCTCAGGCTTGTCTGGAAACTTAGATTCAATCTCCTAACAATATTTGAAATGAGGAAAAAAATGTTTTTGCTGTTTCATACACAGTTCTCCTAATATTCTGCCATTTGGAGTGCTGAGAAGCCAGTTTTTAGTTGATTTCTCTCCACCAGGGTACTGCTCTACTTTTGTGGCCACCGTAAGCCTGTTGCACCTATCCTGCAGTTCAGCCCCAGGATGTCAAGCTATTGGTTGCTAAGTGATCGAGACATTTTGGTTGTTATTATGAGGCAGCAAAGTGTAGAAAGGACTGAAACATTTCATAAATGGTTTACTTTTGAGCTCAAACCATTTACTGCCTCAGTAACAGACATAAAACATTCAAAGTCACACAAACACCTCCTTCCCCTTTCAGTACAGGTCTACAGTGTTTGTTTTTTTTTTTTAAATGCACTTCAGTGTACTACATTTATTTTGTCCGTAAACATGTATTTACCACTGAAGTTTTCCTTCTGATTGTATCTGCAAGCCAATGTACCCTGATGGAGATGTTAGTCTCCTCTGCACTCCCTGTGATGGCAATGCTCTCACAGGCTACTTCCAGCCCGCTCCCTGTAGTTCTACTAAGCGTCGAAATGCTAAAACAAGGAGCCAGCAAAGACAGAAACCAACAAAAACAGCCACCAAAGCTCAATTCACCATTTTGGTGAATGTGAGGGAAAGTGTGATGGATGACTTTACAGTGAGAGAGATGTCACCCATCCTTTTAATAGATCTTACTTCTACTGCAGAAATCCTTCAGTGGATCGTCATATTACCAGTTCCACCTCTTCCCCAGCGGTGTAAATCATCTCCCCGTACAAACACACAAATGCCTGAAAACATCTGCAATGGTGAACTTTGCACGCCAGTGAATGCCTCAGATGGCCACTTTGCATGCATGTCAAGTCCCCGACGCTTCTCCTGGGAATTGAGGAGAGCGAGCACGGTTTTCTCCTGAGGTTTCTTACACAACAAGAGCCCAGGGCTCTTTCTCACTCATGCAGAAGGCCACGCCACTCCACCATGGAAGTGCATGCACATGCCAGGAATTTGTCAAGTATAAGACCAAGAAGGTATGTTCGAAATCCCTGCCCAATTCCTTCTAGTAAAATCTATGAAACTTGGGTGGCCACCAAAGCACTCCTTAATCAAGGAAGATACACTGAAAGATCTCATTTGTGCTACTTTTTGATTAGCTTGGGGAAACTGCTATCTGAAAAACAACATTTTGGAAAAATAACCGCCCCGCCATGAGCGCAGCATTTCCCACCGAGACGCTCAGACGTCTGCTGTAGGGATTCAGGATCCTTGCTAAATAGCAGTGCACTCTGACTGGCAGCTGATGCCTGTGAATCAGGCTTCGCCTCCTCTCAAACACCGTCTATTAACCAAATAAAGCAGATGCGATGTGACAGGTTGTGTCTGGGCTCCCAGCTCCTCTAACAGCTAGAGATACCTCTGCGGTTGGCAGCTACTAAAGACGCCTGCGTGAAGTTCCCCGGCCCTATCCCAAGATCTCCCATTAACTAGCCGGCATGCCTGGCTTCACTGCGCTGCCGAAAGGTTTCTTGCTTTCAATTTCAGAAATCTCTCATGCAGCTGACAGGTGCAAAGGATTATTGGCACGATGCTAGCTGAAGACAGAGCCTAATTAAAGCCACGGCGCTTTGAGCACACGCGCACATGTGTTTGTGCGCGCACGTGCACACACGTGCTAATTGAGGCTGCTGGTGCAGGCATGAAAGTGGAAGGCGTCGAGGACCCTCGATACCCAAAGCTACAGGTTTTCATCTCGGGGGGGGGGGGGAGCAGCCCTTGAGGGAGACCGGGAAGGGCAGCAACAGCAGCTGCAAATCTGCAAAATTACTTTTCACAAGGTTTAGGGCCACAAACATTGTCAGAAGAGCGCTAGTGCTTGATCTGCATTTTCCCTTTCCTTCCCAGTCTGAATAGCTGAATCCCCACCCCTTTGGGGACTGGATTATGGCCACATTGTGTTTTTTATGGCGTATGTTGATTGTTGGATATTGTCAGCAAGAAAATGATAGTGAGAAACAATGTTCAGGGACAAACGAGGCAGAAGATATTTTAATCCTTAACAAAGCCGAGTACCACTGCAAACCCCGGGAGGAAGTTTGTATGCTCTATCAGCTGATCTTAGGGAAGGCTTTCAAGCTCTGTTAACATAAACCTTCATTTCTTCCCTTGCTCTTACTGTGGTGGGGGACAGCAGCATTCACTACACTGCCATGCACGCGGAAAGGGTATTATCCAAAAAGCTTCTCCCCTGCTGTGCAATAAAACTGAGCGCCTTGCAGAAACGAGCCCATTTCACATAAACAGCAGAATCTGAACAAAACCAGAACCGCCTTGATAGCCAATTTATTCCAGAGGCCTCCCCCCATCCCTGGTTTTGATTGCTACAGGTTAGAGCACAAACAAGCGAGGTATTTCGGCTCTCCGAGCGGGAGCTGAGTGTTATGGAATCGGAAGGAGCCTGGGAGATACCACTTTCAATTCCAATTACCATTTCCAATTGTGCTCCTGACAGAGCTCGTTGCCCCAACCCTTTGTAGGCTGCTTACACAATCAGCAAAGCCGCGAGTGACAACAGGCTTCCAGTGCAGGCAAGGGTGGCTCCCAGCCTTTTTAAACACACAAGATAAATATTTACCAGGAAGATAGAAATCTCTGTACTGTTATTTTACCTTTTTTTCTCCTTTACAGTCACAATCTGTCAGTAGTTCCATGGAGTTACAGCTAATACACTGCTCTTTCTCTGGGAAACACAACTCCAAATTCACATGCAATTCATGAAATTAAAATGAAGATGTGGTGTTTGTTGGTCCATTAGCATCAAATGTGCCTGAATACAGAGGTCAGATATCTATCTATTCTCCACACTCATGATAAATTGATAAGTGAGAAGTGTAATCCTCCTCCCCCTCCCTTTGAACAAGGTTTACATCTATATCAAGCGATGAAAGCAGGCAACTATGCAGGCTTAGAAGCTATAACGCAGAGCAATCCATAAAACTCATTTTTACCTGATCATCAGCAAGGCTTTGCTGTATACTGAAGAGTGCCTTTGTAATCAGGAGAGAGAGGCAGGCTCCTCTCCCAGGTAATTCAAAGCAAAATCCTAACTCGTTCTCTCCAGAATCAATGAATCTCATTCCTGGAAGGTGCCTAAATTGGGTTTCTGCTGTCAGCTGCCCAACTCCAGGGAGTTTATTTCTCATTGTTGACTGGCGAGGGAGCCAGAGAGACCAGGCTCTCTAGGCAGCGCCAGCCTCCGAGCCCTGCCTTGGCAGAGCCCTCCTGCCGGCTCCGGGCTAGGGGTTATCCGATGGGCTTTGAAGCAGGAAACTGGATTTCTGCAATTAGTTCCCAGCTAGTTATAATGTCGGGGACTAGCTTTACAACAAACAGAAAATGAGATTTCATGCATAAATGAGTTCCGCCGGTGCAATCAGGCAACACCCAGGTCACTTAAATCTTAAAAAAATCCCCAATTTTAGAAGTCTTGCAACTAAGAGTAAAATCCTTGCCCTAGGATCATTCCGAATTCTTGAAGAAAAACCAGTTAGCAATAAGATAACAGTTCAAGACTATTCTATTTTTTCAGGTAAAATGGCAAGGTCATCGCTTCTGGAAAATACCTGCCCAGCAGTTTTGGGTAATGCCACAGGATTTCCAATAAAATGCTATCCTGCCCATGGATGATTTGCAGCCAAGGGAAATTCATTAGTCATAAATTATTTGTCAAGCAGTCGCTTCTACTCCGGTTATATACCTCTCTGGATTACATAATATGAAAACTACATTGTAGCTATTCTGAATGATCCAGATTTCCCTGATTCACAGCCTCTAAATAACTTTTTTTTTTTTTATTTTTGCATTTAGTTGAAATATGCTTCCCGCAATTTGGAGACAGTGAGAAACAGAGGCTCGTTAAAATCTGAATTTCTCCAGTTAAAATTTGAAGGCACCATTTTTCATCCACAGCAACAAAAATGAAAGACAAAGCTCTTCTGACCCAGAGCTGCATTGTCTTATCTGTCAAAACCAGTTCCATTTCTCCTGCTCTGCAAATAGCCAGGGCTGTTTTTTCCTTCTTCCCAGTCATTTCACTGTAGCTGTTTGCTAATGTTACTGTCAAGCCTTCACGTACTTTGTTTACTGCGGTATTTTAGTAGCATAAATGCTGCTTCACTTAGGAACTAGAGGGCCCGGTTTGACTCCTATTCACCACCTCCATCTGGCACGACTGACCCTTTTAACCAGACCAAATTCTCCCACAAAAAAAGATTTATGCTGTCTTCGTGTATGGCTCTACGTGCAAAAGCACCCTACCTGCTGCTCTCAGGGCTCTAAATCACAGCAATCATGGCCCATCTTAATTTTGTTATGTTAAAGGCTGAGGGCAGTTTCCCCCTCGCTGTCCTTCCGCGATGCCCAGGTTGGGTACGAGTATGAGGTGCAATTCAGTGCAGCTTCATTAACAACAAACGTCTCCATCTGTTAAATTGGAAATATTTTACCTTGATCAAAAAACTCCCTGGCAATTAGATGCCACAGAGATGAAAAGAAAACTCGAGATTTCAGAGGAAGGTGTACTGGCTGGGATGCCAGCTTTGCCAGGCTTTGGAAGGAGCTGAGCATCGTTTCTTAATGTCATGCGTGGGCTGTCAGGATTCACAGCCCCTTCATCACTAAATGANGGCTTTGTCTCCTAGAGTAACCAGTGCAATGAGGCTCCCTGTCCCTCCAGTGTGGTGTGCATCATGTCACCTCTGTGTTTGTGCATGCATCTGTACCTAACGGCATTGCACTGCTTCCAGTCACTGTTATTTCCAGCTCAAGCTGAACTGCAATTTTTTTTAAGGCGACTTAAAAGTGTCTTAGATCCGCTTATCCCTGTCCCCTTCCAGTTCTTTATTAAATATACTCTTAGTAAATCTCATTATGCCTCCTTTTCCCTAAAGGTGGGAATGGGAGTGCAGGGAGGATTGTCTCTCAGCAATATGGTCCATAAGACCCATACAAATTGGGCGTCTCTAAAATCGCTAATGCCCATCAGGAGCTCTTTGTATCTTTTGTCTCTCTGTAACAACAGGATAAACCTGCACACAGCAGGCTCTTGATGAATGCAAGGGCATATCATTTTAAGAAAAGGCCTTTCTGAGTTTTTATTCTGACAAAGAGGCCACAGTGCTGTTTTCCAGATGCTCTTTCTGTGAAACCTCTCATCAGAGAAGAGCCCTACGGCACGGAATATCTGAAACGGAGCACCCAGAGGCTTTCATTGCATTCTTCAACTGCTGTCTGTTAACATAACTAAAATGTTGCCCGGTAGCATTCAAACCAGTAGATTTCCTGGCCCAAACTGCTTTAAAAGCTCTTGTGCGCTATTTCCTTGTCTGTAAATGAGGCCGATAGCATGCTCAGTGGTCTTATGAAAAGTATAGGTGTTCTGAAAACACAGAGGTCTCTAGAAATGGCATGATTATTTTCCTTTCTTTCCCATTCTGTCATTTTCCCTGCCACTTTTCACCGCTTACCAAATTCCTGAGTTATGTGGTTCAGTTCCTGATCACTAGCCTCCTGATGCTAAAAAGCTCGTGGGTGTGAGGAATTGCAGCACTGGAGGATCCCTTCACTTAAGCCAGAGGAACTCTCCAGGCTCACCTTCCATCAGCGAGAACTGACCTTTGAGCATTCCGAAACATTCTTCTAATTCCTTGGTTATTGGAACAAGCCTGCTGAACAACCACCAGCTGCCCAAATGATACTGGTACATCCATTCCCATTGCAACGCATTTTGCCCACACACCTGCCATGCACATTGCCATGCTTCTAGCCTGTCTCCAGCTATTCTTGTACAGCAGGTTTAATCCTTCTTTGCACCACTAATCTGGGGTGAGGACTCGATCCACAACTTTGAAAAGCTGACCCAGTGCCCATTGGCTTCAATAAGCCTTGCTTTCCCCTCCATCGCGAACAATTGAACAGCTTGCCCTGTCGCTGGATTTTCCATCGGCACATACTGTGCCCCTTCAAACTCCATTTCAATCTTGCGTTCACTGTACTTTCTGAGCACTTCAAATAATCCTGCTGTAACTGCAGCAAAGCAATAGACTGTGAAAGCAAAGAGGTCCTGGATCTCATAAGCAGGCCACATTTGTCAGAACACCACTCTATTTATTCCAGAAATGGTAAAGAAATTTTCCATTTCCCCTTCTGGAGCCACCCCAAAAAGAAAAGACCACATCAGTCCTCATCCCTGAGTAGCTGTACCAGAACTAGGTAGGTGCTGGGAGAGAACAGAAGCGATAATTATGAGAAAGAGAAATCATAAGGAAAGGGCAGGAAGGTAAAGGGTAAGAGCCTGAGAGGACACAAATAGCAAATTGCCCAAGAACTGGAAGGGACAGAAGTCCCTGCCAAACATTCAAAAACTCTCAGGCAAGCGCCCACATCTTTTACAAAGTCTCCAGCTCTGGCTATAACGACGAGGACAAGCGGGTGAAAAAGCACGCCTTGCGCACAGGACAAAAGGAGGCTTTGCCTGAGTTTCTCAGAAAGTGCAGCCAGGGCTGCTCACCCTTACGACTGCAACCATTTATTTCTGGGGTCACTGCTTCTGAAAGAGATTACTGCTGAGTCAAAGGGAGCCCTGGAAAACACTCTGTTCAATTCCTTTTCAAGGAGACTATTGCCAAGTAGATGAAGAATGAGCTTCAAAGTGGCAGAGAAGATCAGCAGAAGGGTAAATAAGGAGGGTGTATGTTTCTACCTGAAAGGCAGTAACAAAATACTATGTGGGAGAGAAAGAGAGTCTTTCCTGTTATTTATCCCCAGACCCCAACCTAAATTTTGCAGCTTAAAATAGAACAGAATGTTCTCAACAACGAGAGGAGCACAAAGTTCAACAAAGTTCTGTTAATGGATGGGACCTTACAGGCACGCTGTAATTTTCAAACATTTTGTGATGTAAAGATGTAACAGCCAGCATGAAAAAGCGAGAAAAAAAAAAAAAGAACAAAAAAAACACTTACTAAAAACTTGGAGAACCAGAGGTAGAGTATACATCACACCTGGCTGAAACATCTTGCTAGTTGGAAAGAGCACTTCCATTTCTAAAGGCTCATCAAGTCCCAGCCGAGCACTCTGTTTTAATTTTTATAAACCTGCTGGCTTCCTAGAACTAAGCCGAACAGAATGTGAAACTCATTTGCTGGAAAAAAAAGTGGTAATTGGCAGCACTCAATAACAAAGACCTCACAGGTGATGCTTATCATATCTTTTTCCCCTACCAAGACACATGTTCAGTAATGATCATTTTTCAAAAACAATTAAAGAACTATACACTTTTTTTTTTTTTTTTTTTTTTTTTTTTTTTTTTGAGTTCTTCTCTGGCTCTTTCAAAGCCAAAGCTTTACAGTCAGCTTCAACTATATGGTGATTAACACAGATCTACTATAAAGGAATAATTTTGCTATTGAGATCCCCACCTGTTTCTGTTGTCAGACCTGTTGCTTTGGACCTAGGTGGTGACTCACCAAAATATAACAGATGTTTAAACAACGCACATACACACTTGCCCTCACATAGATATTTACTTTCAAGGGCAGTAGGAATTTTTTCTTAAACAAATGGCTGTTTTTTTTTTTTTTCCCTCTGTAAAGAAGGAGATAGCTGAGTGATAGATGACAGTGCTGGATGTTACTGAAGGCGATGCTCCCCACTCTGCTCGGGAAGCGCCATGTGCCCTATGGAGAAAAGCCATCACTGAAATCTGGCTTCTGGAGATTCGCATTGCTTTCACTGTCAGAGGGTGTCATTAGTGCTGATTGCTGCCCCCAATTCTCTGGTGAAAGCCTGGCTTTCTCCTCCACAGTGGTGAGCGAGCCAACACTAGCCAGCTAGAAAGGAATTAGAGGAAAAGCAAACATATAGCAAATGCTATATTACCATATTACCTCCTAAGCATAGATGCCATTTTTAATTTCTACTGATAAATTGATGAATGTAAGAGAAAAATTTCATGACAATCACATGGAGTAAGATGTTTCCCCAGGATCAATGTCAAAGCACTGCAATATAATGAAGTGCCCGATGTCCTTGTCCTGCTTTAATTGAGAGCTCCTGCTCAACTCAACCATACTGTAATATTGAAAGCATCATTCAGCGCTTGTCTATTCACTTCTCATTTTGGGGTGTTTATATTCCCATCAGAACATTTCATATTCTGAAGAAATTTGTTGTTCCAAATGCTGAATTTGTTGGTGCCCGGCTTTCAAGCAGAGGACTGTCAGGTACATGAGAGCTATCTGCAGCTTGTTTTGTTACAAGATAGAGCCCAGCAAGCAGCTTCAGTAGGAGGGAAAGAGAAAAGAAGAAATGCCTTATATTTAACTCCAGAGAGGAAGGAGGGCTGGAACCCCACTCACAGGCACTTCCTGATCACATTTGGCCACCGGGACCCGAGGCTCAGCTGAGAAGAGTTCAAGCGCTCACCCGGCATCACCCGGCACTGGCCCTACAGGTTTCAGCGTTCAGCTCAGCACAGCTAGGTCAGAGCAAGGGCTGGGCTCATCTCTGGCTGCCCCATGCCAGCAGGGAACAACCTCATCCTCCTTCCAACACAGAGACATAGAAGTAAGCCATGAGAGGACCAAAATCCCTAAATCATAGCGCTGCCAGAGGGAACTGCATGCTACATACACCCAAACTGAGGCAAGCCTAAAAGAACAACCTAGCTTACCAGAGCAGTTGTTTCAGCTCAGAGGTAGCAATCGTGCTTTTCTATGCATTTCAGAGGCATGTTTTAAAACTCAGCTTTTACTACTGACATTCTGAGCAGTGAGGGAGGTGCAGAGCCAGACCACGATAGTGTAGCTGCTATTTAATACTCAAAATACTTGCACTGGTCCTCCTGACACTCACCCTCCTCCCACAAAGCCAGGAATGTTTCCAAAACACTAAAAAGCAAAACAGAAAAGAAAATTTCTGCGGGTTGCTTTGGAAAAGAGTCATCAACAGCCCGGGTGTTACCACCTGCACCTTAGGAGCTTACCGCCACATAATGATTGGTTGGACCGGTATTTCCTGGCAAGGGCAATGATTGGATTTAGAATATCACCAAATCTATCTGCTCTATCTCATGGAGAAAATTTTAAGGCAAAATTCCAAACTCACAGTGTAGGGTTGAATTTTTTTTTCCGCTATAGAGCTTCCAGAAAAACAATTTTGCAGGCCAGGAAAAAGCAAGTATCAGTACTGGCAGTCATATGCTTGCTTCTCTTCCTTGCAGAGAGCCATTATGCAGTGTTTTCTAAAATTGTAAATGTTCTTTCGGGCTCACAATGGGAAACAACACTAATATGCATCACAGGGTGTGAGATAAAATGTGCAGTGCTATTGTTGCCTTTGATTTGTCTTCCATTTATATCAGCTCTCAGTAAGAATTACAAAAAGACAGAGCTGCAGATTTTTCTTCTCAACTTTTTCACATTTCATCCTTTGTTTGGCTCATAAATTCTAGGGTCTAAGTAGGATGCTACATCAGAGACCGCCATTTACATTTAGATAATGTAATGCAAAGAATACTAACAACTATAATCTTCCCCCCTCTGAACAGCTCCAGAGTACTTCCCAACTGACCTCAGCTTTGTAAGACAGGGATCTGGATTATTTGCTTTAAGCTGAATGTTTCTTTCTCCAGTAAGTCAGCATTCAGAGTTCTTAATTTTTTGCCTTTTTCTTGATTTTTGGAAGTCTCGCTCCCTGTACCACGCCTGCCTTGATCTCTACCTATAGGGAAGGCTCTAGTTTGTAGGCTAGGAAAAGACCCTGAAGATAGTGGGGGAGTGTGACACCTACAAGAGGAAGGACACTTTGTTTCTTGCATGTTCCCTGAAAAAACAGGTAGCAGACAGCCCCAAGGAACAGCTTGCTGATTACAGGGCACTTATGAGATACAGCTTTTCTTCTTCAGGACAGTATACAAGGACTTGCTAGTTGTGGGCGAGCAAAAAGCCTGGAGAGGTCCATCCTGCTGTTACTGGTCCCTCTGGCAACTTTATAAGCAGGAGAACAAGGGGTCAGAAATCTACTCTGGATTTCACACATATCAGAGACTTATTTGTATCAAAAGCAAGCAAATCCAAATAGAAAGATAGACCAAAGCTGGCTCATGACTAGAGCATTACTGTTATTTTTTTAATTTAGGTAAAAATTGGAGCAACTCATTTGGAAAGCTTTAGCACATTTTTTTTCCTCAACAATCTCACCTACGCTTTGAATTACTGAAGATTCCTCAAAGTCATGTTATATCTTGAGCCACCAAACAGAAATTGGAGGCCAAAAATACAAACCACATAATACACAGTTTGAACAAAAGTCTTTAAGGAAAAAAAGGGGGGGGGGGGGTCTTTCATTTTTGTCTCAATATGTTTCTTATCAGAGAATGTGCTTTCAAACAGAGCAGGATTTTTTCCTTTAGCACTGGAGATCATATCCCCTTCTCTCCATCAAACACTCCTTTAACACAGGGATTGTTCTAGATAGCAGCAGACGTGGGTCAGTATTTTCAAAAATAGGTGACTGAAGTTAGGAGCACTTTAAAATGGAGTTTAGATCCTGATTTTCAAAAGCTCCAAGCACCCAGCAGATCCAATTGGCTTCAAAGGGTGTCACTTCATAGGATGCTTGGGATGTGCTCAGCATTTTTGAAAATCAGGCCACCTATTTGGGATCCTGACCTGGGATTCATGAATTCAGTGCCAAGTCTCACTGCACTGAAGATGACACCACCTCTATTACCTGTGCTTAGAGAGCTCAGTGGCATTATAACTAACAAACCGACTTTTGCCTTCTTTTTCCCACAACAGAGTTTACAGAACTGCTAATAAAACTAGTGTCTGTCATGAAAACTGGCAGACTCTCAAGTCTAATAAGATAACTATAATTTTCCTTCAAGCTGTAGAGCAAGTCTGTAACGTCTCCCCACATCCTCCTAATAATTGATGGCCTACAAGGGTTCCTTACAATGAGGTGTCCTGAAGGTCAGCCAGAATGCAGCTGCCAGTGCTACAGGATACTCAGAAATGTCACACGCCATATAAAAGTACCAAAACCCAGGTTGGCACACTGTAGTACTTAGCCCTTCTGTAATGCCATCCTCCCACTATGGGGTGCCAGAAAACTTAAAGGCTTATACTCGGTATATTAGCACCAAAGTCAAGAACTCTACCAATTGAGCCAGAAGAGAATAATTGTATTAGCAGTTGATAGCACCAGACGTTTGTCCTGCTAAAGGAGGATGACACGCACACATTAAAAGCATTTCCTCAAGCTAAACTCCTTCAGATTGCTGGATTTGGACCACATTTTCTGATTAATTCATAATGAAGAGCTTCTTCGCTCATGAACTTGCAGATGCCCAAAGCCTTTTTATAATACAGTTTTAAAATATTACAGGCTTACAAAAAAAAAAAAGAAAGAAAAAAAAAAAAGAAATTGATATAGTGATTCCACCCTTGGGTCAACCAGCAGTAACATCTCCCCTCTTCTCCTTCCCTTGATTACCTACAGCAGGAGGACAACACAGAGCTTTTGCCAGCAAATGACACAAGGGTCAGAATTAGAGGCTTCATATGTGCAGTATTTCTCAAGGTCCAGGTCTGAAAGAATTTGTAACCAGTGTAAGGATTGCCACTGCCCACAGACTCCACAAATGCCTCAGCATCTGTTACTTTCATGGGAATTACTGAAGCTTTCAAAAGAATGCAAAAATTGCTAATCCCCTGGTGCAAGTGACTTCAGCCTTGACAGACATTTTCCCAGTCACAGATAAAACTGAAGGATTCGGCCATAAAGGATTAGGAGTGGTGTCACCTAGAATTAAGTCACTGGCCGTGAACCGTGTTTATGTTCAGCCCTGTCAATAGCAGATTTCACAATCCTAAAAACAAGGTTTATTGAGTTTCTTTAAAAATACATATATATCTTGATTTCCTGAGTAGGTTTAAAGGTCTAGACAATTCACGTTATATTGCTTTCCATTTTTTAGTACACTTCAGTGCACTAAAAACCATCAACCTGACAAACAGTCTGAGGAGCCTCAAACAACTTCTTTTCGCGACTATTCACAGGACGTTTCTATGTATACAATGAAAGCAAGGAAATAAAATAAAAACACCTTGGATAGCTCTTTTCACATAGAATCTATTTTAAATACTACAGACTCTAAAAGAGAAGGATCTGCTACATAGAAAATAGGTGGTCTTTGCCTACAGTTTTTAGTTCACAGCAAATCTAGATAAAATATCTTGCCTACTTAGTTACCCCGTTATTCTCATGTAAACACCTAAAATCAGACCCTAAATGACATGTGCTTTAAGTTAAAAGTCTGTGGCCTTTCAGCTATCAGATGTTGTGAGTATTTAGTGGCATGTGGGGACAAATAATCCCTGTGCCTTAATGGGTTGCTTTGATTTGCACAGAATATCCATGACAATGCCTGGAGCTGGTAGAAAATCTTATGATGGTCCTAAGCACGGAGTACCACTGATGCTCAGCCTTGTAATACCTGCTGTAATTTGGAGTATTGGACAAAGCTGACCTTGACTTAAGCACTGCACACTATGAGCTGAAGAGGAATTTGCGCAGCGGAGGCTAGCCTGCATTTACACACATTAGGTTTGTTCAAGGAATATGGTCTTGCAAAAATGTGAAAGCAGACTAAAAAAACCTTACCTCAGCCTCAAATGTACCTCAAGCACAGAGGAGGAGGAGGAGGAGAGGGTAGGTCTCCACATCATACCATATCATACAATACCTCACGGAGGTTTTGGCTGCTTTGCCTCCCACCATCAAAGCCCGTGAACACACCTGGCTCAGGAGGAAGCTGGAGAGCAGCTGGTAGCAGCCCTGATGCCGCACCAAGGCCACCGCAGCTACTGCATCCCACAGGCAGCGGGTGGTCCTGCTGTGGAGGGAACTGACTGGAAAGGCACACGTGGAGTTGATCAAAATATTTCTAACAAAACCTTTTCCTGAATCAAATTACTTTCTTTTTTCTTTTCAAAGAACCGATAGGTTTATAGGAACTGTCATGTTTTCAGGGAGGCATACAAAAAGTAGCCTGAAAAGCTCCAGGTTCCCAGAGAAATGTTGCTGGCTCTTTCCAAAACTATGAATTTTCAGATTTCTGTTAAAAAAAAATTGAAAAGACATTATTTTTTTATTATTATTATTATTTTGTAAGAATTTTTCATGAAGGAAGAGGCTAGAAAGAAGTGCTTCTGACTAGCTAGCAGGAAGCACCAATGAGGGTGTATTGGTCATTCATGCAACAGGTATCTCTGGCAGAGCTAAGCTAATTCTTTAACCAACCAGAGCTGGAAGAAGCTTGCTGGTCACAGACAACACACGTAAAAGAGCTGTACAACTGCGTTGGAAATCCATCAAATGGATGCTCCAGGCATGCTGATAAGCATGCAATGCTATGCAATTTAGGCTGTACACTCTTTGGGTAGAAATGTACAACACCTCGCACAATATTACCAGCTGAAGTTCAGGGAACTCTGCGTTGCATGGCTATATGGCAGTAATGATGATATTAACAATGCTTAGTGATGATAGTAACAATAATAATGGTTAAAAAGATCCTGCTTACCCTTTTGTATGTTCCTGGTCAGCAAAAATCTTCAGTTGTTTCACTTCCTTAGTACAGTAGTAATTCATAGCCCAGGAGACTACTTTGTATTACCAATTATGGTACAATAGAAAGTATAATGAAAATAGACTCAAATTAAAGCTCGCTATGTTCAGTTCAGCAGCCTTTCACTCTCTTGGCATGTTTGCTATAGCAAGCTTAAAAGTGCAGATTCATTTTATTTCTGTCTACCTTCACGTTTACTAACCCTGAATTAATGTGTCTCCTTCCACAGCCCAAACACAAAAGAGTTCTGCAAATAGCTGACAGAAATGATAAGGCCTTCAGGTGACATAGATCACATACTGTACACAGTACTACTTTCCCCAGAGTGAGCCCACGTAGCAGCATTTTGTGGCATTCATCATTAAAGTTCAGTCTCTGGAGAGCTGCCATTGTGGTCATGTGCAGCCAGCTCTCCAGTGATATAGTGGAGCTTATAACCAAAGACCATCTCTCCAGAGGGCACTGCAAAACCAATTTGAATATCAGGCCTCAGGAAAGGTGGTTTTCTTTCCTTTTTTTTTTTTTTTGTTTTGTTTTATCATTAGCTGTTTTTATTTCAAACAGTTTCATGGGCTGCCAGTGGGCCAATCAGTTTAAGTGCATGAGGGTTTGTAGCAACAAAACTGTGAAGTCTCCAGAAACCAGTGAAATGTGGAAAAAGAGTTGCTTTCTTGCCAAAACAAAATTCCGGTGATACATAGCTTTGGATCACAGTATTTTTCAGAGGCACAGAACATGCACTAACCTTGCCATGACATTTTTACGGGTTGCTGGGTGGCATCCTCTCTAGTGTCCTCGGCCTCCCCGGCTGAGCAGAGCCAAGGCAGGACTGGCCTCTTGCCCTCTCCTCCAGCTTCCCAACAGGCACATACCCCCAGCTCTGATCTATCTGTCTATGTGGGGACACACAGTGTCAGCCGTGGGGCTGCTCAGTGAGTAACTGGGAAGTCTCTGCTGCTTCAGTCAATGTCTCTTCACCAGGAGGGCCTTCCACCACAAACTCCTCACTTCAATCATGGCCAGCTTGGATAAAGCCATGCTAATAGACATGGCACAGGTAGACAAGGAAGAGCAAAGAGGGCTACAGGGTTATATGTGATTGGGAGAAGGAGTGGAGATTTCAATTAGTGGAATATGAAACCCCCCATCAAAACCAAGAAGCTTATGGTGCTGGCTTCCTCCAGAGTGCTCAAACCAACACCCAGCAGAGTGCAACAAGAGGACGAGCAACACAGTAGTTGTGAAATGTGCCCAGCAATTTGCACCCACAAGTGCTGAGGGAGCTGGCTGACATCATTGCTAGGCCGCTCTCGATCATCTTTGAAAGGTCATGGCAATCAGGAGAGGTGCCTTGAGGACTGAAAGAAAGCAAATGTCACCCCCATCTTCAAAAAGGGCAAGAAGAAGGATCCAGGGAACTGCAGGCCAGTCAGACTCACCTAAATCCCTGGAAAGGTGATGGAACAGCTAGCTCATCCTGGAGGCCATCTCTAAGCATATGGAAGATATGAAGGTGATCAGGAGTAGTCAGCATAGATTCACCAATGGGAAACCATGCTTAACTAACCTGATTGCCTTCTATAACGGGACAACTGGCTGGACAGGTGAGGGGAGAGCACTAGTTGTTGTCTACCTGGACTTCAGCAAGACTTTTGACATTGTCTCCCATGATATCCTTATAGGAAAGCTCAGGAAGTGTGGGCTGGATGAGTGGACGGTGAGGCGGATTGAGAACTGGCTGAATGGCAGCTCTCAGAGGGTTGAGATCAGTGGCACAGAGTCTAGTTGGAGGCCTGTAGCTAGCGGTCTCCCCCAGGCCTCAACACGGGGTCCAGTATTAACTTATTCATCAATGAGTTGTATGAAGGGATAGAGTGCCTCCTCAGCAAGTTTGCTGATGATACAAATCTGGGAGGAGTGGCTGATGCCCCAGAGTGCTGTGTAGCCATTCAGAAGGATCTCAACAGGCTGGAGAGATGGGCAGAGAGGAACCTCTTGAAATTCAACAAAGGCAAGTGCAGGGTCCTGCACCTGGGGAGGAAAAACCCCATGTACCAGTACAGGCTGGGGGATCACCTGCTGGAAATTAGCTCTGCGGAGAAGAACCTGGGAGTCCTGGTGGACAACAAGTTGACCGTGAGCCAGCAATGTGCCCTTGTGGCCAAGAAGGCCAATGGTATCCTGGGGTGCATTAGGAAAAGCATTGCCAGCAGGTCAAGGGAGGTGATCCTCCTCCTCTACTCAGCCCTGGTGAGGCCTCACCTGGAGTACTGCATCCAGTTCTGGGTTCCCCAGTATAAGAGAGATGTGGAGCTACCGCAGCGAGTTCAGCGACGGGCAACCAAAATGATGAAGGGACTGGAGCATCTCTCACATGAGGAAAGGCTGAGGGAGCTGCGTCTGTTCAGAGAAGGCTCGGGGGGGATCTGACCAATGTGTATAAGCATCTGAAGGGAGAGTTTCAAGAGGATGGGGCTCTTCCCAGTGGTGCCCAGCAATAGGATGAGAGTCAACAGGCACAAACTGCAACACAGGAAGTTCCGTCTGAACACGAGGCAAAACTTCTCTACTGTGAGGGTGACTGGGCACTGCAATAGGTTGCCCAGAGAGATAGTGAGTCTCCGTCCCTGGAGATATTCAAAATGTGTCCTGTCTGGACACAATGTGCTCCAGGAGACCCTGCTTGGCAGGGAAGTTGAACTAGGTGATCTCCAGAGGTCCCTACCAACCTCAACCATTCTGTGATTCTGTGATGATTAACACAGTAATTGTAACAGGCACAAATTGCTAGGCACGCTTCACAGTTGCTCTTGAAGGGTTAGAGCTCACTTCTTCATTTCCAAAGCCTGCAGCATGCCTGACTGCTTCAAGCTCTCCTCACTGGATGCGCGTCATGGAGCAGCTTCAAGTGGTGCATTTTGTTCTGATTATAAGTCCTTCAGGTCCTAGAGTCTCTGCCCAAAGACTTTCCACCTCCCAGTCAATTAAGAGAAGGTGCAAAATACCAGAGAAATGGCATATCCTAGCAATTATGATAAACAAAGTACATAACCAGCTACTTTAAAAGCAGACTTTGAAATGCCACTGGCTTGCTTCATTCTAAGCACATTCCCAGGGAGAATGTCAGGTCACATAACTCATTTGTTATCTTTATACAGAGGATCTCAACTAAGCAGCAGCCATCATAAAAATACTAACATTTCTTTTTGTGGAAAACAAATATAGAAGAAAAACACAGCACCTCTCAAAACAAAAAAAAGCCAGTTAGCACTTCAAAGATTACCGCTGGTCTGTAAATAGCAGTGTCAATACACCGGGGAATTGCACTCCTCTTTGTTTAACGACAGCCCGAGTTACTCAAACAGAGGTAGCAATGTTACAGGCCTTCCCTGCGACACAAAGCTACATCGTGCATTCATTTAGAGCACACTCTTTGCATTTTATTTCCCTCGATGCCTTAAAAAATAACAAGAATTGCAGTAGCATAAAAACAGCATTTCAATCTAGCCTCATATAAAGCATTGCTCTCCTCTGGGCAGTGCACACTTGTTAACATCTACTTTATGTACACCATGAGGGGGAGCATCAGGAAGAAAGCTGCAGCAACCCTGAATATTTGTGAATAAACCCCCTCCCACATTTCTCCATCATCCACAGACAGTTTCATGTATTTACAGTTAGCCATTTTAACGATATCTAAATATTTATCTCCAGGGTGGCTAAATTAGTAGGTATTTAATTGTAGTGATGCAAACACCTGATGGCTGGGTGCTCTCATTTGCCTGTCCATGTGAAAAACAAGACACTGAATTCAATTATGTGGCAAATGTCCACAGGTACCTCTGAGGTATCTGACAACCCACACAAAATCTGTGCTTCACATGCTTAAGCAGCTCTCTCCAATGCTTTATAGGGAGGGAGGGAAGAAGGGAAAGAGTTGTTTTGTTTTAAATCTCATTTGTGGTTGTACAGCTAAAGCTTGGAGATTAATAATAAAAGTGTGTATGTGACAATGCAGAAACAAATGCTGTTCAATGTCAAATACAAAGCAAGATGCAATTTTATTTTTCTGTTAATTAACCAAGCTTTCATCTCAACTGCTCTGATCTGTAAATAAAGCTAACAAGCTAGTTTCGAGCAAGCCTAGGAATTAGGTGACAAAACAAAACAAACTAAACCAAAATACTCCAACCCAACAGTCTCCTAACACTGGTTAGCTAATTATGTTTGCCATTTTTGATTCAGGGGGGACCTAAACAGAACTTTCTAATTGAAACAGATTAAAAGCAACAGTACTCTGGCACTGGCCTAAGGGTGAGGACAACCAGCCACCCAATGCTCCCAGACACTGCCAAGAACCAAGGAGCGCTCCTGAATATTCTGAGAAATAAGGGTGGGAAAGGAAAGATGGATGGAAGGATGGACAGACGGAAGGAAGGGAGAGGAGAAAGAACAAATGACTGATCCCCAACACCAATATTACATCCTCCTGCAGCTATGCCTAGCCTCTGGGGATTTGCTTTCCGAGCTCTTTATTGAAATTGTTCAGGTCCTTAACTGATCTCCTGGGGGGTGAATCGGGGGGGAGTGGAGTGGGAGGTTGAAAAGCCTTAAGCTAATTAAGCAAGGCTGAGACATGCTTGATGAGATGGGAAAAACACGAGGCTTTTGAAAGGGTGAAAAATCTCCGACCATCTGGTAGTGGCATTGCAGGGAGAAGAAAGAGGAAGGACAAAGGGGCAGCTCTCTGCCGCGAGGAGGTACAGGACTCCTTTAATTACTGGGTCACTGAGACCATTACTGCTCCAAATGCCTGTGAAAGCCTGCGAAACAAGCTTAGGAGGCTCAGCAAAAACAACAGCTCTTAGCAAGAAAAGCATCTGCAAGAAAGTGAATCGGAGCAGCTTTCCCCAAGATTTGTCTGCTAATTAGAAGTGATAGGTAATGGATGGGGGCAGCAAGGCCCCCGGATCAGAACAAGACTTTTCCCGGCGACCTCCCTACCTCTCCCCTCCGATTTGCTGTTCTCCAAGGCCCTGCAGATGGTGCTCTGTTTAAATTAATACCACCCTGCCAGCCAGAAGGAAGCTTCTGTTGTACTTGGCAATCCAGGTGAACAGCCTGCATTTAGGTTTCAGAATGAATGCCCCAGGTGTTTCATCAATATGGCAAGCAGCTTATGTGCTCCAGCCTCTTCAGGCCTGGTTAAGACTCATCTGTGTTTTCCCATCTCTAAGACTGGCTAGAGAAAATCACAGCATTCAGAGGGCAAACTTTGCACACCGGAGCAAAATCTGAGCTATCTTTGTACTAAACGGCTTTGTCAGCCGTGAGCTGCGAAAGTGCCAGTGTGATCCAAATGAAGAGCCCTCCCCTGCCTTCTCCTCTCAGATGAGCTGGATGTGGCTATGGCTGACTACAGGTGCAGGCTAGCAAAGAGCAAGCTGCTTTCGACACCAGAAGCTGTGACCAAACCCGTGCCAAAAAGCAGCACTTCGCTAACTCCTGCTTTGGGATGTGACTACGTGCAGCTGATTTCTTTCCCTCCCACATGCAGATTCTTTTCCAATTATTTCGGCTGTGTGCTGTGATCCAGTCTGATTCACAAGCTGCACAAGAGCAAGCTATATCCATCCTTGGATGGGAGACCTCATTAAAAGAAGAAAGCAGTACCGGTAATCTAACGCATCACACTGCACTGCTGTCTCCAAGATCAGGTATAAAACCCAGGCCCTGACTACCTGTGGCCATTAAATATCCTGCAGCAGTTTTGATAAGAACAAATGGCATTAGCCCTACTCTTCGGCCAAATCTCAGCACGCATTTTTCTCCTCTAGGTTCTCCTTGAAGGTTCATTTGGAAAGAGTTGCTGTGTCTTAAACTGTCACATTTTTATTCAGTACTGTTAAACATTGGCTGCATTTAATGCCAGAGGGAACAGTTTCACAAGCAGATACTGTAATCTCTATATATATCAGTTTCTAAGATAACTTTGGTTCCTTTAGATAGGTACCGGATATATACGTACTTATCATCTGCTTTTCATGCTCGCATACTTCAAGAGCCAGCTGGATCTGCAATTACAAGCAGAACTGCATCCAAAAAATCTATTCCCCTCTATGTCCTATGTAATGCTGGAAGCAGGCACAATTAGAAATATTCTTTAAGGATTTTTTCCTTTTTCTTCCTTTTCGTTTTCGAGCAAGCTTGCTAGTATTGCAGGGCCAAGAGATTCAAAACCAAGCTAAAAAAAGCACTTGAACTTTTGGATGCTTACCTGAAAAGCAGCTCTGTTCCAGCTGGCCCTTGATGCTGTGGAGTGCTGCAGTACCACTGCATGGTCACTGAGCCATCCATCCAGTGTGGACTCCAGTTTGTATGTGCAAGCAGATTTGTGATGAGACAAGCATTAACAAAATCAACAATTGCATAAAGTGACCACAATAGCTGTACTTGCTATGCACTGGGTAGCGATTGCTTTGGCAGAAGGAGAGATGAGACAAACAAAACCACAGAGGATGCCTGTTTTGGCACTCCAACACCAGAGGGGGAGTTATCTACACTCATGTAAGAGGAACTGTAAATGATCTGCTGTCCCCAGGAGGAGGCCTCAGAAAATGAGAGCACAGCTCTGATCTCTTTCTGAGATCCAGCTCTGCAGGCCAATGCAACCATCAGAGATGAGCTCCAGACTCTCCCAGGAAGGCCTGGGTGTGCGGGTAAGGACAAGGCCAAGAAGCTGTGAACGCATGAGGTGAGAAGCCAAGAGGCAGGCCCAGTGACTGAACTGAGATGAGAGCACAGCAGCCATGCAAAGCTCCCAGCCATCAGCATCCAAGCCCAAGTGAGGGAGAGGAACTGTGCCAGTGCTCACCGTCGGCCTCGTAACCTGCTGATCACAGCAAGCTGGAAATAAACCCGCATTCAAGTCCCCCTCCGTGCTGGAAGGCCTCAACCCCTGACCCTCACGTCCTAGAGATCCCCACAAGGCAGCCATGGGGGAAAACCCCCTTCCTTCCTTCTCATGCACCTTGGGCCACTGTCAACAAAAACGCACGACTTGCAGAGCCCTTTCAATACTGAGGAAGAAGCGAAACAGAAGGCAACAGAGCTGCTCTACACCCAAAATAGCAAGTCCTGCTCAGTTTTCTGTCCTCTCCAGACTGGCTGGATCTTGGGCTGATGGAGGTGCCATGCTCAGGTACTTGTACCCGAGAGGGAGAGATGCTAAGACATGCCTTGCTGACTACCCCCCTGTTTAGTCTGTGAGCTTTTCTGCTAATCTCCCTCATCGCCTGGACAGCTGGAAGAATCAGCCAATTTAATTTCCTTGAATCGAGCTGCTGGAGTTAGATACTAATTTTTCAGCACAGTGACATCTTATTTTGAAGCACCTGAGGTATCTCCATTTGTGCCCATTTGATGTTTTTGTGCTATGTTTCAGGCTGACAGACTATACAAACACACCCAGAGAATGTGTTTTAACTGATGAAATACCTTGTAACCATGATAGGATTTGGCCACAAATCGGGATTCTCAATTTTTTCCAGCCACTGAGACAGTGACTTTGCCATGCTGACCCCCTAACTATATACCATTGTTAGCTGTAACCAGGGGGCACTGAGAAAAGATTATTGACTTTTTCTTCTCAGAATCCAGAACACAGTTTAACTGATTTTCAATCCAGGTAAGAATGGTATAGCCTGTAAGCGACTGCTTATTTCCTCCGCAGAGAAAATGTTGAACGTGTAAACATGCCGTCTTTCAAGGGCTGTCAAGTAATGTAGGTATTGAGTGTTTTTTGACAGGATGCTGTAAATGGAATAAAGGAGGTTTTGGCCTCTGTGGTAGCTATGATTACTGGCAGAGCTATGCCCTTCACACTGGTGATTGAGGAAAAAACAAATAAACAAGGCTGCACATCCACAAAATGGAATAATGAGACAAAAGGCTTACATGTCCCAACATTTCACGTTAAAGATCCTGCACCAGTGAAACAATAATGAAGGGTGTTTTGTGGTTGAAATTTGCCAGCTGAGGAAAGCTATGGATTTTAAAACTCGGCATAGAAATCACAAGGAAATTCTGAAGCTAGGAGAAAAATAAATATTTGGGGAAAGAACAGTATTAATCAGGTATGGAATGATTCGAGCATCTCAGTAAATATAAGGGAAAGTAAAAGACAATGCCATTTCATACTCTTTGTATTTTTCCTGGACCTCTGAAACAGAAAACAGGTGCTTTTGCCATTGCCCATAGACCATCTACAGCTGCAACCTGAAGTGCATCATCCAGAACACGTTCTTTGCTGTACTGGTTTAATTGCAGACTAAAACACATTCATAGCACACAGGAGTGCTCCAGAAATAGACCTTCAGAGCTCATGGAAAACCCCAAAAAGGACAAGCTGAACTTTCCATTAAGTAACAGGAAGTTCCAAAGAGCTGCAATCCAGCACTAGTATGTTGAAATACCACTACAGCATGATTAAGATATAGGTGCAGCTACAGAGATGTAGGAGGTGAGATTAACGCTCACTTCCTCCCTGGCAGATAATTCACCATGACTAGACACAGGGTTAGCTTGGGCTGCTGGGCTAACGCTGTAGGCCAGGTATACTGGTGGTGACCTCACATATTCGTCTGGAGGTGAAGTTTGATGAAAGCCAACCAAGTGCAGGAAAACTCTTCCAGATGGCGAGATGTTGCTTGAGAGAACGCTCACCTGCCAACTGCATTAGGAAAAGGTGAGGGCACAGAAAACCTGCTGCCAAAAAGTTATGGGTAACAGGCAGAGAAAAGGAAGAAAGTATCTAGAGGTATGAGAAATGGATAATGCTTTGAAGATCTGAATATCAGGTGGGATTCTTCCAGTTCAGGGTCTGCAGTAGTGAGAGGCAGATTTAATCTCAGTCAGGGTCATGCCCTATCACTGCATTCTCCACTTTACAAGTTGTAGGCATATCTTCCCCCTGCTTGTGTAATAGTCCCTCCTTGTACAGCACCAGCCTTCCTCTCCAAGCACCAGGCGCAAGGGCACCTGTGAAGCCACAGCGTACCTCCCTGGCAGAGCCAACATCATGGGGTTTGCACAGAGGAGAAAACAGAGCAGAGCTGAATCAAGAAGATGGCCTCATGACCCACCTGATAGTGTGAAAAATGGTTAAATGCCACCCTTCTGATAGGAGAACATGGTAAACTACTCACCCACACCACTGGGTAAAACTACAGTGATAAAGTTACTGACAGAGAAGAGACAATATCCACCCCCCCCCCAAATTAAAAAGAATGACAGAGGGAACCCGTCATCTCAGGACATATACTTTCTTTGAATTCATTTTTGGTCTGTACTCAAAACAAGAAAAAGTCCTCCCAGATCATCTCCCCCTACATTCACTGCCTGTTTTTTTTTTTTTTTCTTCCACACTGTTACAATCATACTCCACTCATTGTATTTCATGAAAATCATTGGCTAAATGCAGTTTATTTCTCTGCTGTCTGAAGTGCGTGTGGCCATTTGCACTTACGAAATAGCTGTAAACCAGCACAACCACCTAGGCAGCATGGCATGTTCTGCTTGCTGTATGTTATATATAACGTAAAGCATGGGGAAGCACAGAATTTCCAATTCCCAGAGCCAGCTCAATTGGATCTTGTGCACACCCTGTCATAGACAAACTTTATTAAATGAGGTAACAGTCCAAAATGAATCAGTGCATAACAAAATGAAGCCTCCTGCTGTAGCACACAGGGTACAAGAACATAAAATTTGTCCATGAGAGTTCAAATTCTTATCTGCGTACCTCCACTGCACTGAAAAAGTCTGGTGGATCTATTCTACTCTAAGACTGAAATTCTTACTGTTGCAAACGGGAATGAAACCCACTGTTCAGACAGAGACCTCTGGAGCTGTATATTATATTTAAAACAATGATGCCATTGGTGCTGAAGGTGCTAAACCTAATTTCCAGATACATCATCAACTATGATGCCATCTGTAAAACTGCAGCCCTCGGCCAGCGAGCTCTCCTTTTTCAATTACGTTACAGGAAAAAGTTTCTAGGATGTCAAAAATCTCTCCTGTATTCCTTTTACTTGTTACTTGGTTGCCATTTGATATGATTTGAAAGATATACGTGTTTCATTTGCATAAGGTACCACTGCTTCTCTGGAGATCTGAGCTAAAACCAAAGACTAGTAGACTTGAACACCACATGAAATATGGATTCCATTATTTCTCCAGTTTTCATATGCTAAAAGGGCATTATCAGCATCTTAAAGCTCTTTAAACCTTGTAGCTCAAAAGTACAAAACATGTAACATCATGTAATAATATTATAAACATATGAGGACTTAGAATGACTTCATAGCATCTGCTTTTCAGTGGGATTTTATGACTTTATATTAATTTGGCATTCTTACCATGAAAATAAAATGTAAATGGCACTTCAAAATATGCCATTAAAAATATCCAGTTTCTCCTCCAGCTTCTCAGAGGATTTAATCTTTTCTTCTTTTTATTTTCTGTATATGGAAGAGAGTTCTAAAAATTACTTTATTAGATCTAATGCTGAACGTGTTTCAATTCAGTACTGTAACATGAGTTAATTAAACTAAACAAAGGCCACATTGTCAACACTTTCAGAAGGAACAAAGAGATGATATTTTTAAATGAAATAAAATTTGCCAATTCATAATAGTATTTCTATTCTGATTACTGAAAATTACACGAAGAAAGCAATCAAATACACACAATAAACCTTAAACACTATCATTGTTAAAGTAGTCCATTTTCTTGTTTCTTTTTTCTTTTTCTGTTGCCTTTTTGTCTTGTACCCTACCATCACGCCTGATAACGTAAAGTGACTGTGACAGCGGGCAAAATGTTTAAGCTGAAAAATTCCTTACGTTTTCTACTTTTTCTTAGGAAAGCACCCAGCAAAAATATATCATTTGTAACTGAAAGAGATGAAAAATAATTAAAACTTAAAATTGATCTTGCACCACCTGTTCTTTACATACGTTCAGGCTAGAATCTGATATATGGAGAGTAATGAAAAGAAACAGATTCCTTCTGTGGCAGGAAAAATATATGACTTCTTTCCCCCCAGGAGATTGAAATCAATATCTGGAGCAGACTACTGACAGTATAATAACCACCCCATCCTGCTAGTGCACAGTGTTGCTCAGCATGTGCCAGGTAGCACCCTTAGGGAAGGCTCGCAGGGGTCTGCATCCTACTTGCAGCCTCTCAGAGAAGAGAAGGAACATCATCTGGGGCACCGTGTGCTGCCTGATGTGGTACAACTCTTCTGCTGCACCAATCGGTGCTTAGAAAATGAAAAAAAAAATCACCTCCATGCTGCTGTTGCACACTGCTGGTCGCGACAACCTGCAAGTAACACTTCCTCCTAATAATCTTGCTAATCTTTTCATCATCAGTGAAGCAACTGTTAACAGCACCTCATGTTTGCCAATACAGGAGCCTGGAGACTTCCCACTTCAGCACTGACAAAGCCACCACAAATATAAGCACAGGCACTGGGACCAAAAACCCACTCCTCTCGCACAAGCTGCAACATCCAAGAGGAGGACAGAAGATGCTCACACACAGCCACTCACAGGCACGCCAGCCTCTCCTGTGTTCAGAGGCTTTTAAACAAAGCTACCCCAATCCCATAACCATGCAAAACATTTTACGTGCATTCATCAAAATCAACATACTGTTTGCAAACTTCGAAAAAAGTGTGACCCCCTCCCCTTCCAAAAGTAACTCTTTGCTAGGCTAAATAGTTTCTTTTCCCTGCCTACAGTTATGGCCTTTGCTCCATCCACATAGCATAAAAATAACCTGAAGATACCCTTCTGCCACAGCTTTCAGAGGAGCACAGTGCTTTTCACTGGAGGTACAGACTGAATTGCCCTTGGACCACTGCAGCCAGTTGGCAAGCAGAATTTGGGTGCCAAAGGTCCTCATCTGGCTGACAGTACAACTGCAACTTCATTTGAGTTTTGCGAAGTTCTCAAGAAAATCAAGGCATTTAAAGGGAGACTTCTTAAAACCTGAAGATATCCCCCTGGATGAAGGCACTTTTTTGGTTTTCCAGGGATAACCTGGTTACTGCATACCTCCAACTAATTCCAGTGATATCCTTTGCGACAGTCTGCCTATATCCAGTTCAGCTTTAGACATGTGAGTTTAAATACCAATTTACAATTTTCCATTTCCACAGAACAGCCAGCATTTCTGCAAAAGGCCCAAAGGTGTGCCTTTTTTTTTCTTTGCCAAATACCAGTGTATGTTGGAAGCAGATTTTCAAGATATGTTCAAAATTTATGGTCAGACTACTCTGCAACAGCCCATAAAATGTCATCTGATCCATTCAGTATGGGTTGTTATCAAAGACCAAACACACTGTATCTGAATTAGAATACTTATTCCTTTCTTTTTTAGGGAAACTGAATAAAAGGCGTTGGAGCCTCTAAACTAGCTCTTCAGAAGCCACAACACTCCAAATATCTTTGTATTCTTGTCTTTCCAAACAAACGAAAAAATGTCTTTTCAAAGATGTATACAAAGATTTTTTAAAACTCCTTTTTTCTAAGATGTCTCATCCATCGCCACTCGAAGCTGAGAAGAAGTTCGGTTAAGAAATAAAAGGTAGTTACAGTTTCCATGACTCAAGAATAAAGATGTCAGATTTGTTTCAAAAGATCTTTCTCAAGAAGTATCTTGTTTCTCTGTAACTACAATGTCACATCAGAGAAAGTAATTTCTTTTGACAATATTTAGAACTGTACCAACGCATGTAAAAATCATATAAATGCCTGAGAATGAAACTGCAAAAAAAATGGAGAGCTCTTCTCCTCCAAGTTTTGGAATATTTAATTCTCTCCAAGATGATGCTGTAAAATTATCTCTTTTGATAAAGTACAGATGGATAAATGCCCTGAAAATCCAGTTAAGTGAAGAATGGATGACATGATGGCTACAAAGTTACAGATCTACTCATGTAACAAAGATTGTTGAACAAAACTGGGCTTAGCTAAGAAGAAAATTAGGTAGAATTCAAATTTACTTTAAAGGGCAGTGACCAAAGTCTGGCATCACAGGAAATCGTGGATATTGCATATGATGTAAAACAGAAAACCTTCCCCCCAGTTCCTTGCCAAGCCTGCCTCAGCATCACATGGTTCACACATAAACAAGATGGTTGTTGCAGTCCCCTAAACACAGCATTCAAAAAGGCTAGGATGCAACTACACAGAAAGACTAATTGTATGGGCTGTGTCCTGCTCTGAAGCTAAATCCCTGGACACTAATATCCTTTTGGAAGGCATTAATTACAGCACTTTGCTCCTTGATTGTGCTTCAGCAATAACCTGCTTCTGTGTTTCTGGACCTGTCCAGAGGAAAATAAATGTATTCTTTTCCCAGGGAGGATGCCACCCAGCCACATGTTTGGGACATGTACCAGCATACCACAAAAAACGTGCAGAAGTGGCAGAATAGCTTCACCCTTTTCCTCTTGCCCACTGTCACCAGGTCAGGGTCTCTTACACAGCCCCAGTGATCAGAACAAAACTGTGAAGACTATTCCCTGAAACCAGGAGTCGTGCTGTGTGCTTGGAACACGGTGACAGGTGAAATGAGTTGATTTAAAATTGTTTCTTGGGTGGAAAAAAAAAATCGCAAGACAAGCTCAAGTAATGTTACAAACAGCATGATAAGACCAAATATTTTAGCCTAAATACAGAAGAAGATCAAACAGAGAAATAATGGTTAATTCTGTTCATATTCCAGTGGTCTGACAGAAAACCTATCCTCCAAAGAGTTAAGCAGCTTCTAGATATGACCAGTGAGAGAAATCATCATATCTAATGCCTTTATGTAGGTAAATAGAAAGAGGTCAGAAATAAAAAAGGTAAAGAGGGGAGAGCAGGCTTCAAGTACGAAATGGCTACATATTCACACGTGCTGTAAATTGCCTTGTAGAAAAAACGAGACGATTAAAACTACAGCTAAATGCTGAACGCGTGGTCTTTACAACATGACAGGACTATTTCTAAGTGTACATATAAAGGGGCTGCCAAACGGTGCATTAAAAACACGTACACTTCCCTAGTCAGCAAATAGGTCAGTGCTCACCACTTACTCCGCTTTTTAATAAAGGGATTTGAGAATATTCCCTAATCTTATAAGAAACACATATTTTCATTATTCTTTTGTGAACTAGAATGGGTGCATTATAGTAGTTGGAAAATAATAAAGAAGGCATCTTAGCTTGTCTTTTTTCTTCAGGTGTTCCCTAATAATGCATGACTTCAAGTTACAGTAGGAAAATAGGGAATAATTGGCACACACACTGTATTTTATTACCAATTTTGGAAAAAGCCACACCAGGTTTTTATGAAACACACACAGTGCTTTACATTGTTACATTCTTCAGGGTGATCTGGCTTGTTTCATACTGCTGGCAATGGGAAAGAGCACTGAAATTGCTAAGACTTTGATTCTTCAAGTCCTCTGGGCTCCCAGCGCCCCAGAACCTCGGAAGCGCCAGGATCCATGACTCCTTGCTAATACATGCTATGGACTCACCCTGGAGCTGTGAAGCCACATGGGCTGTATAGAAACGACCCCACAAGCCCTAAAATCCCCAGCAATGCACAGATGACCTGATAGGAAAACTAGCACGATTCGATCGGAAGCTTACCTACAGTTTGTCAGAAATTCATGAAAACTGAGACACATCTCTAAACCATCAAGAAAAAGACATTTTTTCCAAGGAAAACCAGATCACTGAAAAAAATTCTAGCTGTCTTCAAAGCCACAATCAGTAACTAAGCAGAAATCTAGCTTTAGGTTGGAAAAGGGTCTTTGATCTTCGTTGGCAATTTAGTGGCTTCCACAGCTCCAGCGCTGGGGACAGCACAGGTCACAGATGACTCCCATTAATCTAATGGCTCCCAGTGAGACAGGGAGAGAAGAGAGGCAGTTATGTGCTACACTTTGCTCCAGGACGAGCTTGGTAACACTACAGGAAACTATCAGATGCAGAACAGAGAGAGCAGGTAGTTCACAGGTCAGTAGTTGCAACATGTGGCTAGGCATGTCGGTCTAATATAGGTCAAAACCAGCATTGTGACACTTACAATTCAGTTTTCAGACTGGATTTCTATTTAATGGGAACTGCAGTCCCATGTTAGCTTTTTTCAGGTGTTCTTAGACAAAAATATTTTGTTTTATTGTACATCAAATGTACTGTGGATGCTGCTGGAAAACAATTCAACTGAATTAGTTTATGCGGTAGCACTTGGGTTACATGAAATGGTGTTATATCTCTGTTTTATGCCCCATAATCTCTTCCCATTAAGAGGTGACACTCTTTGGGAAATATGTATTATTTCATCAGCTTGAACTTCAGATTATTTTCTGGTTTTTCAACTCTTTGGCCAGATCCACCTTGCATTGTGGCGGACTTTCAAATCTCACATGGCAGAGAATGTGCCCACCTGAATGGGAAGCATCTAACAAGAACAGCTCTGAAGGTTCCCCTACATCTTCTTACACCCACAAGTATAAAACAATGTAAGGGAAAGACTTAATTTCCTTTCCTTCTCAAAAAAAAAAAAAAAAAAAAAGAAAAAGAAAGAAAGAAAAAAGCACCAATTTATTTTCCCTGATGCAAAGCCGGTATGTTCAGAAAAAGCTAAACAGAATATCTATGGAGTTACCTAAGTGCTGTTACCCTGCACATAGACTCAGCACAGCATCTCCTCTTATTATGGAGCTGATCGAAAGCTCACTTAAATCAGTGAGAGTCTTTCTATGAACTTCAGTGAGCTTTGGATCAGACTAATCTTGTTCAGGAGCAATATCTGAGCCCCCGTGTAGGAACATGTTCCATAGTGTTTGGAAAGAACCTTTTACTTACTTAGTACTTGAGCCTTTTAAATCAAGGGCAGGAAAAGGAAAAGTGCCAAGAACAACCCTTTTCTGACATTACCTTCTTTTCTTTAATGTTGCATATTTTAATAGTAGGTAGAACAGATGGTGAAATACAATCTCTCCACTGAGCACTAAATGACAGTCACTAGCTGTAGGGGACACTAAAGTATTAAAGAGAAGGAAATGCACAAATAATGAAAGTACATTTTGTCCAACTTGCTTTTGATGAGGCATAGAATAAAATGTAAATAATTTCTATTAGGAGGAAATTAACATAACGACTTTGGTATTTGCAATCAGAGTGAGCTTGTATTATATAACCTGGATTTGTAATTGAAGTAGAGCAATATCATTTACCTAGATTTGAAGTAAGGATTATATGAATTCTGTTTCACCATCGGTAATACAGCACAAAACCGATACTATTAACATGACTGATAATAAAGAGATGTGATTAGTCTCAACCTGGACAGGCAATAAAAAAAAAAAAAAAAAGAGCAGAAATGTTGCTTACATGAACAGAGGTTCTATTAACCTGGGTTTGCAGTGAAGAAAAGCGTCAATATTACTAACACAGGTTTGCAATTAAGTTGGTGTCAATGTGGCTGGGAAAAGGAGTTCATAATTAGGACAACACGGTTAGTATTGACCCGAATTTTCAGTAAAAATCATGTCTGGGTTTTTATTTGGAACTATAAAATTCATCTCTGTGCTCTACAGAAGATGACCATGTAATTATTAACTTGCAATGTCTTTACAATTAGAGAATTATTTACATAATATGTTCTTTTTTATATAACCACGTGCCTGTTACAAATGGTGAACTGAATGTAGTGCTCCCAGAAGAGTATCCAACACAGAAAATTAAACTTTTAAGTTTCTTTACAAAAGCATTACTAAGGATTTAAATACTTTACTCTTGGAAAAAAATAACTGCTTCAGCAAGACCCTGTGCTCCTGCTCCAAATATAGGTTTCTTTATTAGAATTACTAGTTTTAGTTAATTACTAGCTAAATCTCTATTAATAGCCTCACAAATCATTTTCATGCCCATTTATTGTAAATACTCTTGATGCTTCTAGTGAACATGATCAAGAGGGTACTTAAGTGGACATAAATTGGTTGTTTAACCAGCCTCACACACGTTAATATAGAAAACCAACAATGAGAAATGTGTTTATTTTAAATAATGTAGAATGTGATTGTGCACTTTCTTGCACTTATTTTCTGACATGAATGCAAGTCTGATATATCAAAACAACACTCAAAGATACATATGAGTTATTATTATTATTATTATTTATAAATCCCTTACATGTGCTATTTCCATGTTTTCTTACAACAGGAAAGGAGAACGTGAGCCCAGCAGAACTCTCTACCTCATTCTATTTTATAAGTAGCCTTACCTCCCTCTTCTACTTGTGCTCCTCCTCCTCCTTTTTCTTTTTCCTCTGCACTGGGAATCAAAGGTTTCTCATCTTCTGTTGTGTCTTCTTGGTTCAACAATGGCTCTGAATAAATTTGATAAAAAGATGAACACTAAGGCTTTTCAGAACTGACATTGTATAAAAGGATTAACATACACTAGAGAGATTACCATTAAAAACACTGGAAAAGGATCCTTCCCCCCAAGAGTACAGATACAACAGCTGTCTCAGAGAAATGCAAGGGGCTGTAGTTGAGAGCAAGGCCTCGATCCTCCAACATGCTGAGCTTTCTGGGATTTGGCACAAAAAGCCCCACGTGCCTAGCTCCAAGCATTGGCCTTCACCGGGACTCATCACAAACCCAGAGACACACGTACTCAAACGTTTTGCTGGATGGGGGACAGAGCATTCAGTGCTCCAAATGTACAGGGCTCAAGTACTTGTCATGAGGAATAAGTAATGCAGTGTTCGCTTCTTTCTCTAACAGAGGCAGTCATTAAAAAGTCAGCTTTTATCACTGAGAACCCATAGCTACTTCCCTGCTCAGGGCTGAAGTTAGAGTTACCAGAAGACGATTCAGCTCCACAGTTTTGGTTTAGAAGGTGTGGAGAAAAAGGGAATTTAAACACTACCGATCATATCTGAGCAATAACTAGTGTTATGCATATGCAGTACCTTCTATTTCCATGCAGGAGCTTTCGGAATCTGCCCCAGTTTTCATCTTCTCCTCTGCAGCCCCATCCTGTTGTCCTGTTAACACGACAGATTGAAAATGACATCAGTGCGAGGGCTGCGTGCATGCAATGGCAGGTTCAGCAGACACAACACAAACCTAACATACTACACAGCACTCTTCAGCCATGTACTGCTTTTTTCTATTAAATGAACAATGCTAGAATTATTTTATACATGAAAATAACACATACTAAGCTCTAAGCATTAAGTATGTTAAATGTCTGGCTAAAACCGACCCTGAATCAATTTTTTTTTCTTCTTTTGTAGCTCAGCCTTGACACTGTTTCTCATAGGAGCTGTTGCAAAGCACCCGTGCTTGGCAGTCAGCTTATCAGAAAGAACAGAATCACCCCACAGGCTTTTAGAACAATGATGACAAAAAAAAAAAAAAAAGGACAATAACAACAATGCTAAGCACTCTGGATCAATATGGTTATAAACCCATGCACTTCGAGACGTGTGTCTTTGCCAGCAACACCAAAGACTACTGCACCAGGCCTGTCTGGCATAGAACCTCTACTAGCTGGCAGCATTTTCCTAAGGCAGCAGAGGTCAGGCTGAAACCCACTGGATGCTGTAACTGGAAGAACTAAAGTTCCCAACTGGTTCATTATCCATGTCTTAAAGAATTTTGAGAGAAAAGTTTACCTTTGGCTTGATCTTGCTCGCACCCCATAGGATGTGCTGGGTCACTCTCCCGTGCACCTTTGGAGTCTTTCAGGGAGTCTGAGGAAACAGCAAACACACAAACACGTGTCCTGCAGTGGTTTTGTGCTGGAAAAGTCTGGCTGTTTCCTCAGACACTGGCAGCCCTTAGGTGCGAGATTCATACTTGGCATTCTGATACTCGGACAGCATTTCCTGCTGTTTAACCACAGACTTACAAACTACAAAAGTATACTCATGGGTCTCAATTATTCAAACTGATTTCTGAAGCCGTCCACTTATTGAGCAGTTTCTGGCCTGCGGTACAAACCTTAGACAAGGAGTTGTCAAGAAAGAATACGTAAGAAAAACGAGAAGTACTACCGAGACTTTTATTTCTAATGAACTGAGTGGCACAAAGCTATGAGAAACAAAATGAACCACCTACTTGATAAATAGAGTGACTTTCTTTTTTTTTTTTTTTAAATATAACAATAACAGCGCTTTTCACGGTTGGATTTCCACAAGCTTGACAAACATTAAGTCCTATAAATCCCAGTGCAAATCCTAGCCGCTTTTCACTAGATGACAGAATTCCCAAGGTCATTATTGTGGCCAAGACTGCTTTTGCTTTTGGGGAGACTAGCAAAATGAACTGCCCAAAGCCATACTCTGAACCAGAGGCACAGCGAGGTTTAAATTAGGCAGTATAAATCCAGTTCCTTCACTATCTGCGGTCTTTATAAACATAGGGCATTATTTTTTTTGTGTGTCAAACAACGTTTTCTGACAAGAGCCACTCCTTAGTGATCTATGGCGTGCAAAGATCTACAGTGCATGACAATAAATTACATTATGACAGCTTTGTTATGGCTCTAGTTTTAGAGGGTCCCTTTCTATAATACAGCAAAGCAAATCTTACAATATACCAAAGGATGCTCTGGTAAAACTCTTCCTGAAACTTGCCAAGAATAATCTCTGATGGATAAGCGAGAAAGCTGAGTTGTTAACATCTGATCCAAATTTAATAATCTGTAGAAAAGGTATGCACTGAAAGTGTGTGGCTTTAATTAACTGCAAATAATCCCCCAAGGCAAATATTTAATTACCTGCACAGCTTCTTACTTCTTTCATGGCATGACAATAAGTTTATAAATCCAAGTTTGAAAGCAGAATATCTCACTGATGTACAATTTGCTAAAATTTGCCCTTGCTGCACTTTTTTTCACCCTACTGTGAACTTAAAATGCTGCTCACTGCTATCAGCTGGACCACTGTGCTGGCCTTTCATACTAGGATGCCACATTGTGCTATGAGTTACAAGGGATTACCCTATCAGCCTGAATCAGAGCAAAAATAAATTAGAATCTCATCAAATTGCAAGTTTAATCAAAAAGCAAGTTAAAGGACCTCTTGGTTTTCAATGGGAAAGGCACTAAAAATCTGTAGGGAATTTGTCAACGTCTAAAACAAACTTTAAACGCATTGAGTGAAATTCTGGCTTCACTGAAGTCTTTGACAAAGCTTGCAGGATATCAAGCAAGCCAAGGTTTGTACCACCCATAGGAGTGGTTTTAGCCCCATATTCTGAATTAATACCCTTTTGTGTATGATTTAGTTGCATGTTTGTAGATGGTACTGTACTGACAAAGATGGAATCAGAAGTCCTCTGCCTTAAGTACCCTGCAGCGAAGGCCCTTCAAACAGCCAAAAGTGGTAACAAAGTGCAATATTACCTACTTTGGGTGGGAGAGATGCACACTCCTCTGTCCCATAAGGTCCTTAGAGCTATCTTATCCTGCGCTGACTGCACAGTACTTTATACTGACAGACCTGTGTCTTTAATCTCAGTCCGCAGGTGCCACCTTTTCTCCCAGAATGAGCAATGACTCCAATTTCATGCAAAAATCAATCCGCAGCATCAGAGGAACAATTAGGCGCCTTGGTCAATAATAACAAATGGAGTTTAAGGAGCCTTGTGCTTCGCTGATGTATGTGCCCCATCACATTGTTTTTTGTTGTGCAGCATCAAATAGCTTATGGTGAACTACAGTTATTGTGCAGCGTGGGGAGTCGTCTGCATTTCCACCCTTTGGCACAGCTGGAAGTCTGACCCAGCAGCTGTGCTCAGTGCCAGCATTAGGCACCACAGCAATAGACCACCTATGCTATTTGGCACATCTTCAGACATTCTCATAACTGGCTGTGCACAGTTTATTCTTATGGGATTGTAATTTTGTGTTAAACCTTCATTTTGGATGTAAACAGTTTTCTAATTGTTCCAGGGTTTGAGAAAGCATTTTAGTTGCACAGCATTCAAAATTATTCCAGGCAATATAAAATGTTCATTTTGCATATGTTATTTTTTGTAAAGTGTGTTTCTGAAAAGAGCAGAACATAGGCAGGAGTTGCTGCCTCGCTGAAAGAGCCTGCAGTTCTTATTTCAGCAGGAGAGATCAGTAGCTGCATTAGTATGTAGATTCTGAGTTTCAAAATCTTTAAGGTCAAGACCATATCAAAGATTTCTTCTTTTCAAATGCAAATAATAGATCAAATATTCAAGCCAAAAGGTCCAAAGACAGATTTACTTTTAGGATTAACAAGAATAAAATAAAGCAAAGGAATAAACCCAGATTTATGAAGAAAATCTCAGCCAGGCAAGAGTAAAAAATGTAAGATTAAATGCACAGGTCAATAAAAGTTGTTCCCAAATTGGATACAAGGCAAGAGTGCTGCATCCATTTCAGCTGGCAAGCAGTGGTGGGAATCCCACAAATGCTGATTAAATACAAGTTTCTGTTTGGAAGTATTCAGTAGGGTAGTGCTATTCTTCGGGAACAGCTGGTCCTCTGTGCTGACTTAGCCCTTTAGAGACATACAGAATTGGTCTTAAGCCAGTATGATAGTCCTAAAGGATTCCAGGTCTGCACAAGCTCTGGACATCCCTACAGCTTTCACCCATAGCTAAATGGCTAGGAACTAATTCTGATTTTTTAAATGGTATAAATCCATGTCGGTTTTCTCCTAACACAGCTACTCATCTGTCAAGTTGTACTGGAGAACCCAGGTCAGGATATCATTTCACAGCAAAGTATGCTTAGTTTTTTGATAATGCACACTGGGCACCATTTACTTCAGTAACCACAAATTGGAGCTGTAAAGGTTAGCATTCTACCAGGCAGTACTGAAAATAATCAGTATTTCTGATACTACATTGTAGCACGGTTCCTAATGTCATCATTGATCACACATGAACAAACCAAACATGACATTTAGTGACATAAATGAATCAAAGATAGACCACTTTCATCTACTGCACAAAAAGCACTGGATTAAAGCTTGTTAAAGTCTGAGCATACGACCCCTTAATTCCTTCAAACGTGCTTTTACATGGTGGCTGCAGTGGCAGTATCCACGTAAGGAGCGCTTGCTCTGCACCCCTCCATTGTATTGAAGCAACTGTCTTGTGGGGTTCTGTGGCTAAACAGACCTGGGAATTAACCCCAGCCTTTAAAATCCCATGAAGAAAATATTTGGACTTTAAGTAAGTGGCTCAGAATACTCGCCACATATATTACTCACTGTTCCAATATATCAACTGTATGTTGAATTCAACTCCAAGAAAACTGTGTAGCTTGCAATAAGCTATCAATCCTACCCTTCCTGCCAATAATCAGACACTATTTTGTCTAAATACTGCATAAAACCCCATGCTTTTCCACGTCATTCATATTTTTTGACTGTACAAAGCAACACTGCTCAAACAAAATTTTGCAAATGCTTAGGAAGAGAAGAAATGGTAAGATCTGAATGTTAAGTGGTTTTAATGATCTTTTAAAATTCACTTCCCCAGCTACTCTCTGTATGGCTTATTTACTGAGTCATTTCTAATGTGCAACACACCTGGGTCCTGCACACAGCATAGATAAATCACCACATTTTAGGGAGCTGTAAGAAGATTAAAGAAGGAAAAAGCTGGCCATTATGAAAGAAACAGGTTCAGTGCATTTTATTTTTTAAGCATGATACTGTGAAAAATGACTGGAATATTTCCAGAGTGAAAGAAATCAAGCAGGCGTCTAAAATTACAGGTAATGGTGTGCACGGAGGCTGACACATGATTAGGGTATTCTTTTGCCTCATAAACCGAGGAAAATGTGTTAAAATGAAGTACTATAAAATGGTGATTTATAAGAAGTTAGGGAGATATTCTTGAGCTTTGACTTTAAAATGTTATTTTTATATCCACCAAGATTTCATTTTAATCTGTCTTTATGATGGGTTAGATTTATTTGAGCCCAAGTTTATACGGCTTGGTAAAACAGACCTTTCTAGGTGCAACAACCTGTAGAGATATTTTTGCAAGTGTTCAGGTAATAGAGCAGGCACTTCATCTCCGCAGGTGGGGTCCACCACATAACACTCCCACTTGCTCATGCTTCCAGCTGCCAGAAGGGCATCTCCTCTAACCTCACCTTCTCTCCACAGGAGAAATTTCAGGCGCAACTGGTATGATGACCATGGGCATCCATGCTGCTGTTGCGTGGGGCACTGGGAAAGGAAAAAGCTGGGAAAAGCCTGGCTGTCTCAGTTAGACTCTTCCCATGAGAAGATTACCCACAGCTGGAGGTAGGAGAGGGGAGATGGAAGGAGTAGGTGCTCCCATCGGACTGACGGGAGCACAGCTGGATGGCTCCAGGTCAACTAATATTTAAAAATAAGTAGGATTTAAATAAACCAGCTAAGCAGATTAGTGTCAGCTGTTGCAGCTGCCCGTACAGGTGAATGGTAAAGCAGAAATATCTTGTGTAGTTTATGGCCTGGACCCTGCCTGGATGCACAATGCTACAGATAGGTCAGATTAAAAGGAAAAGTGAATAACCTACATTATGTACAGCTCAAACTGACCATTATAGATGGTGTTAAGAGAACAGGCATTTGGTTAGACATTGACGGTTATGTATCTGGTTGAAAATAAAAAACAAACCACACCATTTAGCTTGTGTTAGCCAATTTGCTTTCACAGAAATCATTCTAACCAAGGGAGAGAAACATGTTATCCCTGTAGCTGGCATGCAGAGCCACAGCTACGGTTGGGGGTGTTGAAACTCTTCCATTTAAAAAGGTTCTTTTTCAGTTACCTATAATTGAAATTTTTCAGGCTGAAATTTTCCAGGCCTAATCATAGCCCAAGGGTGAAGTAAAAACATTTCATTGGTGGCTGCTGAGCGCTCAGCACTTCTGAAAATCAGGTCATTCATTTAGATGTCTTAATATATACTTAAGAGCTGATTTTAAACACCTCTTTTTGAACACATTGGCCTTCCAGTCAATCTATTTCACCTACTTATCAATGTCTAATTTATGCCAATTTACCCAGCTCCCCTGAATTTGAAATGCTATATCTTTCAGTTTATCCCCTCTCAATCATTTATGTCTTCAGGACATCAGGATTTTTCCACAGTGAGAACTACAGCTAGCCAAACAGGAATTATATATCCTGTATGTTTTACAGGCAAGATACTTGCAGGCTTCTGGGTTGCACTAAGTGAGTTTTTAGGGCTAAACTCTAGCCAAGGCATATACCTAATACAGTTTCTGACAACATAAACCCTCCAGCTGACTGAATCTGACTCCATTTCAGAGAACGTAGAAAAATAGTGACTTGCTTTAAATGGCACTCCCGCAGGAGCACAGACTTTGGTGAACACCTGGAAATAATTAATCGCTACTTTATTTTTAAAATTAATTAGCATATGATTTAATTTAGTTGACCTTCAAATGAAAATTCAGTTCTTATTAAGTGCTAATGAATTAAAATCAATGTATTGTGCATGGAAACTTTCCCATGATTACATAATGGGGAGTTCATTCTTTATCTGTGCTAAATCCATTTCCCTTTTTCATTTTTTCTTCCAGAAAGCCCCATCATTAAGTCAGGTGAAATAATAATTGGTAGGACAGGTATCTGAGAAGAAAATGCAGAATACACACACTCACACACACACACTTGGTCCATTTAAAATGAGTTGGTAGTCCCAGCACAATCTTGTGTGGACAGGCATACCAGACTGAGTGCAGCCTGTCTGATATGTGTTTTATCTGCTGCATAAACATTAATGGCTTTAATCACTTTGTTCTGTCCTTCCACTTCATAAAGAGAAGAATCTCTAAGTTGAAATACGCTGTGTATAAAGGATCTACTTCCATATGCACAGTAATGAAGCGCTACGAAGGTGCTGCCTAGAGGTGTCAGCTCTCTCCTCAAGAGCTAATAGATATGCATGCGAGTTTTCAAGGGTAAAATTGCAACATTTCTTTGCTCTATTTCCAGACAGTGGAAATAGAAACTTGGCACAGGCTGAAGTAAGAGGATACCTCCACAGCATAACATCAAACATCTTGATATTCTTGTAATATGACTGTTCTGCTTTTTTTTTTTTCCCCGGAGGACAGAGCACTCAGAAAATTCCATCTGTTCAAAGTCCACATGTGAACTGGGCCCATATGAACTTTTTTTTCTGGACAGTGTCTCTTATGAATAATGGAAGGGATATGTGTACACAACAATGTGGGACATGTAATCCCACAGTAGATTTTCATTTTTAATCAGAGCCCCTCAAAGCATCATTCCTGCACTGTTCAACACATTTTATTATGAACCATACTTCTATGTTCCCATCCTTTCCCTTCTCCTTAAAAAAAAAAAAAAAAGGATAAAGAAGGCTTAGGTTAAGAAAAAATATTAGAACTTCATGATAGCAGAGATGCATGTGCTTCAAAAGCCCCTTGGAACAGAAGAAAATTAACACTTGAATAAATTCCCAACAAGTTGAAGTGCTGTGCTGACTAGGAATGCGTTCCTGAATTAGAGTGTGGGCTGACAAGAGACCTACCATTTTCTGCCAAGGATCCTACCAAAAAGTGTTGAGCCATGCTACTGTGGGACTGGCAGACCCCTGTTCGTGACAGTCAGCCACTGGTAATATTCATTAAGAGCTATGATAAGGTCACCACAGAATTCATTCTAACCAAGGGAGAGAAAAATTTTATTGCTGTGACTGGCATGCAGAGCCATGACGTTCAGACTGAGAGCAGGATCCGTTTTGAACATCGGCACATTTTAGAACGATAAAGAAGTATTTCAGTGTTTAGTATTTTCTGATCCCAGAAATACGTGGAAAAAAAGGAGTGGAAAAATTACTAGTTGATGCTAATTGGAGTCAAAATACCCGTTTCAGTGCACTCACCAGAACTGACATCAGACAGACTGCTGAACTGCCACAGCAGGCTTGGAAACCTCCTATTCTGAGTGGTTTAAACCATGCATTTTGGAAGTATGTAGCCTGGACTTCTTTGCCACAAATCTCTTTTCACAATAATTAGGTGAAAGGAATAGAAAAACATAATTTCTTTAAATGCTTTACATCCAGTTCATTTAGCTGAAGATAAACTACAGAAATGAGTATATTCCAGAACCTGGCAGGTTTTAGCTGCGTTAACTCAGTGGGCAAACAATTTGAAGGCTGAAATTTATTTCAGGAGCGGCAGGTGTTTTCAGAAATGCCAGGATTCTGTAAAAGTGCCATTTCCCAAGCAGTAGCAAGTTTTTTGTAACACGAGTATTCATGTTAAACCAACTCAAAATCTAAAACCTGAAAAATTGAAAATATGCTAATGCAAATAAGGATTAAAACCATGGCCTGGTGGATGCGGCAGTCTCATTGTTCAAAAATCTTGGTTATACTTAAGCTAGCAAACAAATTCCAGAACAGGCTGCCTTCCCCACCGTTCCTTCTTTTCTACTAGTATGACTTCACAAACAAAATATATGGAGGAGAGTCTGTCTCACTCCTTTTCCCCTACCAGATGCTTTCTGTCTTATTTTTGAGAAGGAGGACATCCAAGAGTAATGACCCTTTGGATTTCTCAGGGTACTAACTCTTCTTCTGCCAGCCTCTCAAGAGAAGAGGGGAAAACATTATTTTCTTAGAAGATTATAGGAAAAGAGGGAGGCATAACACAAAGACAGCTACTTTCCCAAGAAGAGGCAACTAATACAAAAGGTCAAAAAAACGGAGTGTCAAAAAACACATTGAGGTGGGCACTGAAGAGCATATCAGAAGGCGCTGATTTCATAATCATGAACAAGCACTCAAAACAATACCAAAATGTTTGGATCTTTGGTAAAGACTGCAGACAACAAGAACAAAAAATCTTTATCCAAAAACCCACGATGGGCCTCACATTACAAAACATCAAAAACCACATCCAATGGGGGATCATATAAATACAGTATACATAAAAAGGCCAAGTGTCAGTGAGAAAAGAGCGATGAGTGATGGGCAATCACCAGCTATGCTGGGGCTGGATCCATCAGTATTCCTGCCTTAAACTAGCCTTGCCATGACCTTAATCTGTGAAGATATCAATAGCAAAAGCCAGTACTCTGGCAAGGGTTTGAGGGCTTTTTTCCCTGCAGTATCAATCAATCAGTTGAGAGAGCACTTAAATCAACCTGTGCAAGGCTTTGAACTCATAATCAGGTAAGTATGTGGGCTCTCTAGCATGTTCCTTTGGAACAAAAGGGCAAGATCTCACACCCCGTCACACTTATCTAGAAAAATGAGAAGAGAGTCAAGCAGCAACGCTGAATTAAACATTAGATCTTTTAAAATAAATAAGTTAATGGATGTTAATAATTATGTTATCTCAGTAAAATGCATTAAAATTTTCTATTAGTCTTTCTTGAAGGCTGTACTGATGGACTGCATTTATTATAGATAGCACAACTCCTGTTTTGAATTACCAGTAGCGAACATTTTATAAATCACCCAGGCTTTTTCCTGACACACCCCCACAAAAATGCCAAAAACCATAGAGCAGCACAAGCAATTAATAGCGTGATACCATAGCAGTATCAAAAACAGTACGTCTGTGCAATGGTTCCTATCTGTAAACCAACAACTCCACAGGAAAAATCTCAGCTTGAAACATTTAAATTAGATCATCTCTCTTTCTTGTTTCCTAAACTCCCTGTCATTTGGCCCCGTGACACTTTCAAATATTTATCACAAACTAAATGATCTGAGTGCCCAGCACAGTCTGCACAAGATAAACATTACTTTCTCCCTCTCAATTATGACTTCAACTCCTTCTGTCTCCTCTTGATGTGTTTATAGCTATTGTGTTTTTCTTTTTCCTCATCAGGAGAGCACTGAATAGGGAGTTAACGCAGCTGAGATAGATGTGCACGCTTAACTTTACGCGTGAGTCAACCCAGTGAGCCCAAGCTGCAGGCTTATTTCTGATATGTCATATATGATATTGTTGTATTACCTCCATAACAAGGGGACTTAGGAATTCACGGCATCTTTCCTACCAGCACAACAGCTGGTGCCAAGTAGTTTTATTACAAAGACTTTTGTAAATCAAAATCCAAGCATTTACCTATTTCTGTATGGTTTAACTGTGATTTTAGCAATTTCCAGACAAAGGAAAATACAGCTTTATGAAATGTCCTCTTGGGACTGGATATTTTGCAATGTAATTTACAATCTGTACCTTTATCCTCACACAGCTCTGTTTCTTCTGATGATGATAGGCTGGCTACAGCTGAAGGTTTCGTCTCATCTATAAGAACCAAGGAAATGAAAGAGAAGTTATTCATTAGATAACAAACCGATGAACTGGTTTACTGAAAAAAAAAAAAAAGCATTACACATTATCTGAGGCACGATACTATACTTGAATTTGATTTTCTGGGCTTCCATCCATTCGCATTGTATTCACTGGCCATTACTGGTCTGATTGTCTTCCCTAAGCCAGGGGTAAACTTACATTACAATACTGCCAGTTCAAGTCTATATTTCAATTTCCCATAATAGAGAGAGAAGAACAGCTATCAATTTCATGGATAGGCTGGTGCTGCTCTTAGCTTTGAGATTCCTTTTTTTCATTTAATCCATCTATTTTGAGAAAAAAAACAATTAAGCCATTCTTTAACTTTAATCATGTCCATGAATCCCATTGGAATCAAAATGATTAAATGCAAATGCTTTCCTGAAAATAGAAGCTTTCCCGAATCAGGCCTGAAATTTAGCAAGTCCCTGAAAATCTGAGGTGCATACATGTTTAATGTCAGAGCATTCTGCTAAAATTATGACCTTTAATAGGTGAAATTAGTACCTGAATTTAATACTTTTTTTCACTTTCACTGTTGTTTTTCCTTGGCAATTTTTGTAATCTAAAACCTTTAGAAACCTGCTTTCATTTTTAGCCTTTCATTTCTTTCACAAGACTTGCCTCTGGTGATTCTGAGTTTTTTTTTTTTTTTTTTTTACCTAATATAGTCCTTGAGTATTTTTAACTAGCTTGAAATAAGAGCTCTGAACCACCTGCCATTTTGTTTTCCATGTGTTAACAATGAAGTTCACTGATGATAGAATAGAGGCCAGGTTATAAAAAAACAACACTGTAATAGCTGAACAATTTCAGGCCAGTCTTTGTACACTATAACTGGCTTTTTCATCTACTGTGTAATAAGAATATATACATCTTTACGTAATGGACTGGGTAAGAGTACAGTTTCTATTTTTTTCTCCTATGTTTTCTTTTATGATATTAAAGTAATGATTTGTGATTTGCCATACTCAGATGAAGGTTATGTCTTTTGGTTTAGAAAATATAAATAAGAACTTTAATATTTGAAGAGATGGCTCCTTACAATTATCTTTCATAGTGATTAGAACTGTTTTAGGCATACAACTGTGTGTCTTAGAAAATCAGGTCACTTCCTACCATCAAGGAAGGGCACAGAAGCAGCAATCCTAAAAGTTCCTGAGGATGTTTTGTCTCCCCAGTTGAGCGAAGTGGAAAGTGGCAGCAATTCATCAGCTGAACATTACTCACTCGAGGTAATTGTATACCTCTTTGTTCTTATCAGTAGGTGAACCAGTAGGGATAAATGTTAAGTCAAATAATTTTTTTCAGTAATGCTGTGTGCCTGTGGCTGAGGAGATGATTCATGTGCAGGAGCAAGGCTGTCTTTAGGCAAGTTCCTAAAATATCACGTTTTCTGGATCTGGGACTTAAAAAGTCTGGACCTTTTCTTTGACACTCTTCATGAGAGTAACAAAACATGACTACCCATATGAGATAGCACAAGAGCATACATTATATCTCTGATAAACCAGGTCTGAAAGCTTGTACCATAACAACTCATAGTGACAGTTTTGGAAAACAAAACAACACAACAACAACAAAAAAACACAATGCATTTAACACACCTCCAGTAGCAAAGTAATAATTAAGAGACGTGCATTCCCCTTACTTCTCTTGGGAAAAATGAAACATATCACATTCAATCCAGCTGTTTTGCAAATCAAAATACCAAGGAAATATACATACCATCAGAGTCAATATAGTTGACAAGTACAATGGGCCATATTTGGCATCTATAGACAGTAATATAACTGGGTTTAACAGGAATCTCTGCAGCTGGAGTAATCCTGAGCTAGGAGCCAAGCTGTATTTGGTACAGTTAAAAGCTCAGCATTGCTTGAGCAAAGATATCCCCCTGCCTAGCAAGAGATTAAAAACAGAGCCTGGATTCAGACAGAGGAACTCATTCCTCCCTTCTGCCCGACTAGCATAACAGTAAAAACCCAGGAAAGGAAACGTGATTGTCCTTCAGCACCTACAAAATACCCCAGTACGCTTATCTTGGGGAGGATAAGGGGCCCCGGTCCAAAGCTGCAATACTGTGTGCCTATGTCTTCACTTCCCACCGCTTGCCACGTGTGGGGACATAAAGAAGAGGTGATGAAGAAGACACGGAATACAGAGGGACTTCAAGCACCTGAGGCCAGCTTCAGCTGTTAGCACACAGTTGCAGAAGACCGACCTGTGGAGCGCAAGGAGAAATGCTGCACTTCCACACGCATAGTGCTCACTGCGTGGGACAAGTAAGGACACTCATCAAATGAATTCCTCTTCTGGAAAGAGCCATAATACAGTACGCAAACCAGATAAGTCAAGAATCCAGGCTTTCTATTTTTTTTCTGCTGCATTTACTGGCTGGCTTTCTTCAGCTCAGTTTTCTACATATTGATAACAATCTTCAAGTCTGATTAAAAAAATAGCTCTGTATAAAACTGTTTCATGCTCTGTGAATTAATGTAACATCCTGCATTACTATGAGGAAAAAAAATAAACAGGAAAAGTATTGTGTTACATGTAATACTACGAAAAGAAATCCTAAGAAATAAGGGGATTTACAGGCATTTTGATTGTCACTTCAGCTCTTTTGATAACTGCTTAATTCTTAAGTCTTCTGCAGTGAACAGAGTTGGGTAAGATGAAAAATACAACCAGAAACAGAAAAAATAATAATAATAAAGAAAATCTATTGTGAACATAGAGTGGCATTGTATTTTAAAATACTGAACTTACTAACTTGTAACATATAATTTATAAGCATGCCATCTGCAAAATCCACTGCTCGTGAACTCTGACATTCATTCACAGTATACGTAATGTCTTTCTGTATGGATTTAAATCTTCATAACCCCTGAGACTTGTGTAGACAGTTTATTAAAACTTGAAAACTTTAGCAGTACAGTTTTCAGTGAAGAAAGACTGCTTCCACCTTCCCCAAATTTCCTTTCCCCCCGTTTCTATTCTATGCAGAGGGCTACTCTGGTGTAGACAGAGAAGGAAAAATACTTCTCTCTAGTTAGAGGATTAGCTAGAGGTAGTCCACTTTAAAGGGAGAACATTGAGCTGGTAGGTTAAGGAGGGAAGTCTGCATTCCTGCATTGCAATTCATTCACTCATATTGAATGGAGTTGTGGTCTCTAATGGGAGAATTGCACAAGCTCTGAGCTAATCTGGTGAAAATCTACAAACATGTTCCCTCAATAGCATTGACTAGGGTTATTGTTCCAAGGTGGATAAAACCTAAAAGTCCTTTAAGGAACTGGGCACTAACCTGCTTCTTGGCTCGGGCCCTCGGTTTCTTCAATGTTTTGCTTCTCCTCTGTGCTGTTACCACCTATCGAGAAAACCACACAACAATTATTTATGATACATCTTTTTATTGGTAATAGCAGCAGCACTATTAATTGTCACCAATGCAGCACGAACTGCTCATTTACAGCAAGGCCCTGCAATAAAAGGGGAGAGATAAAAAGGTAAACTGAACAAATGGCAAACATAACCAGCTACATTTAAAACTGTCACATTTCCAGCTGGGGAAGGGGGGGTTAGATTAAAGACTTTTACCTTGGTAGGCACATCAGAAATATCTGTATACAAAATAAATGTATCTTTCCCTAAACACTGTCTGCAATAGATAAAATTGTTGCTTGATCTTATTCTATTTATTTTCTAAAGATTTTTTTTTGAGGATTATTTTCCTCCAGTAACATTTCCACAAGAGCCTTGAAGTGGCTGTGCTTCAGATTGCAGAACCTACTTTAATAGCTATGGAAGGTAAGAGGAGGAGAGGGAGAATTGCCTGAATTTTATTTTAAAGCAAAAGGCTCAACGCCACTTAACATAAAGTATAAAAATGCATCACAAATGATTGCAAAGGAGAGAGCAAAATAAACCACAGTAAGATTGCTAGGATTTAATGCATTTTCCCCCTTTTTACATTCACATTCATTCCCAATTTTCTCCACTACTTTGCATTCACATTCATTATCCATTTTCTTCCCTCCAGCTCCTTTTCTGAAGGCAGGTACCAAACAGCGAATTACCACTGAGAAAAGTAATACCCTGGGGGAAGCCAGTCTATGGACACCAGATCAAGCTCTCTTAACCTTTGCTTGGCCCAATTAGAAATATATCAGGAAATCTGTATTTCCAGTGATGGAGAACAGTCTTTTAGCTTCATAACAACATTAGAGGCTGCCGTGCAGCAGGCTGGATCAGATGCGATGGCTGCGCTCCCTCTCTTCCAGCATGGCGAGATAGACAGTGCGAGCAGCTGAGTACCAGCCTTAATGAGGCATTTGAAAAACTGACTGCTGAGCATATACACTGGGAAAAAGGAAATTCATTCCCAGGCCTGTAAAAGGCTTGATAATGATACGCATATTTTTTGCTGTGATCTTTTCTGGCTCCTGGGTTTTTCTGATTACAGCTTCTCTAAAGCAACACGGTTGAAGTTCTTCATGCTACCACCTTGCTTTTACTTAACACATGGTGTCTGTTGAAGAGAACAGCAGTAGCCCAAATGCAATTAGGTGGATGGAAGAAAAAACAGAGAGAGCGCATGTTTTTCAGAAGCAAACGTACATCTCCTGGTAGCACACTGCACTTAGCTAGTATTTAGAGGCTGAGGTATGATGCTTGCCCTCTTTCCAGCAGGCAATACATCCCGGCCTCCAGCAGATGGGACTCGTGGAGAAGCATTTCCTGGCTGGCCCCGCACAGAGCTGCTCTCAGGAGATGAGATGGAGCAGGAGCTTCACACCCCACCTGCGACCGGCGAGGCAGGCAGGGAGCGGCTGATGGCCATCACTCGGGCCTCCTGCCTGCCTGGGAGCCCTCCGCGTGGATTTTAACCAGCCTTAATGGATGACTAGCTATAGTAATTTCTTATGACTTTAGTGAGCTCTAACCTGTAAAAAATTGCATTACATGGATGACCAAAATGGCTTGATAAAACCAGCTGGGTCTTTCTCCCCCACTCCCTTTAAATCATTCTGCCTGTCCACGCACAATACAAGGACTGCATGCAAAGTAGAAAGTTAGCCGTACTAGAAGGCAAACTCTTCTCTCCCCTTCCCTTTTTTCTTTTAAAACACAGGTTTGGGACTTCTCAAGCTTTGCAGCAGGCAATTAATAAATATGGAAAAAATCTTTTATGTCACCAGGCTGTGTTTCAGAGGGATAAAGTCGTCTAGCTTGGGAGCTGTGGAAAGGAACAGTACGTCCGAGACAATACTGTAACACAATAGTGCGGTGACACTTGAAAAATCTTTACCATTAAGTCAGATCGAAAGGGAATATTGCATCACTGTTAAACAAGCAGTGCCAAAACATAAAGGATTTCATTATGGCCAAGTGCAACATGTTTCATTTCGCACAGAAGGACTTCACATTCAGAAAAAGCAGGTCAGGCATAAACAGTAGCTACTGATATATCACTGAAAATCATTTCAGCAATTACCTTACTGCATTCACAATGCAAAACTACATTTCTAGACAACACTTGTTGCTACATCCATTATAATAAGTATGACTATAACCGTGAGTTATTTGGCTAAAATCAGGTATTTACGGGATTCATTCGTATTTATTTCCAAGGGGCTACATCTTTTTTAAAGTCATTTTCTCAGACCAAACTTACACCCCAAAAGAAAGTTTAAAGGATCACCTGCTTCATCAGATTATCAGACAATGCACATATTCATCAGTACATTTTGTCAATCCTAAGGCTATTTCACTGGAGATTCACTGCTTAAAACTGGAATAATGGAACGATAATTACAGCACTGTATATTGGATTCTTAACACGTTTTCCATGTAACACTTCATTTTGTTCCTTTCAAAAGAAAAATGTAGAAGACTTTAGCAGAAGTTTCACCTCTTGTACTCTGACCCAGTCCAACAGACTGACTGGACTGTGACATTAGAATTAATCTTGATCAGCATATTGAAACTACGTGTTGTGCCTCCAAAGTGACTTGGATAGAATTAAAGAAGAGGAAACACTAAAAAATTAAAAGTGGGCAAGTGATCCTGCAGAGCAAAGGGTTAAGCTCTGCTTGGCCTGGAGAACCTCTTCATCTCAGGAGAAAGGGAGGAAGTGGAGTAAGAACACACCGGTAAGAAAGCAAACTATTGGGTAGAAAAGTAACTAATCCCAAAGCATCTGACAAACAGTTTTTTCCATTTTTTAAAATCCCTTCTAACGAGCCTCTCACCGAGTGTCTTCTACTGATGAAGAGCCTTTCTGTAATTATTACTCTCCATTGGAGCTGGGTGCAGAGCAAATGGGAAGGCTTTAAGTAGCACATGCTCAAGGCAAAGAACTGAAAATATATTTTAGAAGAGAAGCCAGTCAGTTTTTCACCATATTTTTATTCAACCCTGCTCTCCTTTTCTCCAGGCAGAAAAGCCAGACCCAGTGCATTTCCCTTGAGTCTTCCCCCTGACATTGTTAACACTAAAAACATCTTTTCTACTGGGTGGCTTCTATAGTGCCCACCATCCTTCTTTTTCCACTCCTGCAGCAACTGGCAACTGCATTTCTTTTAGTTGAAAACTGTCCTCACAATATCTGCTTTTCCATTATACTCATAATTGAACAGCAATCTGCCACTCACTCCAAAGGAGATGGAAAAAGTGGTGAATGACATGTCGTGTCATTTTAGGCCAGCAAATGTAAATGATTTTGAGCCACATCAAAAGACAAATGGGAACATCTGTTTCTTTTCCCCAGCATGGCAGTCAGTTGAAAAAACAGGACTTTGAGAATTACAGTAGCATGATACAAACAAAATAAGCACATCAGACACTAAAATACCTACTCCTGGCCATGTATTTTCCCTTCCCTTGCCAAGCTGACTACTGCATGGTAGGAGCTTGCTTGCCCCTCTTGGCCTTTTTCTTTGGGATCAGCCAGGAAATTCCCCCGAAATGATATATACCCTCATTTGTATTTGGTAGCAAACGGGCTAAGCAGTGATCAATCAGCACACTCAGCAAGCTGGCAAAGCAAGCAGCACTTCTAACTAAGCTAGAAAACCGGATACTCTGCGAGCGTCTGCCCACTTTATGTTAAGGAGAGGTATTTAGCATGCACAGTGATATGCCAGCTGCAGGAGCAGCCCCAAAACGAAGCAGATGATATGACAAATAATAAGCCAGCAGTCAGATGGGAGAGGGCTGAGACAAGAACCCTGTGAATGTCCAGGGGACAAGCTCTCAGCAGCAGCACCAGAGCAGGTTTTAGTATTCTTCCCATTTGCTCTGCCAGAGCCCGGAGGCACATGGCTTTTTACATCTTTCACTGTTCTTGCGACAAACACGGCAAGTCAAAAATATTAATAGTCTGCTGGCCTCTTGGCTCTTCCCATTTCAGAGCTGAATGAATGCCAGATTCTCATACACCTACTCCTCTCCTCAGCAGTCCCTTTCTTCGTAAGTAGTCAGAGACGTTTTTAGAGCTAAGGCTAAAGTCAGTGTCTCAAGAACTGGTGCAAAAAGACATTTTCCAGAAGAAAACAGAATTGCAGATAACATACTCCTAGTCAAAGGAAGAAATTCTGCCTAACCAGTCTACTTCTACCCCTCCATCACAGAATTTATTAATAATAAAGTTATTTTCACTAGGGAGAAAGTAGTACTTTTATCAGCCATGGAGTATCTACAGTCAGAGTAAGGCTCTTTCAGACTACCTCCTCATTCTTGGAGTAGAAATAAATGATACAGAGGGCCAACGCCTGAGGGTCACATCTTGTTTGTCCTTCCCGTATATCTGTGTACATATCACAACCCCGAGCACCGGCTTTGACCCTGTTACATCCTTGCATGGCTCCTGCTGTGCAAGTCTGGGAGCATCCCCTGCTTCTCCTGGAGGCCAACAACCATGCAATTCTCCCATGGTCCAGCTAGTGAATCTCTCTCAAAGCCAGGCCACGTTTCAATGACAAATGCAAACCAAGATCTGGCAGATAAGAGATGCCACAGTTTTGAATTGTCTTTTTTACAGCACAAAAATATTGCTACGGTAATCATACTAATGATGTGAAGGTTCTTCTAGGATAACAGGGAAACCAATTAATGAGAAAATTAAAAATACAGTCCCCTATCTTACAGCTGTTACATTCTACGCACATGAGCAGATTTGCTGACTTCAGTGAAACTCCCAATATGCGAGAAGAAAGCACACTCGGATCTGTGTACACACTCAAGACCATAAAGCCTGCAACCATTTTCAGACTGTTCCAATGGCAAACTGATATCAGACATAAAACAAAAAGCACATACACACAAAGGCCATTATTGTAGAACTACAAATGCATTAAAATGAATCATTAGGGTGGTGGCCTGAGGTTACCGACCATTTTCAGTTTGCATTTTAATTTATATTAATTAAATTATGATTTAGGTCAGTTTTAATCACTACTTGCACATAACCCCTTTAGGGTAAATTTTAAGAGGGGTTAGTAAAGAATTATCTGCAATAATTGTTTAATGGAGTTATGAGACTTATTCCCCCCTTGCTGTTTCAACAATGTTCCTCACTGCTGACACAGACCTGAATGCTCTGCTGTCAATGCACCGAGCCTTGCGAAGCTGTCAGCGTAATAAATAACAGGTTTTCATTTTCATGCGGCATTTTGTCAAGAATTGTTGGGGAGTGTGGGAAAAGAATGAGAAAACTGCAGCTCATGAGGATTATCTCAGAGGTTAAAAATAACACCATTGTATTTCACTATTTAACGTCCTGAGAAATATGGGAGCCTAATCTAAGGCCCACCGAAGTCACTAGGCGTGTTCCCCTTACCTCACTGCTCTGTGGATCACAAGGCAAGCAACTCAGCATCATTATACCTTTCCTAGCTAGGGTAGAACCAGGGGATAACATGTGGGCCAACAGCTACAGCATCAAGTGAGGTGCTTAGAAGACAAAAGCACTCAGATTGGTCTCAACCCACCTCATCCATAACGTTGCTGGGGATGTTGCGTTAGGCTGGTTTCTCAATGGATGTAATTCTTCTGTGTGACATATACCATGACTCAGATCTTGCAGTACAGGTGCCTGACAAGAGACATCTAAAATTTCATTGCCAAAGATGCTGATCATCGCTATTTCTGACAACCTGCGACTGTGGCTGTTCAAAACAGATGAAAGCAGACATCTCCTGGAAGCCTGAGCTCTCCAAAACAACCAGAATATGGACATCATGCCCTATATATCAGAAACAGTCATTTCAGAGGACAAAGATAAAATTTGCATTTTGATGCAAAAAATACACACACAATGCTGTGCAAGTATTCATATATTGTTATAGTGTATAAAATTGGACAGAAACTGCTCGTGTGATTTGATGCATGTTGAAGAGCAAGCAGAGGCAGAGCTCAGAGCAGAACAGAGCTGACTCCCTGCCCTATGGGCAGTTCTATCTAACAGAAGAAAAAGCAAGGGACCCCATACATGAAGGTGCACAATACGATCATAAATTTTATCTTCACTATGTCAATTTACTACCCGTTCATACTTTCTTGGTGTGCCTAAGAGACTAGGTAACTGTGCACCATTAAGGACTGCGGCATGGCTTCTTCTCTGAGCCACAGGTAAAATAAAACATAAAAGCTACCTTATTTTTTTTTTGTATATAGTTCCTGAGATCATGCAGTGCAGGAATGTAACAGAGTGAAGAAATGGACAGGGAAACCACACAGGAGATCATGCTTGCTAAAACAGCATAAAACATGAACCAAAACAAGCACATTTCTATTTCGCATTAACATTTCAGAATTAAGGGACTAACTCTGTCTTCTGTGCTGGACCGGAACAATCACAACGCTTTACTGTTATTCACTTAATGGTTAGAAATGAGAAAGGAATTCCTTGACAGATGAGTCCCCTGCAGGTATGTCGGTTTGTCACTGTGCATAATTCTTCTTTGACAACATTGCATTAGTCACTTTACTAACCTAGTATTTTGCACCTTAGCTCATCTCAGGAGAAAGAAAATCTGCTCTGAAGCATGTAGTGTGAAAACAGGAATTGCAACTGTTTGCCTGGTACAGTTTACATACACATTCAGTTGGCTGCTAAAAGAAACCCGAACAAGTAAATGGTTGAAGCAACAGGACAGCGTGTCACCTGCGGAGGCCAAAATGAGCTGCATTTTCAGAGCTGCCTCGTGTGACCACTGCACGGCAATTTAATGAAACAGTAGTAGCCACTTTAGCAATGAAAAGAATCTTCTAAGAGGGGTTTGCTCAGAGAGCAAATACAAATAACAATACAGATAACGTCCTGCTTTTCCCCTGGTTAAGTGGAAAGTGATCACCTGATATTCTGGGAGCTGCAATCAGTCAAGACAGATGGTAGACTTCAAAACAAGAGTGAAAAAAGAAGCTATCAACCAAAGTGGATAGAGGTTAATAGCATCACTTTAAATATAACCAATCTACATTAAGGTGAAACATTTTACAGACATGTTTGATACACATGTTTCCCAGGGAATTTCATCTGTAGTACTTTATCTTAATTTAAATTTTTATTTAAGGATTTAGTTTGGTGGTAAAAAGAATGCAGTAACTTCTAAGCTATCTTAATAAGAAGTAGCACTTTTAAGGCTGAATAAGAGTGTGTTTTTGAAGCATAATTATGTGTCTAGATGTTCATTTTTAGTATATTATGAGTGGAGCAGAAATTTATTGAAGAATATTACTGCCCTGTGGGATGCAAGGAAGAAATGTAGCTACAATTTCTCAAATGATAAAAGAATTGTTTGCTATAAATCAAGTAACATTTTAAAACTTAATCAGAAGTCGAATCCTATTAATATTAATCCATACCTTAAAGGGACAGGCAATCTGGTCTGCACAGTGTTAGGACGACCATAGGAAAGATGCTTTGAACGTCGCTGTGCAGTGGTAAGACGCCGCAGCTGTTGTACATGCCTCCCCAGCCCCAGGGAAGGAGCAAAAGCCACAGCACTGCTGACTTCTGCCAGTGCACACACTATATCCCCCTCTCTATGAAGCTAGGCAGTGAGCAGCAAAGCTGCAAAAATTGGGGTATATAAAGGACAAGCAGGAAGGGGAAGCCTTACACGAATGTCGCAAATAAAGGATTAAGATGTAAAATGAGCTTTATTTTCTAGTCCCAAGACTATGCATTTTTTGCCACCGGACAAAAGCTTTCCCGGAGAAGGGATGAGGAGCGAGGGTGTCTCCCTCTTGGTGAGCATCCTATCTAATCGCCATGACCTGCTGAACCAAAGAGTTGTTGAGATAAGATGCAACTCTGTTTGGCCTCATTTCTACAGCATCCTCAAATCAGAAGACTGATATCTGTTGATGCAGCACAACTGATTCGGAGCAAGGCAGGAGCTTGCTAGTGAGCCCTGACTCCTGACATTGGCGAACAACATTTCAGACGTTTGATGTTGCCCTTGAAAGCTAAGGGGTTGGTAGTGCAATGACCCCATCAGGCAACGGAACCAACTCTACCAACTATCTTAAAGGTGATTTGTGTTCATTTTGACCTTCCTGGCTTGGCTTATCCATCAAACTGTTCTCCTTCCCACCAGGTGAAGAGAAAGCAGACAAAGTTCATCCTAGATGAGCAATTGCAGCAGACCAGCTCCTCAAACAGACACTGGGCCTCAGCTGAGGTGTTCGCGTGAGACCAACAATCCATCAATCTATCAGGAAGAATCTAGTACTTCATTCTGGGAGAAGCTTAGGAGGAAAGCTGGAGCCAGACAACTCACAGAGCTCCAGCTCTGTCTTCACATCCCTCTACAGAGAACAAGCAGGATCCTGACCTTGGGAAAGCACAGAAACGGTTTTTGCTGCATGGATTGATTGGCTTTCTCCTGGAGGAGGAGAAAGATCAGGCATTTATGCTGCTGTTATTGGCTGTATTTGTCATCTTTGATACAATATTGATCACCTGCAGACCACGGGGGGAATAGATGAGGCAGCTCTTGGGCAGGCTCCATTTTGTAAGTCACTGACAAATCCAGAAAGGAACGAAAGGGCAAACAGTTTGGCTTCTCCCAGTATCAAGAAAAACTACTGCATACACCTCACCACTCAGCACATATAGGAGGCCATTTGGGGAGATAAAGAGAAATAAGGAACATTTTTAAAATTCATTAGACTTCTTTAAACAGAGTTTGATTTTGCTTGGTAGGGATCAGTAGGATGAAAATGTGACCTTTGGCATTTGTACTAGCTCACGGCTGCTGTGCCATGACAAGCACTACCATTTTGTCTATGTAATTACTTCATGATTGTGTTATGAAGCTACTGAAGACATGCTAAGTTTGGTTTAGTGCAAAAAATATTGTTCTCACCTCAGACTTTACAATTGCTCAATCGCTGAGTGCACCTGACCAAGGGAAAGGCAAAATTGTCACTGGCTGATTCTACCTGCCCTGCAGGACTCATGGAAAATAAATAAATAAATGAATGTTTGCACATGTAAAACCTGAAATACTGCAGGGAACCTGGCAGTAAAGAATGTTTCTCCATGTACCCAGTCTATCCATTTCTCCAAATACAACAACTGACAGGAGAATCTGCTATGCAGTTCACACTTGCTTTTTGCTGTCAATGGCCTGAATGCAGAGAACAATATATCTAATAGCATAATAACAGACACCATTAATACTTTAGAGGTTCAGTATAAAATTGCTTTCATTAGCATGTCAAGTGTTTATTTTAGCTTACTGCAAAACAAGCTCCTTACACACAGCCACTTATTCGACTTTCCTTGATTGCAGAGAGTGTAGTAATGAAGGAGCTTACTTTCCGTGATCTTCTGTGGAGATTTTTACATGCACTGAAAAGATATTGCTCCATTACCTCTAGCCAATGAACCAGCTTGGCATGCTGTAGAAAAATATTACTGCAGAAATATTACTGAACTCAGTGGAATAGTTTTTACAGGGTGCCACAAGGGCACGCGTCTGAGGGTGGCGGGAGGCTGCTAAAACAGCAAGTTGTATTCCCACCGTCGGTCTAAAAGGACACTGACAGCTACGTAGAGGAAAAAATATCTGTTTCTTCCTGTGTCTCAGTGCATATTTGTTAAATATTTTATATCTAGTCATGGTTCCAAGAGGAAAATAATATCTTGTGTTAAATGTAAGTATCTTTGGACTAGCTTTTATTGCTAAAAGCAACAATTTTTTTCTCTTTTTCTTTTTTTAAACTTTGGGTATGTAAAGCATATGAACCACCTGAAGGTTAGAACACTCTGAACGCAAAGCACTTCAGTTTCACCATGAGGAAAATTCAACAAAGTTGACCTCAGACAGAGTTTAGCTTTACTGTGTTTTATTTGAGACTGCTTATAGGCATTAGCTACCCAGAAATCTTAAAAAAAAAAAAAAAAAAAAAGCAGTTTCTTGGAAGTGAAGCCAAACCCCTACCTACCTAAATAAAATCATTCAGACATGTGGTCATGCGGTTCTGGTTCATATCACATATTCACAGCTTTCATAATCTTCAAGGCTGCACGTTAACATCTCTTTTAATTAGTCAAAACCAACAGCTAATAATTAGAACAACAGAAACTAAGTCCTATTCTCAGACAAATGTGTGCAAATCCCATTTACTTAAATGGAAATGACTCACAGGTGTGCTACATTAGACTCTGGCCACTCTGCAACTTTATAGGAATTCAGTGTCTGGAGCCTAGCTGCATGATTCCTCTTCAAAACAGAGGCACAGGTAATTCCACCGAAACCCGATCCAGGTTTCCTCCCCAGCCCCTCCTCAGCAAGCACTTTAATTACTTTTTTTTCCCTACACAACAACTCTCAAGTCTAAACTGAGACTTTCAATCCTGAACATTATAGGCCTGATTTCTGCCTAAGGAGGAGAGGACTCCGTCACCAGCTAGATTAAATCCTGCAGCAGTGATTATGTGTTACAGGCCTCAACTCTGCATCAGCAAAATCTACTGTACAGCATCAAATTCAAGGAGTTCAGGCATTTTACAGCTCGAGAGTAATGCAATCATTCTATTGCCACGCTATTTACTTCACCCTTCCGATGCATTTGTTTGTATTCCACAAAGTGAACTGTAGGTCACCAGGAAAACATTGACAGGAATAGTAAACTAGGAGACTGAATTTAGTAAACCACAGAAATGGTTAGTGGAACAACAGCAGTTCTTTTTCCAATGGAAGGAAAAGCTTACAGTTTTGCAACCTCCCCCCCTCTTTTTTTTCCTTTTTTCTTCTTCTTTTTTTTTTTTTTTTTTCAGACATTGATACAATGAAAGCTTTTAGTTGCTCTCCCTGTCTCTCATAAAAAACTATTATTGTTTTCCCTATTTAGGAATATGGAAAATGACACCATGATCCCACACCCCATTTAGCCTGCATACAAATCGTTGTGTGGTTTGTCATCACAGAACTCTCTAATCCAAACATAAAATCGGTATTCTAATTTCAGTTGGGTTTAGAGCAGCATGAAAGAAAGCATGAAAGAAGACCAGCCAGGATGAGATTTCTTAGGTCCCCCCACACTTTCCAGGCGATGACAGCTATTGCTTTAAGTACTTGCCATTAACAACCAGTCACAATGTTAGTGACAGGATGTTACTAGCAGTTACTTAAAGTGATAGATGTTAACATTTTTCTGCTCTTTATGACTCACGCTATACCCCAGTTAGAATATTTTAGGAGCTGAAAGCACAATGTTAGGTCAAAATGATGAAGAGCATGGAGCCACCGGTTGAGGTGCAGAATGAGATGTGTCAATTTAAGAACATTAGGTTAAAGAGAATCTGTGATAGGGAACTGTCATGGATTAAAGATTAAGGTTCATCCTTTTAACTATTCCACCTAAGGGGAATTCTCCAGCATTTGGGCGTTTTGCTCTTCCACGCACAGAAGAGCAACACGAAACTCTGCACTCCAAAAATTTGTCTTTGATGTTAAGATCTTTTAGCAACTCTCCCAATGAGATACATATTAGGAAAAGATATTTTGATCCCATTTTAGAGCGACACAGACTGCATTTGCCTCTGTACACATGGACTGGCTGCCCTGTGAAGACTCAAAGTGCAGGAAAGTGCTCTTTTCAGAACACTGTAGGCATAATGTTAAGCATCTGTGACTTCTGACCATGGAAAGATGTAATACACTGCATGAGATCTGGAGCCATAAACGCTATAACTGGAGTGGAAAGGGATACAGCAACATTTTCTTGTAGAGAAGGAAAGCAAGAATTATATTGTTCTGTGTATTGCTGTGGGTAGTTGATTTACCTGAGCAGCTTAAGCAACCAGTGACCCAAGCACTGCACAACATACATTGCATTTGGTATTATTAATTACATAAAGTCAGAACAGGTTAGAGATAAAACAGCAATGTTTTCCCATTTCATATCAGCAATAATCAGTAAAAATAGCATTTGTAGTTCTGAATCTACCTTCAGATGAAATACAGTCTCATGATCTAGACCAAAAGGAACTTTCCAAGTGTGTGTAAATAACATTCTTAAATAAAAGTATTCCAGTTCTTTCTCAAGAACTCAGAATAAACTTTTCCTCTGAAACATAAAATTGATTAATAGCTCTGAAAGCTGTCAGACCACCTACCTTCAGCATTGTCTTCCAGGTCCTCAGGCTGCTCTGCTTTGCACTTTGTGGGAGATGGAGGCTGGCCTTTTTGTTCCAACCCTTCTTTAAAACATAAGAACAAAAATATTACATATATTATTTTGAAACTGTGTTATCGTATCAAATTTTACTATGCATGATACCGCAACTGAGAGTACATTTTATCTCAGCACTCCATTCAGTGCCTGATGTCTATCTTTCTATTATGAAAATTAATTACTGCATCATCTGCTATAAAAGGATCATAATAGGTATCTTTCAGTTTGGACTGGACTTTCCTTAACTTTCACATGACAGCAGTAAAGAAAGCTCATGCTAAAATGACCTGCTACTTCACAATCTCTTAATCTTTTCAGAAATTAAAAATAAAAAAATTAATTTGTGGTTTTTAAAGTAATATATATTATATTGCATTATGAAACCATCGAGAAATAATCTGAATGAAATGATTTTTCACTCAGCTCAATTCTCCATTCAATGTTATAACACAGTAACAAATGAATATTGACTGAAATTAGTAATGAAATTAGAGGCAGGGAAGCAACTTTGATAGTGAAGTAAAGTTAAGGAAATGAAAGTTTTATGAGATAGAAATGTTCTGATTGAAAAAAAAAAAAAAAAGCATTCCAACCTGTTAGCCAGAAAGCAACAGGAAGATGGAGGAAAAGGAAATCCTTCTAAGTAAAAGAGTAACTGAGGCCAGTGAAGTTTAAGATTTTCCCTATTTGCAGAGACTGAAGTTCAAAGTATTTAAGATCAGCTGGTTAAAATCTAAAAATTATGAGGTTTTATGCAACATTTTCAGAATATCTTGTTATCTTAACATAAGCATCAAATTACTGTTTGTTTGCTAAGATAGACCTCAAGGCATGAACTGGTAGCACAGAAAGCCTGTTAGTGCAAAAGGGAAGCCAAGCTGGAAATTAATCATAAAAAGTGTTTGTAAATTAAGACATTTAATGAAAGCAGGCTCACTAATTAGAACATTCGTCAGTGTTGCTTAACCATATCCTGGGTTGAAAGCAGAGAATGGCAGACAATTAAAACTCAATTCGTTGCATATATTGAATCTATTCAGCAGCAATGGGAAAACAACTTTCTGTCATTTGACTTTCCATCAGACCTCTCGATTCCTTATGGCCAACCGAGGGCTTGGGTGAAGAAGAAGCTTAAGGAAAACAAATTTTTTGTGTTTTTGTCTTTCTTTTGGAAAGAAATCTTGAACACTTTTAACCAGGAAACTTAGGAAAGCATGTGACCTTGCTTGATTTAGCCCTATTGCCATGCTGTGAGAAAATAAGAATCATGGTATTACCTCTAAATAATTACCTAATTAGAAACTGAAAAAAAAAAAAAAAAAAGCAAAAAAGAATTTACATGTGTATTATAAATTGCTTAATGTTCTGAACGCTCCCATCTCTTCTGCTGTCATACATAGCCCACACAATCATCTACTCCGTATGTCACTGGATATGTAAAAAGCTCTCAGCAATCAGATGCACAGTTTCTCATAAAGGACTCGGCTCCACCAATAGCTATAGATACCGTCCTTCAATATCCATCTCCTAACCTCCTACAACTACACATATGTGGTACCAAAGTGCTAAAGACTTCCAAACACAAGGCATAAAAGAAGTGAGGATGTGAAAATGGAACTTGCAACATTAAGGGGAATATTGTGCTCTTTCGAGAGACAAAAAGGGAGCGAATCACTGGCATCACATGGAACCCAGGAAACGCTCACTGCCTGTCCTCCTGGGAACCTGGCTATTCTACTGTTCTTACGTCCTAAAAAAGCAGGCAAAGATTTAGAAACTGGCAAGAATTTTCAAGAAGCTACAGCTCAAAATGTCAACAAAAATGGAGATCTGCGTGTTAACAATTCAACTTCACTTGCTTCATTTTAAGGAAGGAATATTACATTTCAGCCCCAAAAGTCCAAACTGAATATTGTCCTTAAAAATTCTTTCCGAACAGAATTTCTGTATCACTGTAGAATTCCATGTAGTTCAGAGCATGAAGGGCCCTTAGTGGTCAGTAAATAAGTGACGTTCTGTAAAGCAGAACATGCTTTCAGGTTTAGCTTGCTATCAGGAAGTAGACCTTTCCAGACAGCACTTAACATAGGACTATGTTCATGACATCACCTTTGGTCATTTGAATTTGATATTCAAATACAATATTTTGAGGAAAACAAGAGTTTTCAAGTGCTAAGAGCAACTTCTGGGCCGGTGAGAATGTAAAAATAACCAAAAGAAATACTGTGGGGGTAAAAGAAAGGCAAAAAACATGAAATACGCACTTTTTCAACTCTTTTAAAGGGGTTACTCAAGAACAATAGTGATGTTCAACAAGAACTTCAATACAAAAGAGATCCTGAAAATAATCAGGCTTTTAAGGATTTATTCCTGCCAACACTCTCCTGTTCTTTTAAAAAATAACTTGAATATTTATATTGGACCATACTGATGTATGACCTCTTTGGTTCTAATGCCATTCTGCACTGCCTGCTATTTTCCCTTTTTTGGTTGACAATGACTCACATCAGGGGACTGAATCAATAGCAGTGTTTTAATCAACACTCACCCCTCTGATGATGAATTTTATCATCTAACCAATCTGTGAGACTTCCTCCAAGCTCCCAAGTCAAATGTCAATCAAGCTTAAGTGCAAGTATCCAGCCAGGTCTTTCAGGAGTATCTGAACACATTAGATATAGTACAACCAACATCTTAATTGACAGCACAAAGACAGAGAAGGAGGAGGTTGATATTCAGAGAAGTCAGAGCTGTTACTATCTCAAAAGAAACGGTCTTTCTGCACTCTATACAGGACCTTAAAATGCTCACAAAAGGATGTAGAGGCACTATCCCAGGAGAATAAGATTTCAATCACTATTTCACTGCTTTTTAGCAGATTTCCCTCATTGCAGAGACAGAAAAGGATTTGTGCAGGATTCAAAATAATGGCTTTTTGTTGTGGTCAAAACACAACTCTTAACCCTTTCTGCTCTACAATAAAATGTACGTCTTTCAGAACAGGTAGCCAAATATTATGGAATTCTGCTTGCAAATTTCTGTTTAAAAACTGAACACCTAGATAGGTGTCTGAACTGATCATATTCAAAGCTTTTCTAACCATGATCATCTGTACAAAAAGGGTTTTGAGATCTAACACTGGGAGAAATGATTCTTCTTTGCAGGCTAATTCAGAGGGTCAACAAACCACTTAAATCTGACAGTGTCTCTCAAAGTAAGCTATTTCCAAAATTCCTCACAGCTTTCAAATCTTGCTGGCTGCAAGTGTTTCCTATTTTCCTCTCAGTAAAAGAGAAAGTCTCCTCCAAAAAAAAAAAAAAAGTATCCAAGTTTAAGACTGTGTATACAGCGAAATGTACAAGGAAATACTGTATTTATACAGCACTGTTTCTAATTGTGCTTCTCTTGTTAGTGTCAATGAGATCCTTTGGCCTGCCATCCTACAGCTGGCTGCAGCTTCTGAAGTAACGAATAGGTGGTCAGGCAGGACACTTGGGACAGAAATGGCATAACCAGCTGGGCATTTCTTATGAACAGCTATTAGATGGGAAACAAGAGACAGTAGTGTGGCAACATTCACACAGGTGGGGTCAAAAGTCTCCCTGGTCCCCTGTGGGGAGTGAAGCCAAACAGGTTGGGGGAGAATATAGCTTAAGAACTGAAACACTTTTGCGTGTTTTTTTTTTTTTTTTAAATAAGGGTAAGAGAATTAACTTATGTCAGTGCATAATAATGCAGTATTATTGCGTATCTGGACTATGCTTCTCATAATAGCACACGGTTGTGTAATTTCCAGATACAATCACTGCAATTGCGCACACAATTATGGCAGTATTAGGGCTTATTTTGCACGCTTCTATGCGTGGATATATGAAGCTATGGGTATAAAAGCCAAGTCTTTCAGAAGTTAAAGTTTAGAATAATCTTCCCTTAATGGGGCTTAAAACATTAAGCATCATGACTCTGCAGTGTTAAAAAACTGAAGTTAAAGGCAGACAAGACTATTAGGTCATCTGGTCCTTTTCTTTGCTTATGTAGGATATCATTCATAAAGGAAAGCTGAGATGTAGAACTGCACAAGTCCATACCTGGTATTGCTATATCTGCCCTTTTGTCTTAAGCCATTCTAACAGCTAGCCATATGAAATATTATAATATCAAAGCTCACTGAATTAAATGGTACAGTTAAGCTAGCAGCTGCTACAAGAAACAGCATCCAGAATAACAAACTGGTGGGTTAAAATCCGCAAGTTAAGTGCCATTAAAAGGGTGGTCTCGAGTATGTATATTTAATAAGACTGTTATTTTTATTTTCAATTGTTTTTCTTATTGTAGTATATCCAATATATGCAGTGACGTTATGGGATTAACTCACTAAAATGATCGTTCTTGTCTGTTTGATTTTATAGTATTAACATAGATATTAACAGAGATTACCTGGCAGACATGCAATTAAGATATTCTCTTATTTATTTTAAAGAGAAATCACAGAAAGAAAAGCCTTTCTGCAAGTAATGAGATATTTGTACTTCAGGGTGGTAGAAACACAAGACAGAGATTACTTTCATAATGTGTACATCACTCAATAAGACACACATCTGGTCATCTGTTATTCCTTACTCCTGGCTAACTCTTTTGCTGTTCCCAAGGCCTAATCTGGTGTGTACTGAAACCAATGCACATATTCCCACTGACTTCAGCTGATAACAGACCAGGATCAGGTTTTTTCTTCTAACTCTTGCCACCGGGTTCTAATTAGGACTGATTCTGTAACATCCACATCATTCTATTACATTCTTCAAACTGAAATTGGTACAAATACAATCAGTCTATGCCTCCTTTGAGTCCCTGTGCTTCTCCATGTTTTCTTTTGGCTAGATACTGGCCCTTCAGAAACACCTAGCCAACAAGCTGTAGGCACAGGAATTTAGGTGAAATTTAGAATATATGAATCTCTGCCAAATGTCCTACACGTGTGTAGTCTGCAGGATGTTCTCTCCATGAATCCAACAGTTCCTTTTTTTGTCTTTTCTTTTTTCCAGTTAAAACAAACAAACAAACAAAAAAAGAAAAACAGGAATTGGAGAAATAACCCCAAAGCAGATTGGATATGGACAGCTCAACAAAACAGGGCCATCAATATTGGTGCTAACTGCTGATTCCATCTGCTGGAGTCATGACCCATGAAGTCAAGTGGAATGAAGAATGATTATTCAATTATTGTCTTGAAGTGGTGACTAGATGTTGATATTCTATTTTTTCCCTGAAAACTGTTAAAAGTAGATCTCTTTCTAATTGATAACTATCTGAACATAAAAATGAAAACTCTTCTCAATGCAGAAATCATGTATGCATTTATAACTCCTGCAAATGCATCCTACAATCATTAAAAAGTTCATACACAAATAGGTCAAAATGACACAACTCTCAACTACTGGAGTAGCTATACAAAAGACATTTCTCTTTGGCCATGTAGCTATTGATTGCTGACAATCAATGCACTGATTCCCAAAATATTTCCAAATCAGAAAGAAATAACCAAGCACACCCTGTTGGAGTTCACAGCACCCCACAAGTAAACCTGTGAGAGATGTTGTGATCTCATTTGTCTCACATGCACAAAGAAGCAGATGGGTAAGGAAATATCTTCTTCAAAAGACTTAATTCAGTGATTATTTCCCAGAGCAGCTATGCAGCTTCACCTAAATTAATGAAGTTGTGAAGAATACAAGGCAAGAAAGAAAAGACTGGCTATTAAGTGGAAATATACTTCCTTTTAATGCTAATTTTAAATGCTTAAAAAAAAATGTAATTTGCATAATCTCCATAAAGGCAACAAGACAAAAAATGCAAAATAATTAGACTTATGAAAACATACATGCCATGATAGCTGTAAAAAATGAAACTGGAAATATTAGATGAATACTGCAAATTCAACTGTAGGGTAATCTTTGGCAAATGTTTGTGGTATAATGACAGTCTTCATTTTTCTTCTTTTATGTATATATGTACAACTATATTAATCATGCTAATTGTATTAAAATCTCTGAAAGTTCCTATCCAGTAATCTTGATACCAAAAAGTAATTACAATTATATGTAATAAAATCAACAGGCCAGAAAGCCATAAAAGAATGTGCTAATCCATCACAGTAACACATATCTATCTGTGTATATCCGTGTTTGCACATTTATGCATATATACCATTATTAAAGAATTTATAATTTCTAAGCTAATTAACTGCCTGCATAAATCATCATAATCCATTTGTCTTTAGGACAATCTTGTCAATTTAAGCAGCCAACATACTGCTTCAAAAGCTTTTACCTCTGTTTTCTGGCTGGTATATTCTCTGCCTTTTTCCAAGTGCCTCTCCTTTCTGATTCCAATACCCTTTCATAAGAGAAGAGCTGGAAGCTCCTGCACAGTCACTGGACTACAATGCAACCAGGGCCACAGAGACCTGGGAGTACACACACATGGTGCACTGTCACAGATGGGTACTAGCTGTCAGGAAGGACAGGCAGAGAAGAAGAGTAGAGAAAGCTACGCTGCATATAAAAGGTGGCCTTTCACTGCACAGAAGTCTCTTAAGGAATAGAAGATGTCCATTAAAAGCCTCTAGGTGAAGGTCAGCAGAGAAAGTGACACAGGGTATGGTGGTTGGAGCCTTTTATAGAAAGCCTGATCAAGAAAATTAAGTGGATGAAGCTCGTTTCAAACAACTAGCAGAAGTCTTCTGACTGGAGGCTTTTGTCCTCGTGAGATTTTAACCCCTGAGGCATCTGCTGTGAGGGCAACATAGGACTGTGTAAGCAACCCAGGAAGTGCCTGGACTGCACATAATGCAAATTCTAGGAGAAAGAATGAGAAGTAATGCCCTACTTCACTTGCTGCTCCCAGACATGGGAGAATCAGTAGCAAATGTGGCCACCGATGGCAACTTGGGCTTTGAGAACCATGTGGTGACTGAGTTCAGGGAAAGGCTGGAAAGGGAAGGAGGAGAGTAAGGACTCTGGACTTCCAGCTTATTAGACAGAATGCCCTAAGGATCTGCCTTGAAGAAGGATGTCCAGGAATTGACCACTGAGTAAAACCCATCCTGTTGTGCAGAAAGACTGGGAATTCCAGCAGAAGGCTCACTTGCATAAGCAAGGAACTTCTTCGTGAACTAGAACACAGAAAGAGACAATGAGTGACAGGCAACAAAAGGAGAGGAGAAAGCTACTCAGGGATGTAATCAGGAAGGCAGAATGCCAAGACCAGCAGCAGCTAAAACTAGGTAGGGACATTAGGAATAACACAAAGCAATCCTACAAGTGTGCCGTTAGCAAAAGCTGGTTCAGACAAAATATTTCTCTTTGGATGAATGGGGGAGGCAACCCAGTAACAGACAATATGAAAGAGTTTGAGGTACTCGGCTTATGGGCAAAGCCCATTCCCAGACCCCACACATACCAGCATAGTTTGGGAAGTAGAGGAGCAGCCTCTAGTAGAGGCTGCAGGCTAACAATAGCCTGGAGGAGCTGAGATGGTTGATGTGATTTAAGTGCTGCTGTTTACCATCAAAAAAAAATAATAAAAAAGTCTCTGACAGCTGGAAAAAGGCTAACACTACATCAACCTTCAAGAAAGGCACAGAGGAGGATCGAGAGAAGTGTAAGCAGTCATTTTAACTTCAGTCCATGGGAAGAACATGTAGCATGTCCTCTTGGAATTCTTTTCCAAACAGGTGAAGGAGGACAAGAAGGTAATTGGGAGTAGTCAACATGGATTTACCAAGGGCAAATTATGCTTGACCAGCCTGACTTCCTTCTGTGATGAAATGACTGGCTCAGTGGACAGTGCAGATAATACAGTTTTGTATAGCTTTCGCTACCATGTATTGCAGCATTCTGAGATGCTAGTAAGTGTTGGCAGGACAAACGTGCCATTAGATGAGCTGAAAATTGGCTGGTGTCTAACTGGCAGGTGCAAAACAAGTACTCCAATAGTCAAGAGTGGGCTCCAGGAAAAAAAAAAGTCCTCTGAAATACTGTCCAATCACGTTCAGTTTATTTAAGTGTTTGCTGGAGAATTTTGCTACTGTTTTCATTGCAAACAAATCATGACCACTAATCACAATTGCAAATGACTCAAGAATTGCTGTATTCACACCTTTTTACAAAGAGACTGTAGAATTTTAATTATTTCCCATTCATGTTCAAACTAGTTACTAATAAAAAGTAAAAGAGTATCACCCAGAGGCTCATAACAGATGATATTAAAAAGTTAGTCTCAGCCATTCTTACTATGTGTTATTTATTAACAGGGATGGTTTTCCCATGTTACATTAAAAAACAGAGAAGACTGTCGTAACGTTGGCAATAAATGATTGACACTGCTTACCACAACCAAGGCAATTAGTTTTAAGAACTCTCTCAGTTTGGTTCATGCTTCACAAATGTGATATGTTTTAGCATAAAATACTGTTTACTCACCTGTCTCTTCACTCATCTCAGTCTCTTCATTATCATCTGTCAAAAAATTGAAAGCAAATGATTAATAAGAATATCAAGAAACATCTAAAATAAAATATTCCATGATTCAAATTGCACATATCTTAGTTTGCCTCCTCCTATTTAACATTTTCTAGTGAGATCAGGAGGTAGATAGGAAAAGAAAGTTTTGATACTATACTGTTACTGTGCAGATACAGGGAATGCAGAGCATAAAGACGGAACAAAATTCTGCATAATGTACAGAATTCTGCACATTCTGACTTGCATAAAATGAAATTGCACGATTTTTTCTAGCACACTTTTTTTTTTAAAACATGAAATGGATCTCAGTTTACTTGTTAAATTTCACAGGTTCCTTTGTTTCCTGGGAACAGCTGGCAATGTTGAGGAAAGAACTAGTAATCCTAAAAAAATCATACCACATAAAGAAGTTACTATAAATTTGCCACAGAGGACTTTGATTTAAGTCCAAACTTGGGCTAGCCAAGAATTGAACACATGCAATTATTAAGATGATATATGAAGAAAGTAGGTTCATTTTGCAAAAAGTAACATTTTGATAACAAACGAATTTCTTACCACAAGCTGTTTTGATGGGGTGGTGGTAGTGGGCGAATTAGTCTTAGTTAACATCTAGGTAATACAATGTTTCAGAGCCTTAATCATCTGGTGGAGAGCTTATTGACCACAGAAGTTTGTCAACTATGTTCCTAATTCATATAGGCTGTATTTATATCCTTTTAGATGGATTTGTGCAGGTGTAAATTCAGTAGCGAGCCTACAATTTCTGTCTAAAGTATACTTTCAAACTTGTGTATATGCATATTATGACCACCACTTGAACCCCAAGGAGTTCTGCAATATTATGAGCAATGGCAATGGAAACTAACAGTAGTATTTAGGTCCTAATTTACAGGATCAGATCTTTATGCCATAAATTCCACCGAGATTCAAATGCTGTGACACAAGCTACGAGGACTGAAGCTCTGCTTTCATCAAGATTTGTAGCCTGAAACATTATTTTAAGTACAAGGAGAACAGAACAATTGGTTAATAATAGAGGCCTCCACTGGGAGTTATGTCTGAATCAAAACATTAAAACAAAATAATCATGAGCAGGAGAATTTTCATGGAAGCTTCTGAATCTACAGTAGATGGATCTGTATCCATCCTTTGCCCCCTCCCATCACAGTCAGACGTGGTCTGGAGGGCAGGATATTCAGAAGGCACTAAACGACAGCAAGGTTACATTTCTCTCGAGTACACTTCAGTCTGGCACAAAGGATCAAAACTGAACAAAGTCGCTGCACATTTCACTTCCTTTCTCCTTATTCTGCAAACAATTGCTCTGGAGTTCAAAAAGGCACATTGACCCCTATTGTACAAAAAAAAAATTGTACACAGAAACTTTAAGGAGCTTTGACAAGTAGTTTCTGAGATAAAGAAATATTGTTGAAAGAAGCCAGTGGGAATTCTGCCATTGACTTCAATAGAGCCAGGATTTTCAAACAGAGTCCTGACATTTTTCAACAAACCACTCAGAAAGCATTTGGTTAATACAAAGCTTATTAATTATTCAGTTTCCAATAACATGTTCTTTCCATGGAAGCGTTTATAATGAAACCAGCATGATAAAATTTCAAATTAATCTAAGACTTGACACTAAATCAGCATAATATAATATCTTAACATACATATATCACCTAGTTTTCTGCGGAAGTTCTTAATTATAGTTCTGTAAGTGACTTGGAATATGAAATTCCCAAAGCAACAGAATAGCTTCTAAGTTGGTGATAATGGACAAAGACAAGAAATCTGATGTTATTAAAAAGTAGTGAAGTCATTATGCAATATAATTATGAAGAGGCAAAGACTGCTTTTGTGAACTAATTGTGAATTAAGTGCTGTTTTTTTTTTCTGGGAAAAGGAACCTAAGTCTCACTGAAAGGCAGTACAGTCCTTACATCATTTCTAAAAACAGGAGATGGGCTCCCAATTCCTTTGTGACATGATCTCCAGGTCGTTGCGGTGCCTTTGAAAATTCTACCCCAACCTATATTTGAATCTGAGTTTCCTTTGGCACACAGCACTCCCCAATCACTTCATGTGTCTATAATTCTTATTCTTATGCTATTAATGCATCTGGTGGAAGTGCTTCTCTGTCATATATAAAGCAGTCTCTTTCACTGACCTTGGTGTGGCTGGCTAAAGTGATAAACACCATGTTTAGCTGTCAGAGCTCTATGCCAAAACCAATTATTTTAGAAATTTATATCCAAAACTCTTTCATTTTTTGCCCAAAAGTATGATATTACAATTTCTGGGTTACTGGTTACGAAGAAGTAAAAGCAAGTAAAAATTTTTTTTTTTTACTTGAAGCTCCACATACATAATATATGGCTAAATCAGTGCCAAGATTGCTTTAAATTAGATCTGTAATATCTAGGTTTATTTTTCATGTTCCATATGCATATCTTTACTCCATATAGAATAAGCTTTCTAGAGTGATGCATATTTCAAACCAAAGCAAACCAAACTGTCAGTCCCAAAGCAAAACTGAGTAAAACCACAGAAGAACCCAAGAGTGAATCTTTGATGCCAGTAAACATTTCCTTGAAGACATATGGTCAGTATTCCTTCCCCAAATTCACATGTTTGAAAGCCCAGAGATGATGCCCTCTGTAACTCTCGCTCTTACTCAAGAGGTCTTGAAAAAGTCAATTTAATAGGAAAACATGCTGCAAGTGTATGCAGACATGTACCCATTCTTGGTTACTCCTACGTCTGGCAGAGCAGAACAGTGACCTTTCACGTGTCTTCCCCGTTAAAACTCCAAATTTTGGGGAGCTCTACCAAGACGACTTTGCTGGAGAAAAATGGCAGACCTTGCAGCCTGGAGTGAGAAGAAAACTGACAGTGACTCCCTGCAAGGGTCAGTCCACTCCCAAGAAAACTCACATCAGTATTTAGAAGGCTTAGGATACAAGGAAGCCATCTAAAATGTTTCTTATGTTTGAGAGCACAAAATTTTCCAGCTAATAATTGGGCTATGGTATATAAAATTAAGGTATTAGATGGGTAATGTATGGCAGAACAGCTTCCAGTCAAATATAAAATAACTCACAGGTCAGAGTCAACCTGTGGTTGAAACTGGCCCTCTAACTCTCGCATTATCTGTGCTAACTATATTTCAAAAGACCATAGAGCTTTGCAATTGGGTGCAAGTTGCTCAGAACAGGCACATTTGCATAAGTCAAAGGCTCCATGGTAGGTTCATGTATCAAGAGATGTCAGTTACCCTTTCATTCCCTTCTCTCTTGTTACCTGCTGAGCTCGATGAAACAGAATGATTGCACCGTACCTGCTCCTACTGACACAAGGCGGAGATGCCTTCTTCTGTCATATATGTTTTCTTTCTTTTGCTTTGCTGGTCTGGTTCTTTCTCAGTCTTTCTAGTCACTGCATACAAGTAAACACAAGCCAGATGGCTAAAACCATGAATCTGAGTTAAGATTTATGTTAGGAACAAAGAGGTGAAAGGCTCTAAATACCGCTGCTAATCCCCAAAGCCATTAAACCTCCTCCTTGTTGCTCACGCTTCTATTTGCATTGTTCCTCACATTAGCACGCGGAGAGTCAACGCTATACAAAAACCTTCTATTTGTCACTGTGCGTGCATTGAAGAGCTCTTACAGGAGAGCCAGCTCCAAGCTGCGGGAGGCAGCTGTTTCATCTGCATTCAGGGCCTGCATCCCGGGCTCCCGATGCTCCCCGTCAGTGCCGCATGCTGCTAGCTCCTTCCTGCCTTCCTCTACCTTTCCTCAGCTTCCTCGTCCCATCCTTCAGTATTTGTTCATCTTCTCAGCACTTCCTGCTTTTTCCTGATTTCCAGCCTACCCACCTGTCTCAGCCTGCTCTTTCGTGCAAGTGCAGCTCCATGGCGTGAACATAACTGCTGGAGGGGCTGGGAGAGCACAGTGGGACAGCCCAAACTCCCCTCTGCAGCCTGCATACACACACGATGGCAAGCAGAGCAATGAGATGGGCTGTACAGGAGGTTGAAGAGACAAATTGGTGATTATACTGCTGATGCCTCAACAAAAAAAAATTAAAAATACATAAAACCTTTCAGCACTGACAGCTGCAGCCATCCCACTGAGCTTTATTTGCTATATAAAAACAGTGTTCCAGCTGAAAAAATTCCTGCCCTCAAGCATTTGCCTAGCAGGGATTTCACGATCTGCCCATACAGTTTCCACCAGAATAACAGAAGAAGTGGGGTGCTAGAGTTTCCAGACATTGAGGAAAATGAATCCCGTTTTAGGGCAGTCTCTGCTTGCTCAAATGAAAAGATTCTTCTGTCAAATCTTGGAGTGCGTGGCAGTGTGCACCAGGGCACCAGCCTACTGCAAACTGTATAAACCACGATAGTATCAGGTTCCCAGCAGTGGAAAAGACCAAGTGGGTTCTCACTCTCCTTATTCTTTACCGCGCTTGTCTTTCTGAAACTTTGTCCCAAAGCTTCATTCAACTCTCTGCACAATTATATTAACAGCCTTATGGAGCTTTCTAATCATAAATCCAGTCTACTTTCAACTGAAAAACACTTTTTTTGATAACATAGGACCACTGCTGCTACCCAACGGGATCTTCCTAATAGTATATGGACTCTTATCTCCATCTCATTATGAAAGACTAGCCATTTTTGTAGCATAGTAAGATGCACAAGAACACCCTAGGGCTTGATAAAGCCTGTAGGTACATACAAGGCTCACAATAATGTAGGAGCTCACAAACTCTTTTGGTTGTTCTGACCCCTCCAACTCCACTCTCCACTGACAGAATACAACTGACTGACCGATAGCACAGAAAAGGAGAATATTTTCTTTGGGGAAAAGCAGATTTGGAAACCTCTGCCACATGAGATCAACTAAGCCCAGGCCTGACTCTTATCATATCTACTTGTAAAAAGTATCTTTTCCACAAAGCTTTCCCTCATTCTCAAGTGCACGTGAGACGAAGAACAAAAACAAAAACAAACAAACAAAAACCAACCAAACAAAAAACACAAAAAACAAACAGGCTAAATAAGAAGATCCTCAAAAAAAACAAAAAAAATCTTCTGCTTTGGAAGGAGATATGGAGCTTCTTTTGGTTCTGAGCATTTGTATCCCATAATCCTTCCTACAGAGCAAAAGGAAGCATATAACCCCCCACCCGACACTAAGCAAGTTTAATCAAATTTTGTTTAGTCTGTTTTGATTATAAAGAAATTTCCACTGACACACACTGTACATCCTGGCCTTACTGCAGCATCAGTGCAGTTTTTCTTCCTGTGTTGCTTAGTTACACCAGTCCCACAACACCAGCATCTCACTGAATGTAAAATGTTTGTGGCTTTTGAAGCCATATCAAATAGAAATCCTTAGCACCAGCCTTCTAAGAAGGCTTTTTTTTTTTTTTTGTCACCACATAGATGGCTTCTTTTATGCATCGTATCACTTGATCTGCAGTAAAATACATATACCCATATGAGCCTCAGCTGCACATAAGGTGACGCAGTAGCTGCCATTCCCACTGCGAGTGAACTGGACAACATTGTTCCAGTGCAGGAAGTGGTGCTCACAGCCAGGATCAGATCTGGATTTCTGTTTCCCATATGCTTCTACCTTACACAAAAGCAATGAGGCACTCTTTGGGAAAAATAGGTATCAGTTTTTAAAAAAAGAACCTATTTCAAAACTTCCTTTTTTCTTCCATGCCCTAAAATACTGAAAACAACTGAATTCTGTTTACACAAATGCTAAAGTGGATTTCTCACCCACATATATGATAGTGTAGTATTCACAAAATGTTATGTTTTAGAAATGTGCCACCACATGCAAATACAAGCTTCTAACAAAATCTCATCAGTAACCTAAGACAGAGGCAATCAAATGAGACAAACACAAATTTAACTGCATCCTTTGCAATTAGAAGCACTCAAGCACGTGAAGTGACTCAGCATCAGTGTCCGGAGAGGATGGGATATTTTTGATCATAACTTGAAACGCATTTGGAATGTTTTCTGTGGGATACAACACTATGCAATGCAGCAAGAAGTAAAGATGCCTGTTCAAAAATGCATACCCAGAAGATATTATGCAGAAAAGGCTTATGCTTGATCACCTTCTTGTGCCAGGCATCCCTGTGCGAAGGACTGAACAGAACAGGAACATATTTCCCTTCCCCCTACCAGCTTCTTCCTGAGCATAAGGTTACGTATAGACTATGCTGATTAATAGCCACTGTTGGACCAGTCCTCTGTTGGTTGAGCTAATCCTCTTTTCAGCTGTATTTAAGACCTACATGCTCCACAGCACCTCCCAGCAAAAACTACTTCCTTTTGGTTTTCATTCTGATTCTTTATTTCCTGGGATACCTTGCATTTCTTGCGTTACAAGAGGCAGTAGATAATGGTTCCATATTCACCTTGTAATTACTGCACTCATCATCTTCCCTGCCCTCTCCCATGCTGCTAATGCACACAGCAGCCAGGTCCTTGCATCTGCATGACCCCCATGCCTCGAAGAGCATCCTTATCAGTTGCCATTTCGCCATTTCATTGAGGCCCTTATCCACGAGGAGCTAGAGAGCTCAGGGCTTTAGAGTGAGTTGACAAATACATAGAAACAGCCCTTTCCCCTGACTTCTGGGCTCACTGCAGGCTCTGTCGTCAGTCTCACAAAGCAAGGGAAGGATAACATTCACAAAAAACTAGCAGAGCAGAAAAGAGGGAGCACTTACTTCACTTTGCAGACCAAAAGCTCCTGACAATAGCACTGAAATATGTTACAGTTCCATTGTCTGTTCATACCCTGATCCAAGCAATGCTATTGCTATCAAGAATGTTGAGACAAACAACTTCCTACAGACCACGTACAGCAGACAATACCACAAGCCTGTGTTAAACCGTGTGCAACCAGAGGATCCAAGCCCCAAGCCCGAGGAGACCAGTACTTGCAACACAGCCAAACGCTAGAGCACCACTCTGTCAGCAGACAGCCAGGAAATAATTCAGAAGGGTTCGTACGAGGAAGCTTTGTTATGATTCACACTGAAGCAGAAAACTCCCCATTAACTTTTCATTAGGTACTGTGAAAACCACTCTCGTGTTAGAAGGAGCTGGGACCCTCTCTTGGTCCTGAGCTGCTTCTTGTTCATGCTCCTGCACTACAGACGATCTCGAGGACTGAGACACTGGCAAAAGGGGCTAAGAAAGACAACCTCAATGTGTGGTAGGACTGGCACAGTCATTGTCATGGCTAATGAAGACAAAAGGTCATAGAAAAACTTCGTTTCACAGTTTTATGAACAGCTTCAGATTTTAGCTTGAGGTTTTATGAGGTAAGTTGTTTCAGACACATTCTGAAACGGATGGATATTCTGAGCCTTATGGCTATATGAAACTTTTGGATTAAGAACAATTTTTACAGCATCCTCGTCACACTGGAGTGCACTTTATTGGGATCTGCAGGTACTGCAGGAGAGAGCTAGAGCAAAGCCAGCACCCCTTACTGGTGCACAGGCTCCCCCATACAGCTAGCACTTCCTTTGAAGCCTGCCCTGCCGAGGGACAAGGAACCATCACTGGAAACAGTGGGGCTGTGCCACCTCCCCAGCTTTTCTGAATAAAGTCCTTCAGGGATGGTTCCTGCAGAAGCCACCCGAGGATGACATCCTCCAATATAAACAAAGATCAAAGTAGTGCCACCCACCAAAAAATCCTCACTCGTCTCTACCTGAACACAAGACTCCCCACAGACTTCCATGCTGGGGGGAACATTAAATGGTGGCACGGAGTCAAAAGCTTGCTCAGGGAAAACACTGAAGAAAGGGAGTTGACGGTCTGACTGCCCTCTAGATCAAAGCTGTGAAGAGGCACAGGTGGTTAGCAGCTATGAATATGACAGCCTCTGCCCGGGGACAGGGAAAGCAGCTGTCCCCACCACCTTCAGGGAGGCCCTGGGCAGTCAGGAGAAGGCCGAGGGGCCTGCAGACTGCCCCAGCCGTGCTTCTGAGTGTGCCCCCGGGAGACTCGAAGGCCCGGAGGCCTGAACCAGTCAGAAACCACAGCCATGTGACTTACGAGGCAAACCCCTACCCAGGTGAGACCTCACATAAAGGATATCGGGGACTTCCAGTAAACCACCTGGCACCTATCCACGCAGTAAAATAAAGCCCATGAAAAATATTTTGTGGAATGCATTCAGGTGACAAATTAACGCAACGAATCTGCTCATGAACACTGCAAATGCAAATAGAGAGGCTAAATTTATCAAACGAATTACCCATTTGATACAGTATTACTTACGAAGGGCTAACTTATGATTCCTTTGCTCACGCTGAGGCCTGGTGTAGGCCCAGCGCCACATTAAATGGAGAGGGCAATGCTCCCCAATACCAGTTCAGGAATTACAACCTCTGCTTAGCAGTTCACCCACGTATTACTGCAGGGATCTGCCATTTTAATACAAAGCCCTTCATTCAGGCGGTTAGACAGTTTCCAGTTTGATTCCAAGCCCAGTAGATCTCTTAACAATGAATTTCCTCTGTAATTATAAAGCATTTGCACATTTATGCACAACTTCCTGGTTGTACATCCTCGTGAAGTAACAGAAGGACTAACACAGGACAGTAGTTCTTATCCATATTGCTTTGGACAGGGGGGACAGTGTTTCATCAACCAGGGTAAAAGCAAAAAATGCACTAAATGTCATAACCTGGAACAGAGGGGAGAGAAAGTTTTTCAAGAAGCAATTTCTCTCTCTGTCTCTCTCTCTCAACACCAACTGATATGGCTCAGAAAAAATGAACAAGCTCTTGGGCTCAGCATCCTTTCATTAGCTCTGAAAGGACACGGAGTCTAAAAGCTTGCATCTTCCATCTATCAATTGGTCTAATAAAAGTGCAAACCTCTCCTCTAACAATTTTAGTGATGCTTTAGTGAAGTAATTTTGTTACTCTGTTTAAACTAGTAAGAATGTAATATAACCTGGAATGCGGCAGCTTCACAGTATGTACCTTTTATGACATTATTTTTGTCTAAAGAACATTTTCAGAAGAAATGATTACCCACTCCAATCCACTGATAACAGGTGGTAGATTTAGAAATACTTCAAGCATTACAATTTAAGATAAACCTTTCATAATATACAACAGTCACTATGAAAAATAAGCATTTGCCAAAGGTCCCTACAAGATTATCTATCTGACATATTAAGTAGTTAGGTATACACAGGATACAGGAGAAAAATATGGTGTCTTTGCCTCCAGCTGGCAACTGTTTATAAATGTGCTTAATTTTACTCACACGAATAGCATCCTAGATGCACGTATCACTGTAAGGTAAATGTTGGTAAGTCTAGTTTTTCAAGGGAGACTGTTTTTATACCATTTCCTGGTAGGTCTTATAAATATATATTTAGCAATAAAGGTAATGCCTAGATTCCAGGCTCTGTGTAGAATTGTGTTAGGAGAAACAATGAATTCCAAAAGAAAAAGTGATACGAATATCAGCTGCTTTCCCGGAAAGCTCATGCATAATACCAGTAGCAATGAATCCAGCGATGCAAGAACCACACATCTGAGCCAGGATTACAGGCAAGGGCATTTTATTTGCCTGAAAGATATGTAGCAAGACATCATCTCAGATTAAGCAGAGAGAATTTCCCAACACAGCTGAAGGGAGGATATTTGGGCTAGTTCATTCCACTAGAAGATAGGACGCAACTGGTAAAAGGAAAAAAAATTGCTGTTTGTCTCACCTAGTATGTTAAAACAGTGATTCATTTCAAGTACAGAAGGCTGGTTGCCCTACAGAAACATTCTTTCACCCTTGCTCTTTTTCTACCAGGACATACAAAAACTTCTCAGCAAAACCCCAGTGGTTCAACACTAAATTCTGCGTGGACCAGGACCCTTTACCTTCTAAAACAGTGCTTTTCTGGGCCATCATAGGGATGAGATCCCGAGTTAAAGCATATGTGGTGCTTCCCCTTAGAGCACACTGGCTTTGGCTCAGGTTCTGTACAGGCTACTGCTTACTGAGATTAAATCTGAAATGCTGAGCCTGTGACAACCGGTCTGTTACTGAACAGTTATGCTACACTCCTAAGACATGAAATTACTTAGAAGTCTGCCTCTTCCCCTATATATTTAAAGTTTGCAAATGACAAGGCTCTTGGCAGTTGTGTTAATATCAGTACTATTACTCGACTAATTTCTTTGGCATTCCACTCTCAAAATAGGTCTAATGATATGTTCATCTAATGGAACAATTTCCCTATATCTATATTCCACTTACTCTAATGCACTGAGGTGTAACTCTAGCTTCATTTCATTATCACTTGACTAGCTCAAGCACTTGGATGTCTTTTTTGGATTTATTAATGCACCAGGTTTAATGTAATAACTATTTATGTATATAACTCCATGAATATATTCTTCTTTCTAAGCATTTTTGTCTACGTCTATTAAAGCAGACATATTTTGCAATGTTTCTGAATGTGAGATGCACATTTAAAAATGTCTCAATGGCTTTTCTCTAAGCCTAAAGTAATATCTCAGTGTTATTCTCGCCTGTGAACACACAGAAAGCGTACTATCAATTCAAATTTACAGCAAGTCTTTCCTCACAGATTTTTATTTCACTACGTTAATAGATTCACTTAAAAACAAACAAACAAAACAAAACAAAAAAAAACACCAGCAGAGTTCTGGCAATTCCTTCCAGAGTCTAAATATCAGGAAAATATTGCCAAAGGTAGAGAGAGATGCTAATTCCTTGACACAGAACCACATTGACTAAGTCCTTTGTGCAAGAAACCAGTCTTGCAGAGAGACAGAATATTCCTACAGGAGGAGAGTACTTGTCTAACCTACCTTAGAGTTAAATGCAGATAGCAATTCACAAGAGAACAGAAAAAAGGAACAAACAACAGGCATAATAGTCATTTGGTGGTCATCATTCAGACCTTCAGCCAATGTTCTCACCATTCAGCTACAGGCAATTTAGGATGGGGTCGACTTCAGCCCACCTGTTGTTGTGATGGTACCCAGAGGAAAAGTGCCACTTCAGGAGGGCAAAGAAAGCCTGACCCTGAATATCAATTGTCAGGGCACTCCTCCAGGACAGAGACACAGGAACTGATCTTTTCTCCAGGGACACTAATGGAAAGTCATTTTGGTAGCATGCATCTTTTCTGCCTCTCTCCTCACAAGCTGCAGATCTAAGGGACTCCTTTAAGAGCATACCACGCGCCTGTGGAGATACAACAGATTGAAATCGGTCTCCCAAATCACTGACTACTGACCTAACCACAGGAAATCCTTGACTAAATCAGTGATAAAATTTTAGAAGCCAACCTGGTTTCTTTTAAAGCTCCAGCCTATTAGCCAGTGAGTGCTCAGGTCCTTCTGGAAACCAGCATTATTAAGGCATATCAAAACTGGTAGTCAGAATCATTAGTCATGAGAAAATTACAACTGGAAGCCTATGAAGCCTATGAAAATAGGTCCTAAGATCTTTTAGAAATCTATACCAAATTGTGGCTGCTGAGAAATGAAGCATCTTTCTATAGAACGCTGTCTGCATAAGCACTGGATCATCCTTTTACACAGTCACATACCTGCAAACTGCTGGAGGTTGCTGCACCTTAGAGGCTCCCCACCACCACCACCTTGCTATGGTCAGGTATCAAATTCCCAGTTTTAGTTCAACCAAAAAAAAAAAAAAAAACCACACAAAACTTTACACGCATGAGAACAAACATGCTTTTAAAACTAAGGTACAACTGATCAGCTGCACAATGTAGTATAATGCAATTAGAAATCTTTAAGCACTGTGACATCCAACCACACAGATCCTCTTTGTTTGAGAGTTCAACAAAGCTAGCTTGTGACAACCCCCCAGAAAAATAAATCTCCCATATTCTTCTCTTTTCCCCCTTTGGGTTTGTCCTTCTTCAGCACCTGAAGCATCTTCTTGCCTCTTGGGCTTTCAAACCCGAGTGGGCTCTACATTTGTAGTAACAATACCAGGTTTTCATCTGGGACTTCAAAGACCTTAAAGATGAAGGTATTAATACTTTAATTTGTTGACAAACTGACACAGTAGCTTACTCTGCCTTAATCTGAAGGGCAGAGACAGAGCCAGCACCAGTAGGGAGGGTACCTTGCAAAAAAAAAAAAAGAAAGGCACACATTGAACGATCTAGACATGAATGCAGTCTGAGGTGCACATTCAGTGTGCTCCAGCCCAAAACAATACTACGTAGTTAGACATCATTCTGTACTACCTGAATTATTCAATGGGTTTTTAGGTTTCAGTTGCCAATCATTACAAAATGGAGATTATAAAGTTGTCTATGAAAATCTTTGTTCTAGTGAGATGGGACGGAAACATCACAATTTCCATACTACCAGCAAAAGTGAAAGGAAAAAAAAACACAGTGGCTATTGTAACATGGTCCTATAGAATTAACTGAGACTCTCACAACACACCAAAGCTCTGCTTCCTATTACCTAGAGGCCCTTTCCACCAGACAGACAGTGTGGGGAGTATTTAAGTGACTTCTACTTCTGAAATGGATGATAAAAGAAAACACTAAAACCTGTATCTTATCACATACAGTAGAACTGATGTCATAGAAAGCAAAATAAAATGGGGGGTTAGGGTTGATTAAAAAAAAAAACAACTAACAGATTTCTAATGATATATGACAAAAATAAATCACAGGCTTGGGAGGGGTGTGAACAAATATACTGTCCACCAGGTTTTCTTACATTTTAGAAAGTAACCTCCTGTGTGAAACATAAGATGAATGGCTAACATTTCCCAAGTGCTCCGGTGAGAGCCATCTTTCTCCAATTCATTCTTGCACAGGGACAGCTCAAGTTTAAAGTTCTCATTCAGACACAGTTGGGCTCTAACCCCTGCGGTATCTTTTCAGACCCAGAGAAACCCTACCAGCATCGTTAATGAAAGAGCAAAGCATGCACAAAGTGCACAGAAAAGCTATATCCGCTAGGAGCTACATACATTAGTGCAAATCATTTTCCTCTCAGAGTCAAGAGAACAGTGCCACACATGAGGTTTCAGGAGGAGATATGGATACAGTAAGGAATGAAGAAACTAGTTGCACTGAGCATACAAAAGCAGGCCTTGATTTTGCAAAAGCAGTAGCAACACAGTTTTCCTGGTTCACAAATTTTAAATGGCTGTGTTTCTCCAGCATCACAGCCTCTACGTGCAGCTGATCTCTAAAGAAAGTTCACATTTTAATATTTGGCTTAGGCAGGGAAAGAAGAAAGGATGCCGACTGTTGTCTTTTTCTGCATCATCTTCTAAAGTCAGATGGCACTCAATTACTATACTTACCTATAGGGAAAAATTCACCCATTTTCTTCTTGAAAATTTTGTAGTCTACCTCCAAAAAGACGCAGAAGATGATACGATCCACCTGTAAGAAACAAAATTATTCACAGTGAAATGATTGCAACAATAAACATTGGCAATAATAGTTAATACCAACACTGCTTTATGCTCCAGGCACGCAAGAAAACATCACAGGGATGCATGTTTTGACTTCTTTGTGCATCTGTGTTGTAATTTATAAAATAACACATTTGCAATCACAGCTCAAAACTGTATTCTTTGTTAACTGCCTCCTGTTTATGCAAACCACTCTTGAGCACAGTATAAATGACTTTTGGCATTCTAGATGAGTACCAGGATGCAATGTTTGATGAAAGAGTCACATGGGGGGCTTCTAATAAGCATACAAAAGAGTAAATGGGTAAGCAAAGAGCTCTTTTTCCAATCCTTGTTGGACAAACCTATTTGCAAAACCATTTCGTATTTTAAAATGGCTTTAAAAGGTTTCATGTGGTTTTAATTTACATGAAACCACTTACTCTTGCTATAATACAAGCAGAATGCAGCAAAAACAAAAGCTGATTAGATGACAGGTAGCACACGGGGTAAATAAAACATTTAATATGCCATCTACTTAGTGAGGCTGAGCATATCAATGAAACCACAGCCTGTAATGTACGCACCACCCACCAATGATTTCAAATAAATTGTTTGGGACAGCATTGTATGGGAAAGGCTTTTCTAGAAGTGACAAAAATAAATAAATAAATAAAAAACGAACAAAATTCCAAAGCCTTTAAGACTGAAAAACACCCACACGGGACTTCATTCTAGCCTTGCTATTTCTTTGCTTTATCTGTTTGCCTAGCCCAGCACAAACAGCCCCCACAGCCAAGAGTCAGCTCTCGGAAGGAGCGGTGGAAGTAGAGAGGACCCTCGCAAGGCTGAGCCGAAGGACCCGCCACCCGATAATCAAGTTTTTCTCTGAAGCGCATGAGAGCTTAACCAGAAGGGGATGATGACCAAGCAACAGGAAATTCAGCATCTTGCTAGCGTTTCGCTGTCCTCGAGTCTCCATGGGCAGTAAGCCGAGCTGTTGTAGCAGAGCTGCTCGCAAGCACCTTTGCACATACTACAAAATGCACCAGCCTCCCCCCAGCAGGGAAACCTGCAGGAGGAACACTCTCAAATAAAGTGCCTTCTTTCCCTTATATTCACCAGAAAATGCTGTCCTTTTCCTAGAGCTGCTCTTCAAAGCAAAGTACAAGTCTTGGCTTCAAAGATATCATTATGCTGAGCAGCTCAGGCCGTCATTTTAGAGCTCATTTTGGAGCAGCCTAGTAGAATAAAGAAGGGAACAAGAGCAGGCAATAATCAGTTATTCTGGAAAGTGCTAGTGGTTGCTAACAAGGACATCTCTGAGTCAAGGCCAACTTCAAAAGCTGAAAGAGCAAAATAGATAGGAAATATGAGAGTGAAGATGCAGGTTATGTGGGCGTTAAGGAATAACGAGGCTGGTAAGCAGGAAAGCAGCAGCAGCAGGGCAGAGCTTGGGCTTGGGTACTTGCTGGGGAAGCACAGCAGCAGACTTGTGAGCAGGAAAATGCCTGTTGCTGTTTGTTCATACGACCTTCAGAGAAACTAGCTGTTCCGTGCAGCCCTCATAAACAAACCAGGCTGGACCTTAACAAAATGCTGGACTGTGTCATCAGCTACTCTTCACAAGGGATAAAATAAAAAAGAAACCAACAGATACTGGTTAAGTGCATGGGCCAAAGAGGCATACTCATTTGTGTACCCACACATTTATAATGTAAAGCATCAGTGGCAGGTGTTCATACAGCCACATTTTACCTGTATAAGTGTTTCCACTTAAGTAAAGTTGTGTGTTTTCAGGATGGAAACTTCAGATGGAGAATGCTTCAATTACATTTATTATAACACCTGATTTAAGATATCGCTGGGGCAATCCTAGATTGCCATCTTCTAACTGCAACTCCTGAGCAGAGTAGGTATTCAAGCATTACAGCGGTAGGCGCAATATGTGCACCAGGACAGACTAGACAGCAAGGATGCGAATTTATAAGCCAGAGGGGGAATTGTATTCCCACACAGAGAAGTTCTGAGTTGGCTTTGCCCTCTATGTGGTCTCATATTCTCTGCTGTAAATACTACAGACATTTCCCTTAGTTTATATATTTCAACTTCTTATGGTGTTCCCTTTACTTTTATTTATTTTGTGCAGTTAACAATGATAAAACTTTTGCAATCCTGAGAATTTCCGCTACTTCTAATATAATTTCTTAATTTAAAGATAGGGAATCTCTCTAGAAATGGCACACTATTTCAAAATTTCTTGCACCCTGACTGTATACATCCTATATATAAACCTGTTCCATTTCTTCTTGGTGTGAGAAAAAGTGCTCTATTTTTAAGTATGCATAAGGTATTGTGATGACAGCTGAAATCCTGTGTTTATCTGATTGAATGGCATGTGTTGGCAGATAGTAAATCTGAAATTAAACCATATTCTATCATCCTGCCAGTCATTGACTATTTTATCTAACATCCCCAGCTAATATAACTTGAAATTAGGTACAGAAAGTAACCCTTGTCCTCACTGTTCCCGTTCCAGCTACAATAAGGGAAGGTTTAATCCGAGTGAATCCAAACCTCCTTTGCCTGCCGGCTCACAAAAGCTCAGCAGGCCTTTTGGGATGCGCACTTATGAAAGGCGCTCCTTGTTCAAAGAGGAAAGCTCTCCCCTCGTGTGGCTAGGAAATGCCAGCTTGATGAGAGGTTTCGTGCCGCCCCTTTGCAGAGGGCAGGCAGGAGCCCCCAGGGACTCCCCCCGAGCGTGCCCGAGGAGCCCCCGGGGCCTTTTGTAGGTGCCCGGCTCCTCCACAGCTGACCAAGCACCACTCAGCTGCAGCACAAGTTTAAAGGAGCTGCAAGCTGAAGGTATTAAAGCTCATCCTTGATCGACAGCTCTTTTTTGGAGGCCAGTATTAAAATCAACCGTCCTCTGTCAGAGCCTGATTAAATTCTGCTCGCTTCACAGCTATGAATAGGTGGATCAAAGAACCCCAAAATTAAGAGCGTCGCAACACAGGAAGAAAGGAGTTAAACTGCATGAGCTGTTCAGTTAGTAGGCAGCTTCACAGCCCAAGGCTGCGAGTACATTGATTTTTTTCTTTTTTATTCTTTTTTCTTTTTTCCTTGGGACCTGCTCTCCTTGCCAGGCTCCATTTAATTTTGAGCGGGCTACCTTCCCGGTGGTTTTGTTAGCCACACCGGATGGGGATCAGGGAACTTCTGGGGCTCTGCGCGGCTCAGGCTGTTTCGCAGTATAGCCCTGACTCAGTCATTAACACCAGCCCTTGACAAGGATTCAGCCAAATCTCACGAACCGAAAACCGCTCTGCTGGGTACAAAAGCAGCGCTGGTCTCGACAGCGGCACTGTTGACCTGTGAAAAGCTGCCAAGGGCTGCCACGAACCGCAGGGCAGAGCCGGGGCTGCACCGCCAACCAGCCGGCGCTGCCCGCAGAAGGCACATGGAGCAAGAAGATAGACATGCAGCACCCGGAGAAATGACCACAGGGCTGGCCACATCCAAGGCTGTGACAAAATAAGAGTCTGCTGGTGCTTTCTGGCAACTTTGCTCTGTTCCTTACATTTTCCGTGGAAAGAAGAAACAGCACCACCTTCCTAACCAAAAGTATGCACCCATCTGGAGGGGTTTACATTCTGTGGTGGTACCTGCAGACATTTGGGGATGGAAAATGTCTTCGTTTGTATCTCAGCTCTTTTACTGTGGCCTCTAGCAGGTCATCCGATTCCTCTGACCTAATTTTGCTATCTGTTTAGGGGATGGTAATATTTAGTAGTGCACTTACACATCACTGCAAAGACGTATTGCCAAGCATGATCCACAGGACTTGCCAAATGTAGTCATATGCATAGCTGTATGCATACACAGGTGCCAAGCCATCTATCAGGCACAGATTTTAAGCAGAAAACCAACCAAGAGACATTTTAGACTACTTCATCTAATGAGTCTCTATGTCTTTGCCATGTTGTGTCCTAATAAAATAACAACCCTCAATGCAAATACAACCAACAGCATTTCAGTATTCCCAAGTATTTCAGGCGTATCGCCAGTACCAAGACATTTACCCAGCAGATGCTGACTACTTTTTATCATACACAGTAACAAGTTTCATCATAATTTAAATCTTAACAGAAAATACACAATAGAAAAACAACTGTAACTTTTAAAAAACTTTTCCCAACCCCAAATCAAAACAGTAACAAACAACAAAGAAAATGTAGCAGTGGTCTCTTCCTTTTACTTGTAGCATCTCTTTTACAAAACACGCTTATCTGATCCCCCCAGAACTGACTGTCATAAGGACATGGCTAACACCAGAAGCTTGCTGTAACATTTTTAGTTTATCAGACGTTCTGTGGACTTAATTCAAAATGCAGTGGAGCCAAACGGAGGCCTTTTATTGACTTCAGCATGCTTGGATCAGCGCCTATACCCCGTAACGCCAGAAATAACATTTGCGTCCTTAAGAATTAAAATTCTTCTGATATTCAAATTTCATTACCCTAAATCTTCAGATACTTTCTCAAACATATCCCTAACAGTCACGGTTCAGAGCTGTCTGAAGCAATTAAGTTTTCTTAACTACAGTGCGTGTAAGGAAGAGGCCCTGAGCCTTCATTGTGCCAAAATCCCACATTTTCCTTCTGTTCAGACCACAATTGCTTGGGCAGCCTCGGTGGCTTCCATTGCCTGACAAGACTTCCCATGTGGAGATCAGTGAGAACAAAGCCACAGAAATCAGTTTCTCAAGACATATTCTCATAGAATCAAAATCTCTATGGCGGGAAACAAAGAATAAGGAGGAAAAGATTTTTAATGTACCCCAGAGTCAGGCTATGAGTGTCCTAACTGGTCTCTGCCCACTGTGTAAAATTTCTTTCACGTCCATGGCAGGGTTCAGTTTGCTGTTTGAAGGCCACATCTCTCCTGCTAATCATCGGGGACCCCACTTTCTACCTCTGTTTCCTGGTTTTCCACCAGGGTTCCTCCCTGCCCAGCACCACACTGGTGCATTGCATTCCCTCCATGCAGAGGCACGCTTCGAAGAGACTGATGTCTGTTTCTGCTCCCTTAAAGTACTGGTAAATGATGCTCTTGACGCCTACTGTCTCCCCTTCAGCTTAACCTCTGCCTGGTCTGATCCCCTGGTAATCCTATCGCAGCCAACTAACAGATGGGAACAGCAGCTTTGTCAAATAACCTGGGCACCAGAGGCGCTGCCTTTCCTGAACCGCGTGCACATCTGGCCAGCTGTCCAGATAGCAGGCTGCTTGACCAAAAAGAAAGAGCAGAGAGGACCACATCCTACTTGGAAATGAGCCGTGGTCAAGGCCAGAAGTTTTCACATGCCCCTTCCAAAGGTGAATGCTTCAGGCCCTATAAAAACCACTCATTTCATAGCACCATAAATTAAAATTTAGCCTCCTAGTACTATTACTAATTTCACAGAAACCATTAAAGCGTAGAGCCTAGCTGACTGTCTGCTCCTTTCGGCATGACATCATGGTCTATAATTGCAGAATTACTCTCAAAAAGAACTTCAGTCCAGTATTTATAGCAAATACAAAGGTTTGGCGCCGCTTCCATCCTCATAAGAAGATTTAAGCAGGACAGAGGTGTCAGACTGGTGATATGGCGAATTTGACAACCAATGAACTGTGCGACGATGTTCGCAAAGAAATTCACCTAGCCTTAAGGTCTTTACGCCTGGCCCAGATTCACTCCACTTCAGACCTGAGTGAAACACGCTCCTCTTAACTTGAATTTGCAGCCACCCAAATAAGCCAAGCTCCAGGCAAACAGGCACCCCCTAGATCACCCCTCAGTCCTGCGGGCGCGGGGAAAGATGTACCCTCTCAGGACAAAGCTCTTTGATTTTCATGGACTTGAGTTTCAAGATTCTTTGAATCAAAGGCAAAAACCTGAATTAAAATCCACATTATTGCGAGCCTCCTGCAGGTAGTGGTATTAACGAAGCATTATGATTTCACATCAAGAGCAAATACCCATTGAGGACTAGCTGTAAGGAAGCAACTGTTACTTAAACCATCATATTACTTAAGCAGTCATTGAAAGAAAAAATAATACAAAACACATGAATTATAAAAGCATTTATGCTTATCACATATAGAGTGGAATAGTTTCTGTGGTGGTCTTACTGAAGTTAAAGACAGAAAGTTATTATTAGTGCTTTAATATCCTACTCATGAGCAAAAGCATACTTTGCTTGGAGGGAAAGATAATTAAAAGTCCAAAGGCAATATAAAAAACAGAAAACAAAAAACAACCACCATCAGAAATTTATTACAAGTTTAAAATATTTATGCAAACATCCCAAAGGAACATTAGATAAGGCTTTGCAACAAGCCCTGCCTCTAAAACAAAACGCAGTAGCAACACGCTTAGCAATGAAACCTGAGATAAATTTAGAACACGGCCAGAACGTCTCTCCCTGTCTGTCGCGCCTGTTCCTACAGCTCTGCTCATATTCAGCAGATGAGGGCAAATTACTCCCAGTACCGCACGGGTGTCAGACACACCACTGCAGCTATCGCTGTAGCACAAGCCTATCTCCATGTGACTGCAACGCGTTCAAAACCATCGTACCTGCCCATGGAGAAGCGCTTTTACCCAGAGATCTCAAACACAGCTAAGTGTTACAGTCTTGCAATACTTCTGGTAGAGTTTTGTTGGATGACGTGGATGTTCGATGTGCCCAAGGTCACAAAGAACAAGAGCAGGAGAGCTAGACCAGAGCCCCGGGATTTTTCCTCCTGTTCTCTCTCAAGTGAAGATGCTACAGGAAAAAAAAAATCCTATCAATGGTCACAAGCCAAGGTCACAAGCTTCACTGCGCTCCACCAGTTTCCCTCTGGCACATCCTATCAATACACCCATTTATTGTGAGAATCGATAATGATAACTCTTTTCCCTAATACGCTGGTTGTTTTTTAAAGGTTACTTAGTCTCCCTGGGAGAATCCACTCTTCACCTTCAATACCTTTTCTAACACAGTGAATTACCCAAGGACAGGCAGAGCCTTCCCTTTTGGACCTGGCCATTCTTTGCGCTGAGCTGTTACTTTTCTGTACGAACGAAGCACCTGCCAGACAAGCAGAAGGGCTGTCCTCAAGAAGCAATTTGGATTTAAAATAGGAAATTATGACAACAATTTCTGATGAATTTTGGAATAGCCAGCAACAAAATTGTACATGTCCTAGCTCCCTATGAATGACGTGATTACATGACAAATAAGACATAATAGTCTTTTAGTGCAAATGTAAACACAGACAATAAACTAACCAGTTGTTAATAGTCCGCATGCTGTTTTTTTGGTCAACAACTAAAAGTTTTTCAGTCCCCTAGGGGTGAAAAAACCTGTAAAATCAGTCTAGGATTTAAGGCAACATCTCAGTATATTTCTTTTGATGGTCACTATAACTCGTAAGGAAAGGGGCAAGAGAGTAGTTTAAAAATGCATTTGTTTTTACCAAGATATCCATCAATCTGCACAATTCACATTTATGCCACACAAACACGATGACATAAAGCCCATTAATCTTTTCTAGCTTAATACCTACTGTCCTTTGAAGATACATGTTTGGAATATCTGAAGGCGACCTCCATTTTTCACAGTTACCAGTCATAGGGCAGCTGACACAGCCAAGATAATCCTGTATTCAGCGAAACCGGGGGAATGAATGGATTCTGATGAATGTAATTTGCTATCTCAGTGACAAATGGCAAATGTGAAGAGAGGGTATGCATGCAAATATAACTGCGTTAAATAAGGGCTTGTGAAGGATAGTACTCTGAAAATATCTGATAGACAGTTTTACAACTACCAGGCATTTTTGAGGAGATAAATCATCAGCTTACATTAAGTTATCATTATATCCTCATTGTGGATCTCCACTGAATGAGATAAGAAGGTATTGTGGCATACAATCAAGCAGGGCGTTGTAATCCCATCGGCCAACTTTTTGCTCTGTATTTTACCTTGCAACGTAATTTTTTCACTACCTTTTTAGTACCATTTGGGCTTAAATACTCCCACGTTCCCAATAATTATGAGAGCCTGAGGCCTGTTTGGTCATCCAACCTGTGGCAGACCAATTCCCAGAAGATGCGGTGTTCCACCCCCAGGGCTGAGGTGTCCCTTTGGAAAAAATACTTGTATTCTCGATGCTGTCACCTGTTCTGTTGTAGTGTCGAGTGATACACACCAACACCAATATTTACACTCCTTCCCAGGGCCAGCAGGAGAATCAGCACTACTTGTTCAGCGCTGCCGAGGAGCCCCGAGCAGGCTCCTGAGGCTGCACAGTAAATGTTTGAGCTGCAGAAAAAGAGCAGGAGAAACAGTTCCTAGGAGCAGCAGCTAACTCTTGAAGTGTGTGGTGGGGTAAATTTGCAGTCGTGATAAAACTCAGCAAGGATTTTCTCATCGAGGTTGAGCAAAGGTTTTGCCTAGCCTCAGAGGTAGGGTATTTCACAACTGGTGCCTACTGTCACTTGGGCACTTCACGACGCTTTGGAAATTACTGACAGAAAATACTGGGGCTTGGTCTTATAAGATGGGCTTAAAATTCACCTTGCTTAAGTATTTCCATCAAAAGAAGCCAGGTGACTCACACGTACAAAATTACACAAACACCTAGAGAAGCTAGAAGGTTTTGCCTTAGACAGGTTTGCAAAATACACGATTTAAGTTAGAAGTCCCTCAAACCTGATGCAATTGAGAGCAATTCCTGAAGGAAGCTAGCAGTGGGTGCTCAGCCTGCTTGCCATTGCTTCTTTATCATTCTCACCTTCACCTTATGTTAACGCTCACGTCGGTTAGTCCTTATGCCACAGCCACTGACTTCAAAAGGGTTTTGGATCAGTGCAACTAAGCTTTTCCTGCCCTGGCGGTAAGACAACGGCGGCATTTTGGACATCAAGTTTGTCTGACTGCGGTTTGGTTTTCAAAAATGCAGCAAGTGTCATAAAAGCTGCACTTTAAGCTGATCTTCACTTAACCTGCATTAACAGCACTACCACTGCAATCACCTACCACATATTTTGAACTCTCCTCCCCAGCACTCCTATATATTCTCTGTGCTTTATTTGAGAAAGAACGTAAGTATAGATAACACTGGCGTGAAAAGTTAATAATTAGTCCCCATTAAGACAATTAAAACTCCCATTATGGGAGCAAAGTGAAGGCGTAACATACCTGCTATCCAGGCTATAAAAGAATATATATATATATATNTCAAAAGGTTTAGTGTAGATAAAAAAAAGAGCCCTTCTTAAAAAATTGCTTTCTGAAGAATATAAGCCACATCACACAACTTGAAACAGCTCTGAAGTCATTGCTCATACTGAAACCTGGACTGAATCTCATTTATATAAATATTACTTTATCTCTCTCCTTGAAGAAAACGTTTTATGATTAACTTATCTGTCATTTATAGATCAAATTAAACTCATTAATGCAAGCTATTAAAGACCATTTCTAAAGGACAAAGGCTGATTTTCTCAAATACTGTAACTCTCTCATTTTAATGCTAGAGATAATCTTTTTGCCATCACAAAAAGACATAACCAGGCAGAAGAGGAAGCCATTAAATTTCCAGTACTGCTAGAAAAATACACTTCTGCTCCCGGGATGCTCACTGCAGAGTCTCTTCCTAAAAGGAGATCAACTCAGGACCATTTACTTACCACGTGTCAGGTAGATGCCAGGTAAAGTAAATGTAATTTTTTTTAAATTGTCTATTTACCTCCTTCCTACACAAAAGTTCTTTCTTCTCTTTTGCAGAAAGTCACTTCTTACAGTTGCAATTGCACCTTATTCATGCCTGAGACACTTCAATAGGCAAAACCAAATAATGTGTGTTTTTGTTAAGTAAGAATGACTGTAGAGAGATGAGTTACTTTCACAAGTTTTTGCAACGGCTGATGCCCAGCATCCTGAAAGAAACCAAGTCAGGAGTCATTACGATACGAACACAATCCCTGCGGTGTTTCTTGCTGCTCAGAAAGGAGATCAGGAAGAACAATGAGCAGCGAGACAAGAAAATTTGATGCAAAATACTTATTCCTCAAAAAAGAACAGGGGCTGGGTCAACCCAGGGAATGGCTACACTTCAGAGTCTGCTTTTGGGATATTTGCACCTGTGGGAGTCTGGGACCAGTAAGGAAAATATATGCATGAGAGTAGACATGGTTATAGATTTGGCATGTAAGCTTGGTCTGCGATTCAGCCAAAACGTCCTCATGTGAAAGGTCATTAAGGCAGCTTGATACAATTAATGAATGTCTTCCACAGAGGATATTGCAACTTTAATATAGGTTGTTTAGAAAAAAAAATCTGCTGGGATATAAATGTCAACTGTAAGCCAGCATTTTTCACAATGATCGGGAAGGGGAAAAAAGAGATCCATCTCTTAGGGACCAGTTCTCAATTGATTTTAATAGATGCTAATGGGATGACAGTTCTCGGAAAATAGCCAGCAGATGTTCCAGCGTTTTACCAAGTCTCGATGTCTAACCTTGGGTATACCAATTCCACAGAATCCATCTTCTAGACGGAGCTCTGTTTCTGCAGCTGGAATGCTAATGATGGCTCTTAGTGGTTTCTGACTTTTACCAATGTTTTAATTTCTGCAGCAGATCACAGCACACAAGCCACAGGCGCGAGTAAGCACAGATTTACATTTTATTAGAAAGGACAAGAAAATACCTTATTTATGTTATGTTGCTATCTATGGATAACCTTCACTCTATCTGCTCAACATCAGATAAAAAGCATCTAAATTACTAAGACATTGCTCAAACACAATTGAGAACATTAGCACAATTTATATGAACTGCTCAAATGCACTGAGGCATACAAAATCTCCAAAACCATTTATTGCCAAAACGTCAATGCTAAAAGCACAAAAATGTAACTTACTTTATGCCATTAATTAACTAATGTTTGCACAGCACTTTGAAAACGTAAAAGCACTTTGAACACTAAGAGCTAAGCAGTATTATTTTTACTCGTGTGGACTCGCTGTATGAATCATACATAATAATCACCTCTCGTGGAAAGTATTTTTGGTCCACAGCCAAAGCCTAACCTAAGATTTGGCACTTTTATTCAGTAAAGCATCTGTAAATGGTCCTGTTTGGGTTTGAGCTGGAAATTTTCTGCAACATATTCGTTACTTAGTTCTTCACAATATATATTAGGTACCAGGTGCCTTCACAGCTTTGTAATTAACTTTGTATAGCAAGGTAGCAAACATTTTATTGTATTCTTCTCTTTTGTCCAAAACATTGGAGAACAGTGACTCAGTAGAGCTAGCCCTGACTTAACTGCTTCTCTTTGATCTGGATAAGGTGCATCGAGCTCAGTGGATGTACCAGAGGATTAGGATTCCCCTTCACCTGTGTGAGCTGTGGCTCCTTCTCCATCACAAAGTATTTTGTGATCTCCTGGTGAAAAGCATTACAAAAGAACTTGGTACCACCATCATCTACCCCCACTATGTGACTTCCTCCCCTCTGNTATCCTTTGCAACTGAGGAGACTGCCATGAACGTGAGTTTTCCTTCCCACATGAGAGAGCAAAGACAGCTTTTGCAAGGTTGCATTTCATAGCTACAAGCACATCTGTTGCATCAGCCTTGAAAAAATATGTTTGGCTATCCCATCCTTGCACAAAATTGCTTCTCCATGATCACATTTGTGGGGGAAATTTAAGTCTAAAATAACCAGAAACCATCAGAACTTCACCATTCTCCTGTTCTGATTAGTTAACAAGAACAGTGATGACTTACAGCTGGCCTGAGTACCACCTGCAGTCAGGTTGGCCCCAGGGTTTCCAGAGGTTTTGGCTTCCCGGCTGACCTGGTGCTGATATCCTCCATCATTGTTCTAACTCCCAAATCAGAAGATATTTTATGCATGCCTTGTATTTGTTTAAACACGTCTATCCATAATATAAATTAGTCTGTGTGGGATTAACCTAGCCAAGATTTTTTTTTTCTACAAGTCTGTCCGGATGTTCAGATTTACAGAGTTTGAAAGTAAAGAACCCGGTCTGTAATACACCACACCCGTCTCCTGTGAACAGCTACCCTACTATACCCCTGACACACGATAAGTATATTTATTCTTCATCGGTTTTTATTCTTTAACTAATGCAGAAAGAAAAACAAAAGTGGGAAATATCTGATGCGGTTGACATCAATCTATAAAGCTTGGACCTATATTCTCCACTCGAAGCATGGAAACTAATTTAGAGATCTAAAAAACATGAAAGAAAAGAACAAAAGGATATTTGAACCAACTGACTTGGAACAGATGAAACATTTTATGGTGTTTACAGTGTAAGCTTACAAACCACTCCGGGGCAGCTACGCTGTGTATCTTGTCCACGAGGTAAATGCGGCGAGCTCACGTGCTGGCTCCCCACACGCAGAAGCAGGGGCTGCACCAAGCCCCCCAGAAGGCAGCAGCACGGCCAGAAAGCTTGCTCAGCACCTGCTCTTATTCTGCCCGGCCCCGCGGAGAGCTCTCAGCTTCTCATGCTTGCAAAGCAACGCCTTTATCTCATTTTAGCTAGATGGAAAAAGGGGAAATGCAGGGTGTGAGTCGGTATAGCCCGGTTAGCTGCCGTGGGGCTACAGCAATGTGCAACAGCACAGTCTCTCGTCTGGCACACTTGCCCTCCATGTTCAGTTCTTCTTGGTGTATGGTACAGTTGGGATTCCAGATATATACATTATTCAGTAATTATCAGCTACAGAATTATGTAATACCCACAGCCTTTTAATCTGCTGGGGGCAGAGGGTGAACAAAAGGAAGAATAAAAGCACATCTCATGCAGACATGATAAGTAAATCATTTCAACTAAAACTACCAACTCCCACAGCCAACATGAATCTACCGCGCATCTTCTCAATAACTCCTACCAATTCCCAGTTCTCTACTGCCTTAAGCGTCAAGAGACGGGGGAGCCCTGGATCTCACTGTCAGGGTAACTGGTGGCACTTTTCCCTCTCGAACTAACCCAGGGCCTGACTGTGACACCTACAGACACCTACAAGTGGCCCTGTTCAGATCCGTTTCCACTGACTTCGCTTGCAGGTACTTGCGGAGCTTCTGCAAAGCTGATCTCAGAGATTCCTCCAAGTGATTTAACTTCCAGCTTCAACGTTGAGTAGTTCCCGGTGTTAAAATCCACACAGCACACTCCTGTAGTTGCATTATTCATGGTTATCAGAACCAAATTATTATTTGGTGCAGATCACGTAACACCCACCCAAAGCTCCACGTTCTTGTATCTGGTAGCTCACCAGCAAATTTCACTTCTGTAAGTCTAACATGCTGAGCGACAACTTCAAGATGTCAAAATCTCTGAAAAGCCAAATCAATTTTCTCACGTATTTTCTGTTATAAAAATATCAGCTCCGGGGCTGCGATTTTTATGCCAAGCTTCAAGTAGAATGACTGTATACAGTTAAATTACAACCCTCTAAAATGTGGATTTATAATACATATAATGGAAGTCCTGTAACCATAACATTTCAAATGTGACATTCCTACAAATGCCAGTTTTCAAGGGATGTTATATGATGGTTTGAACTGTCTCTTGATCCATGGCAAGATGATCTTTTCTTGGTGGAGGAAGACTTTCATTATTTTCAGATTATAGCACATAATGAAGATGGCAGTTTCTTTCTTAGAAGGCAACTCCTTGCCTAATAATAAAAGATCTTGCTGGAGTGATAGATGATAGAGTTTCTACGGGAGTAGTGCAACTTTCAGTTACTGCAAGCCTCATTCCCTCTGCGGAACTGAGAACGTACTGTTGCTGTACACACCATATTTACATCCTTAACATTCAAAATCACAACAACAGCTTGAAAGTCACAGCATTTAACAAACTAATAATTGTGGGCATCTCTTCTGCCTTGTCATTTCTGAGTTTTTAGGAATGCAGGTCATGTTTTCACCTGTGCTTTCCAACTACAAAGACAAAAAACATTGAAAGAACACACATGTACTAGCTTACAAAAAAAAAATCTGTGTCCTGTATGCCTAAAGCTTGGGCTTTGAGGAAAACATCAAATATCACGAGATGGCACCAATGTAGACTGCACTATCTGTTCTTCAGAAGCATGGGAAAGGGAGACAACCACCAAAGCAGAGGCACACAACCCAGCTGAAACTCCACGATGTTATTTGCAAGGTGGCTCCGGCTCCAGCCTGTTCATACCAAACTCTGTCGGACTCCTTTGATCACGAGGGGACTTGGGTCAGGCTTTCTCCAATGGTCCTCACACGCTTCTGCCACCATGGACACAATGGGTCACACTCCCCCTGCCACTGTCTGCCTATAAGTGTCTCTGCATGAGTATTTTTTTTCTCTTTGCTGTGCTGAAATGGGAGGTGGCATTTTTGTGGAGCATACAGTTTTCTCCTGAAACACCCAAGAAAAGCCGTGAGGATTTGAGGAAGCAGCAGATGGAACAGCTCTGGGAATTAACTTCTTTCTGCTGAGCTTTCTCTCACCATGCGCCCCAGGATGCGCTGCCACTGGGATCTGTATTTCTAGGCTTGGTTTCCCTGCGGAGCTCTTCCACCAGCGCCTGTAACACAGCGCTGGGAATAACACCAACGCTACAGAGGACTTGCCGCCAGGCACGGAGCGAGCAACCAGCTCGAGCTCACGCTCAAAAATCCACCACTGTCCAAAAACCTTGAAAGGATCTGGCCTTTTACCTTGGAAGCCTTCTTTGGGACTTTCTGTATGAAGTGTCACCCTGACCCAGTAAGTTTACCTAGAAAGTTAAAGACTTCAGTAACATTGCCTGTTGCGAACTCCTGCGAGTACGTGTTGCTTGATTTGAAAGTCTGTGGTTGGAGGTGGTGAGTGGGAAAGTGCTGCAGACGGGACTCCTCCAGTTAATATCAGTACAACTCCAAACGAAAATGCTCGCTTTACTGTAAACATAGCCATGGGCAGGTTTTAAAGCCTGCTACTAAACGCGTTCTGGCAACAGAAAGTAGCTATTAAAAATATTTTCAATCAGAGGAACAGAAACGTGTTCTCTGTTGAAATGAGACAAGTACACAAATCACTGTTTTTAGGAGCTTTTACTTTTTTATTCTGTCTTAACATTCAGAACCACCTCTTTCGCTTTTATTCATGTTGTGTTTATTTAAAAGGTTCAATCTGCTTTAATTCAGAGCAATTTTGATTGCAAAATGATGTTTTGTTTTGTTTTTTTTTATCATACTTTCATGTGCTTTTTTTTTTTTTCCTCCCTGTGAAGCCAGGCTACAGCAGCTCATCAAAAATAAGGTGGTCTGAATTTTATCTCACTGTTATTGTGATATAGCTGCAGTGGGCAATCTGATCTCATCAAGAAACAATTGCAGTAAAGATATCTAAGTGGATGTCACAGCTCTGCTGAAAGATAATAAAGTGAAATGAACCAACAAAACAATCTTTCCAATACAAAACACATAGTTAAGTTGTAGTGATTTGCAAGCGGAATATGAGAGTGGGGTGGCAGGGAGATATAGTCAGAAATGCCCGATTAACACTTTTAAATGATTTTTAACACATTTGGTGAGTGTATAACTAAGGGATTTACAACATTAAAACCTGGAGCTGTTGTGCAGTACTGCCCTAAATGAGACAATCAGTAACAAGGGAAAGGGTGAATTACACCACCTTCCACTGCAGTTTGAACTACTGTCTCCTAAGATAAACACTATCGATTGCTTTTAAGCCTCCTCTCTATTAGAAAGAGACTTCTAATTTTGGGAAATCAATAATAAAAGATAGCAGAAAAAAAAAAAAAAGGTTCTGTCCACATAAGCCTGCAAACAGGAAAGGACAGAACCTCACATTAAGTTGGAAGATCACCACTAACTTACCAGGGTGGAGGATTTGCCCCGTGGGCTGCATTCTTCTTAAACACTGAATCTGCATCTGCATCCACAAACTATTGTTTTAATTTCCTGACAGAACAAAAATGTCTTGCCACACGTGTTTTAACATTATTTTTTTTTCTTTTTAACGTCAACTCTGCATTCAGTGCCTGAAAATTAACTCCTTAAGTAGTTTAACAAATCTCTCCTTTTCCAAAGCAAAGACTTGTTAGAGACCAAAATAGCATCAGCTTTCAAGCTGGGGGGTCCTTCTACTTCTTTTGTCTATTCAACAGCAAAGGAATGGTGTGGTGGTATTGAATTACCGATGCTGATGTCTTGGGAGGCTGCTTGGGTCTCTGCTCTCTGGTGGTTTTGGGGGGGGTTGTTTTTAAAGGCACACGCTATATAAGCCCAACAGACAATGCCAAATCTCCAAGAGCAGATATACACAGAACACTTCATAAACCACATTTGGGCAGACATTGTGCATTATATACCACGCAAGATGGCCAACGCGCCGTCCAAGAAAAACACCAACACCGACTGAATGCAGGCCAAGGATTTTCTCATTAGCATGACTAGAGGTTAGGCAGGCGCACAGCGTTTCCCCCTTCTGTTTTCCATTTACAGAGGCGACCACTCCTAGGCATATTATACCTAACACACAGCTGGATCTTCTACAAAGAAATAGCTGTGGTCTTTGCTTGACTTTTGCTGCTAAACTCCTGTCTGCTTGGAATTCACACGATTTCCTCTGAAACTGGTGAGGTTTACCATAATGTGACACTGCTTTTCGTACAGTCTAACAGGGAATGGCCATCCCAGGCTGGTATTAAAACAGTAATTTCACTGGTAACTCTCCTGTTAAAGCAATTACCTGTGGCCATTATCTAAATGCATCACTTAGACTTTGATGGCGAATTGTTTAAATAAATAAGAGGGAACTCAGGAACAAAAATAGCTAGCGAATACCAAGAGATAATTGCATGGTTAACCCTATAAAAGACGGTCTTACAAGAACAGTGGAGGAATTTTTATTAAAGTAATCACAAACAGATTAATAGCTCCAAAAGCAACAGGGGATTTTCTCTTCCCCAGCAATGTGATTTTCAGCAGACCCAAACCAGCTCTTGTCTAAGTAGAAGTGTGCTTGTCTATATCCATCTCCCCTGATCACCTCACTCCTCACCATAAAGGGAAATCAATATGAGGACTTGTTATTCAGAAGAGTCTCAAGAGTCAGGCACTGTGATTGCACCTCTAATCCTACAGGAATCTATTTCCAACATCTACATCAAATCAAATGCAACAGGCACACTGTTTACAGCTGCTTTGCAAAGCCTACAGAACAGGGAAGCAAATGAAAACCGACACAGGCTATCCAGCTGACCTCTCACCTCTGGGTCTGATGCTGAGTACAGAAAGTAGTTGCCCTAAAATAATCTCAATTGCGTGCATTTTTAGGATCGAGACCTCCATCAGTAGAGAAGACAGTTTCATTCTCCGTACTGTGCCTATGTATGGATTTCTCCTGCACTCATTTGGCTGACCAATTAGGAAAACAAGGGCAGCATGAGGGTTAAAAAATCAATCTCTGTGCCGCAGCGTTCCCTGGGCACACTTGCAGAGCTGCTGCTAATAACACTGGTGGCAGTTTCCTGAGCTGTAACTCACAGCGTGATGAGAACAACTTCTGATCTGATGAAAATTCCTCCCTCATTGCAGAAAAACACCCTATCATTTAAAAGTTTTGAATGTGCTAACAGCTAATTTATTAAAGGGACTCCTGCAGTGTCCATGTTTACAGGGCTCAGACGACATACAAAGGAAAGGCCTATTCGATGCACATAAGGGGAGCAGAATCAAGCTGTATTTTTGGAAACGCAGCACAGTGTGCCAGAATCAAGGCTGGACTGATGAAAGGAACAGCTATGATGTTGTGCTGAGACTTCCTTCAGCCTTGACTAAAAAGAGCACAATTATGGGTTGGAAAAGGAGAACAAATAAGAATAAGTTGCATTTTCTAAGTGTCGAAATAAAGTGGAATGGGTTAAGGCTATATTACAAGTGCTGAGAAACAGAAAACTTCCCAAGACGCTCAGATACGAAAACAAAGGAAAATGAGCACTATAACTGATTTCTTGTTGTACAGTGTCTTCTTTATGAAGGTTTAGACTTTTCCCCGTAAATCCCAAGCTTAAACTTCTCAGACCAAAAACCACTGATAGTTTCTGCTCCAAAACCAGGAGTATAAAAGGGATGTGGGGAGCAAGGCTGCATTTTCCAAAGACTTTTGCGTTAACCAAGAAAGTAAGGTACTCTCCACAAATTTCAGATGAGATGAATCCCCCTACCTTCTGCCCCCGAAAAGCTGTAACAGACATTTTCAGCCATCTCCAATAACAATCACACATTCCAGATGTCTCTCTTTGACAAGCTGTTAGACTGCCAAAGCCTGGAAATGGAACAAGTCCAAGAAAGAATTAGGTATCCTCTAAATCTCACGACATTACCTCATTACCTGCGAGTAAATATTAGGCATAGCCTGAGTTTAGAAAATAAGGCTAAGTGCAAAGAGCACCTGGTTAACAAGCTAATGGGCTAAATAATTCTGTATAATTTTCAGACACTAACACTTATGCGTTAGATCTCCTCCTCCCAGCTGTGTCGCTTCACAGAAAAGTGTTCATAAAATAATCTTAATAACTTCGCAGTATTCATTTAAATTAAATATATACACTTCAGCTTTCACTAAAATACCATTGTTAGAAGCCAGCCACTTGATGTGTTGTCAAGTGACACTATAATGAGTATGATTTTTAATGGGCTTTAAGTAGCTGAAGGGAAAAGAAGTAAAACCATGGATTGAACACAATGCTGAAGGTATGTGCATCTCTTCGAGGTGCTGCATTGTCCCTGAGCCTCTGATGTATGCTGTAATGAAAATACATGCTTCTGTAATGAATATGCATACATAAATATGTTGGCATTACCTTTTGCTTGTTTCATTCAGCCTATTTTTAAAGTAGCAACTTAAAATATATTCAAAATATTTTTGGCTCTGTGAACACATTTACATATTAACTAACACTAATTACAAGAAGCCGCATTCTGCTCCTTGCTATGCACAGTCCGTACGATCCCCATACCTAAATTAACATCTTTGCCTTGGTGGGACCCAAAACAAATGACACGTGCTGCTTCCTTCCTAAAGATAGTGCTTATCACCTTTAGCCCTTTCCAACCTGAAGTTCATCAGCAGCCTTCCTGATGCTCTGGTGCCTGCCCCACCAGGAAGATGCCTCACCATTTTTGGCCACCGTTCTTCCCATGGAAGCTCAGCAGGGGGCTTTAAGATGCCCTTAGCAGTGACGGCTCGGCTCAGGATGTCCTGCTGGTGAAGTGTCATTCGTGCCTGCCATGAGCAACCACAGGCAGATGTGGCCCCGCGCAGCACCAGGAAAGCCGAGTGGCGATGTCCCACAGTGGTGACACTTCAAAATAGAACCCAAAAACTCAGGTAGAAGAAAAAGGGACAAGACAAAGCTAGTCCTGTGGAACAACAGGCCTAAATGTGTTCTTACAGGAGTGCCGGGGCTATGAAGAAATGATAGGGATTGGTTTTATGTCGGTGCATCAGCATGCTTTTGCAGCTATGGATGTGTACATATCTCGCCCCTTGTGCGCATCTCATTCCCGGTAATATTGGCTGGTAGCGGTACTGGGCCCATCACCTCCTCTAGTCATCCCGTTACCGTCTCTTAAAAAAGCATCTTATGTCACCCTTTTGAAGTTGTTTAGATGGCTCAAAATATTCTGCATATAAACAAGTCTGTGACATTTGACATGAAGTCATCCATAACTATAAGGTACTGAAAATATGTTAAAAATAACCCAACATATTTTTTTTTTTATATATACTCCTGTAATGGTGACAATATGCATATATTAGGCCGAGAGGCCAGAAGTATTTCAATATTCATTTGTAAAAGGCCTGGAAACTTCCCTTCTGTATGTTTGATATTAAATTATAAAAATTCTTTATTTATGGCTGACAGTCCTGTTAAAACTCACTACAAGGCCAAAGGAAGAAGGGGAAAATATTTCTGTACTTCGCCTGTCTAGAGCATAACGAGGGAAAAAGCTCTGATAGCTCTGAAGGAGCACTTCAGCACAGAGGTGACCGTCCCGTTGAAACGCACACATGCAGGCGCACGAGTTTCAGACGCTCTGCCACTAACAGGCCGCTTCCTTCGATCCTTTTGAATATTTTTCCTGAGCTGCTGGAGATTTTGGTGGCAGTCATGGACCAGATTCCACAACAGATTTTAGTCCATAAAATCAAATTAGGCAGAGAAAATTCTCTCTACTTATTTGTGCTACATTTCCCTGTTGAACTATGGTTTCCCATATACGTGTAGAAAACTGATATATTCCAGGAAATCCTGGTCATCATATGGGTCATAAAGGCTAAGCCAGTCACTGCGCAAGGACACAGACATTAGGCTATAATGCCGATAATGAGCCATAATACCAAATCCAAACACTATAGGATGCTGGTGGTGTTTGGGGCTTTTTTGTTTGCTTGATCATTTGTTTTTAAATTCTAATTTTTGTTGACAAAAAAAAAAAAAAAAAAGCTACAGCAGAGATCAGTTATTTCTAAAGGTATATTTAAGTTTAAAAGTCAAAGCACCCAATTTTTGACAGTCTCTAAAAATGTTACTGCTGCCAGATTTGCAAACAGGAACAACAAAATCAATACCCGGGGCAGAGTCTCCCTGGGCATGTCAAATTTGTTCACTGTCGAAATCCTGCAAATTCTGTCATCATTTGGTACTGCAGAAATGTCTGTCAGAATAACAAGGAAAAGCCTTCTTCCAACAGTCAAAGAATATTTAAAGATTTGTTACCTATGCTCTCTCTAATCGTCTGCTCTGAGCCTGTGGCTGGGGACTAATTACAGTACCTACTGAAAAAAAAAAAAACATATTACGCTGTGTATTTTACTGAAAATATAGTATAATGAATTTCAGTGGGAGAAGAAAAAAAGGTGTTTAAATCTCATGGCAGAAATGTGAGTTTATGAAAATCAGCCCCTAGGATGTGGCGATGAGAGGAAAGCATTGGTACCTATATGCTAACAAGATTTCTGACATATGTACCCCTGTAGGTCAAATAACAGACAAAAATAACCCCATCCTTGGGACTAAACTTGCCCTTAAACGTTCAGTGAGTTGTAGGCTAATTCCAGCCTGACAAGTACAAGCTGGACCGGACAATTATTCTCAGAGCAAACAGTAATTATGAAACTCAACACTGCTTGAAAGGACCCATGTGCAGACGAGACAAGGATTTCTAATATTTGCTCAAATTTTTCTTTCATTTCTACCCTGCTCCCCTAAAACAAAAGCAGGACCCACTCCTCCTCATCCCTGTGTGTTTAGATTGCTATGGCTTTGCTTTGGACACGATCGAAGGAAGACGAACTTGTAATTCATAACATATTGTTGTCAAGATCTTTATGCCATACCTGGCAGATGGCTCGATAAATAAACTAAGAACATCAATAAACACAGCAAAGAGCTGTTCTTTACGTGGAGAGCACGGTCCCAATCCCTGCTAGCACACACTGTGCAGCTCTGGCACGTGCAGGGCTTCCCTGGCTTAGCTCAGCCGAGCTGCTCCCGCTGCAGGCGAGGAGGAACCTGCCGGGAGCACGCCGAACCGTTCTGCGAAGGGGTCTTGTTCCAGAGGTCGGGGCCTCGCTGATGTGACCCTATTTCCCCATTTGGCGGGGCAGCTCCCCCCCATATCCATGGCTTCTTTGCTTCTCTTCAGGCACCAAAAGCCCCCAGCCTGTAACACCTTCTGGCCAAGCCAACGGGGGAGAAGCTTTCTCTCAGCCTCCGTGCGGAGCTGCCTGGAGAGGAAGCAGAGTCTGCCCCGGTGTCAGCCAGACCCGAGCATGGAAAGATCAGGCAACTCCGAAGCGAGGAATTACTATCAGAAAAGTCCCTCCTTTTATCTTACGCATTAAAGAAAGAAAAAAAAAATATCCAAGAATAAAGGAGTCATTTCAGCTTTGCTGCATAGAAGGGCAAAAAGCGGCTTTAGCTACCAACTTCATTATTTTTGCAGTCTTATAACTTACAGCTCAAACAAACTGCTCTCAGTTCTAACATTTGTTTCTGGTTTCAGACTAGTAGAAATCTAATTTCCTTCTCCCCAAGAGCAAATGTCAGCACAAGCGGGATCTGAAATTTGTTGCTTGACACCTGCAGCAAAGAGCTAAATTGAGAGTAATATTTCAAAGAGGTACTTGGGAGGTATGCGCTTAAATTTGGTTAACAGACAAGCAGGCTTGTGTATGTGCGTCCTGCATACCGCCTCAAAAATGTATCCCCCATCACCCTGATTGATGGAAGGCAATGGAAAGGGAACTCTTAGAACCGCTCTGATTGGAACCATACAGGCCAAATTCAGCGTTTTGGGAAACTTCCGAAGTCTGCCTTTAGAAACGAGCATTACGATTTCACACTTGCAAACACACAGGCTGAAAGAGCCTGCCTAACTTTTAAATCATTTGCTGGGCTAACAGTAGAAAGAGGCTACAAATTAAAAGAACTTTGTTGCTCGGGATGAGACCAGATGCAGTCCTGACGGCCGCTCAGCCACTGGCACGTAGGCGGGCAGCAGCCTTTCCCCGCACCCCTGCTCCGCTTTCCAGGTTTCTACCCGGCCGCGGGCAACCTTCCTGAGAGTTCTGCAAGAAGAGATCAGCAGCCGGTGTCGGCTGCGAGCTACTAACTGCAACCCAGGGATTTCTGGAGAGTTTACTACAAAGTCCCTGTGAATACATATGCAGAAATTCAGTATTTCAACGTAGCAGTCCGGTGCGTTTCTGTAATGATAAGTGTTCTAGCTCAGAACGGATCTGTCGAAGACGCTGTTCCACGTGTGCGGAACGCGCTGGAGCGCAGCCCGTGGGCTTGCTCTAGTTTGGTGGCCTCCCACGGCTGGGAAGGCAGACCAGCTCCTGCCCACGGCTGGCTCCGTGGAACATAAGCTCCCAAATTCACTCTATTTTACTTCCTAACTGGTGCGGCTTGTGTAATCCATTCAGAACAACTGCTTGGCACAACTCCGAAATTCTCAGCACAGACTTCTCATTTGGCAACGGGTCCCTGAGCTGGAAACTGATAATACTTTGAACTACACTGGCAACTCCTGTTTGAAGATGTCAAAGTGCATTTGCAGTTGTCACATCAGCCTGAATAGATGCGTATCTTATTTATGTATAAACAAACATGCAGAAAGCGGGACAACTGAGCCACAGAAATGCGAGCAGGGAAATGGGTGAGATTAAAAATCAAATTGCTTGTCTTTGCGTCCTCTGCTATAAACACAGGAATACAAGAACGTATATGGCGTTTCAACTTAATAGAGCATAAATGATGAAAATTAACATTGCTTCCACAATGCAAAAGAAGAAAGCAAAACTAAAAGGATGAGACAAATCTTAAGTTGATCTAAATTGGCACGGCTCCATTAAAGTCATAGGGACCAAGTTGTAAATCCATTCATCTTCAACGCAGGAATAATAATATTTGGATAAGCTAACAGTTATTAGAATTTCTACTGGCATGGAATTTCTTTAATCTACAAACCAAGCAATGTCTCAAAGGCGCTAACGGGAAGATTGCCATTACTTTCAGCACCCTCTTCTAAAGCTGCGACAGAACCAATAATTAATGCAAAGGGCAGATCATGCACATGCAGTAGTACAAACATATTAAAAGTTCTGATTTAAGTAAGAAAAAAGATTGCCTGTAGCCTGCCACCCACAGGGACCATTCTACTATTTTTAAGTCAATTAGTTCAACTTCTCTCAAAAGCCAGCCCTCTCTATCCTCGTTAGTGGCGACAAACAGAGTTTACTGCATTTATTATTCCTTTAGCAGCTCATTAGAACTGGAATACATTAGTGCTAAAGGATCTAAAGGTCATTTATCATCAATTTCTTTCAAAACAAAGCAAAAGCTACCTGAAATCTCCAGAAGGACTGTGATCTACTGTAAATAGCATAACTTAGAAAACAGAAATAAAAACCCATCAACCCATATTTGTTGATCATTACTTCAGAATTAGAAGAAAATTGGAAACATTGTTTCTTAGCTCCTACTGGAAAAAAAAAAATTGTTTTCTTAACTTTCAGGAGTGGAAACATTCAGAAAATAATAGGACAATTCTCAGGCACTGTCCTGGTGAAGAGCACTGAAGTACCAAGAGCTGGAAGAGTTCTATTAAATGCAGTATCATCCTATAAAATTCTACAGCATCATTCAGGAACTGCCATATTCACCATTAAATCTGATTGTTTTCCAGGATAGCAACTGCAGAGACCTAGTAAATGTCCACAGAAATCATATATTTCATTACCACTCACTTGCAAGAGCTTTTCCAGAACCGTTGTATTATGATGAAAATCACCAGATGCATTTTCAGAAAAATAGATAAGGTTTCTGCATGAAAAATTAATCATTATGTATAATTACAATGTAATAATAGGAATTACCAGATAAATAACTCTCATCAATTCCTAAAAGAAAAATGCCTCTAGATGCCTTTAGCTGTAACTAATTGAGTTGAACAGGAAAATAGCCTGAAAAGCTGAAGAATTTATCAGAGAATGACAACCTTTTTATGTATTTTTGGACCATCTTATGATTTCTATCCCATGGGCATAACATTTTGTGCTTCATTTAAAAAAAAAAAAATCTGCAGAAATATTATCATTATGTCTTAAATCTTACAGTAACTTTTCATAAGGGTAGTGTTAGGTTATAGGTTGGACTGGATGATCTTGGAGGTCCTTTCCAACCTAACTGATTCTGTGATTTTCAACATTTTCTAAAAAAGACCTAAATGTGTATGCATTAGTCTTGGGGAAAAAAAAAAAAAGAAAAAAAAGAAAAAAAAGAAATGCATATTTAAAAACAGGAGAACCAAAACGAATAGAGGTTCTTAAAGCCAAAGTGCAACAAAAATCCTACTCAGAATCAATCGAGGAAAATAGTTTACAGCTGAAAAGAGAGAGAGTTATAAGTTCTAGATAGAAATAAAGACTGGATGAAGACTCCTGTGGTATCTCTGCAAATATCCACGCAGATTGGTTCTAGCGTGGCTCCGCACCAGGAGGCCAGCCAAGGCCAGAATGGAGAGCGAAGAGAGGAATCCCAAATGCCAAACCTGAGGAGCATCGAGTGCCCTCTCCCCTTGGTCAGCAGGAGCAGAGGATCGCTCGAGGCTCACAGCCAGGGTGAGAAAAGCTGGCAGAGGGCTGAAATAAAGCGGGGAGATGACCCCTGAGAAACTGGGGACCACCAAGAGCATCACTGTGTCCTGCTGAAAGCACCCTCCGTGGGCAGGAAGCAGAGGAGCCGATTTACTGCCAAGTTCCTTGCAGTCGTAAAACAAGATGCCTTTTGCTGAGGCTGTGATTTTGCATTTGAAAATTTGGGTTAGAAGCAAACAATTAAAGGTGATCAAGTTAATGCAACTTCACAATGCACAGCTCCTCACCTGCGCACAGCAACCTACCACTCGCTCCTAGCACTACATTTGTAAACGAAACACTTTAACTGGAAGCACAATACTTTAACCCCGTAACTTTATCACGTGGACTTTTTAAACAGCATCAGAAGCCATCTGAAATGGAACATTAGAGAAATTCCTGCCTTTTTTTTTTTTTTTTTTTTTCCTGTGTGGACAAATTAGAGCCACTGACAGCAGTTCCTAAATTTACCTGAACCTGTGCAGGTCAAAAAGACAGTTTTATAAAAACATTAATGCTTTAATGCTCTGAATTAATGCAGAGAAGCCTCAATTAGTCAACTTCTTCCCCTAGGGAGAATCTCTCCTTTCATTGTTTATTTTAATTAAATATCAAACAATATCACTAAAACACATCCCAGGTACCACGCAGAAAACAAGGTAGTTAATGTGTTGTTTTTTTAATGGATATAAAGACAAATGCATTCAGATAAAGGGATAACTGCTTTTAAAATGCAGAACTGGAATTCCAAACAGAATAAACTGGGAAACACAAACCTATCTAATGCATATTTATGAAAAACGGCATCAAACTGCTGTCTAATGCTCAGAATAAAACCCCGTGGAAGGTCTGTGCAGCTTACCCCGAAGGCGCTCTCGCATGTACGCGAGAGCAAAGGTGCAGACGCTGCGGGGCAGGCGTCAGGCGCGAACCCACAAACCTCTTCACCTGCCAGGGAGGAACGATGAAGGGCAGCAAAGGTCTGTGCATGGGCACCCGCTCCCGCACACATACACAAAGCTTCTCGGTGCATGCAGGCAAGACCATCCCTGAGCCTGTATGTATATGCATATATATTAACAGGTACAGGACGTTTTATTGCTTTTATCTTGAGTATGCCCTTTAACTGCATAAAAAAAAAGGAGTTTGTTGCTCTCAAATCAGGCAAGTTTGAAATCTGCTTTTCAAGAAAAGCAGTCTGAGACATTTTACAGGGCCCAATTGTTAAGCATTATTAATGTTCTATAAACGTTTTCATTGTGTCATTACTAAATAAAACATCAGCTGAACCCTTCTAAAATCCTACAGATATATGAGGTGGGTGTTAACTATATTTATACGGGACATTTCTGCCTTACTGCTATAAACTATTCTTATTGCAGCAGATCCTGATTCAGCACTTTGCTTTTAGGTGTAAAATTCATGCAAAAAGGAAAAAAATGTTTTTGTTTCCTATAAAAACACTAAGAAAAGCCACGCTTAATTAACTTCAGTGCAAACACATTAATGTGGTAAGAGTACACATCCATACCTGATAAATAGCTGTGCAATGATACCAGCCAATGTAAGGAAAGAACAATTAGCTTTCCAAAATGAGTGCAATTAGTAATGAGGGATCCCCTGTAGCTAAGCCAAAAAGACTTCAAGGGACTTCACGCCGCTTTCTCCCACCTCCTCCGCTCTGCCGGACGCTGAGGAGGGGGGGATTTTCTTTCCCTTACGGACTGCAGCTTTGGAGCAGAGACAGAAGACGAATGGCAGTGTCGGTAACTGCAAGACGCAAGGTGAAATGTCAGAAGGCAACAGATCCAGAGCTAAGGCTTTGTGCTCATTTCAGATCGTATTTGCTCAGCTTTGTAGCAGGAAACCTCCTGAGACGCACCTAAATGTGGCTTTTTATGCAGTTAGGCACATTTATATGAGTTACTGATACTGAAATCCCAAACCCTGAATTCCTAATTGCCCTGAGCTTAGTTCAAAGCATTTTTTATTTCTGCATGTAGAGCATTCTTACTAATAGATGGCCATTGACCATGGACTCCCATCCGAAGTGCATTAATTCCATTTGAGTTCTGAAATGTAGGACTTGCTGTACAGAATATGCCACGGGTCCCGTATCCTCGTCAGTGCCAGATGCTTCAAAACAAGTCAGATCAAAATTTGCTGCTAGCAAGATTAATTTAAAAGTACCAACCAGCTCGACTGAAGCCAAGAAAGTGGTGAGCCCTAGACCAGGTTTTGACCCTTACTGTACGATTTACAGCATGAGAAAATAGGAAAGCTTTCTTCTGACCACAACAGATGATGCCCTGGAGCACAAGGACTGATAAAAGATTGGCACACAGTGGTGTTTTCATTTAAGCTAGTGTATCCAATTTGGCGTTCTGATCTTTGAGGATAATGTTTCAGGATAACATTTTCAGAAGTGCCCAAGCAACTCCTAGCCCTTTGGTTCTGCTCCCCTTCGGTGGGGCTTATGCACTAAATCACTCAGGGACATTTGAAAACTTTGCCAATACACTCGAAGCTCTTGACATAAGCTGAGCGAGGCAGCCAGGCTTTGCACTGGGAGCTCCGTGGGTTTTTTTGAGGCCAGAGAAGTCGCTTTTATTTCCTTCTCTGGTCCCCACCAATTTCTCACAGCCAGCGGGTAGCAATTGTCACACCTCCGTGGTGTCACTCTGCTACGGCAGGAGAAGCGTGGGAGATGTCGGCCGTTCCTCCGGCAGGCCTCCGAGCCCCCGCTTTGAGCTCCTCTGGCCGGTTCCAGAACGGAGCAAACCTGCTCCCACTTCCCAAAAGTCAGTGGGAACTGGCAGCCTGGCTTTTGCTTTTTTGGCTCCTCTCCTGGCGTCGAGAGCACATTGCAAAGAGGCAGAATATTTCATGCATAGCGCAAGGGTAAGAAATGCACCAGAAGTGCAGGTCAATTAATTTTAAACACTACTTTTAATTACAGGCACTTCATTATTTATTTCGTACTGTGAACAGCTTATCAGGACGATCCATTCCTCGTATCATTAATTAAATTCTGCTGGTATAATGTAACATTTCAAATCTCCTTTTCTGCTCATTGCGCGGCCGTATATATCACCTCATCTCTTTGAATCTTCATTTCCTAGGAATTACAGGCTGCTTGTTTTCTTTAATTCTCGCAGACTTTGTTTTCTTTTTACACCACATTCATCCCGGGATGCTAAAATGCCATCCCCAGAACAGCACCGCAGTGCGTGTCACTGATGTAATCCTGGTTTAGAAAGCATATTCCCAGTTTGATGGATGGGGTAAAGCTCTCTCTTTCAGGTGGGAACATACCGCTAAGTCTATGCAGATGGACTATTTTTTTCTGTGGTAGACAAACATGAATATGGATATCCAGCTGTAGCGCTTAGGTGTAATCAGGGAGGGAGATGCAAAAACACAATGACAAGAAGGTCAATATGTTTTGGTCTAATAACAAATCCTACTGCTGGTGCAGTTGGAAAAAAGCGCTGGAGGGAAAGGCAGGCATTAAGAGAAATAGATTTCAATAATTAATCCATTCCAGGAAGTACAGTGCATGCACAGAGTAGCCACCAGAGACCAACTGTAGAAGATATGTTGATTGGAAAGGCATTAAAACAACAGATTAATACACAGTAAATATTGAAAAGATGTATTAAATGACACGTCAATTAAAGGAAATATATAATTTATGTGCATCTAAGTGTTCTTAAAATATGAGAGAGCCTGTCATGTCCACACACGCCCCAGCTCTGTATCCTCACAGCTGGCCTGTGCAGACACATGTGCAAAATCCATGGGCACAAGGAGCTCGTCCTACATCCTTCTCCTCAGGGCATTGTACCCAGGCCTGCAGCCCCCCACACAACAGGACAGGGCAGCCAGGGGGGACCTCCCTGCTGCGCCCTCCTGCTTGTCCACCACACGGATGTACGGGCACCTCGCAGTGCTGGTGAGCACAGCTCTCCGAACAGGGAAAGAATGGGAGGCTTGAATACAAGCAAACCTCTTTATATGTCTGTTCCCATGCCTACTACTGCCTCAAAAGCAAGAATTGAGGCACTCCAATAACAAAAAGCCGCTCTCCCGCACGCAGAGTCTCTTCCCCAGGCCTGCAGGGCCACTGAGGATGATACCATCGCAACATAAGCCAACGTTTCCCATACTTTACCAATTTCCGCACCATACCCGAACCATGACAGTCAATATTGAAAGAACATACCAAAAGCAGAAACCATTTTAAAAGAATTAACACTACGCTAGCCTGTGTGCATCTTCAGTGCTCGTTCATGCCCCACTACACACAAACTCCATTTCCTAAGTGCTGCAAAAGGTTAAATTGCTGACAGCAATTTACAATAAATCAATCCATTGATCCTTCCACTGTTGAACCAATATGTATTCCCATACAACTTCAATTAGCCCCGTGAACAAACTGACACCTGGCAAACAGACCCATAAATTACCCTTTGATGTCATCACATCCTAAGGCGAGGTACACAGGGGCTGTTTATTTTACTAGCTGGTCTGCATTCCGGAGTATACTTTGCAAGAATAAAGGAATGAAAGGGACTATTAACACCTTTGTTTCTCGTCTAAGGGACACTTCTGTAGCTGTTAGAAAGCCCCTAGCCCTTTCTTCCTTAGAAAGGAAGGGAACAACAAGGAGGTGTCACCTGGAAGGACTGCCACTGGAAGAGACGTGATGAATATTACAACACCATAACATACTGGGAAAATTGAAAATGCTGAGGTGTGTTCTCGGCACCCCCTTCTAGTCCGCAAATACATAACAAAATGCAAAATTAAAAAAATAAAACAAAATGCTGAATGGTGAGCATTTGAAACGGCGAAAGGCAACGAAGTATGCGATTCAGAGCACACAGGCAGGAGAGTCCTGGCTCCTGCCACTGGATCACTGGGGGGGAAACAGTCCTTAAGCGTTCAGCTCTGTCTGCAAACTCCAGTTACAGCAATTTGATTGAGTTTGGAGTAAATCACACTTAATATTCAGGAGATATAAAGTCCTTTAATAGTGTGAAGTAATGTTATAAAATATTATGGTTGCACAAACAAATCAATAATCTGAATATGGAAGAACAGCCAAAGACTGAATCAGGAAGATGAGAGATGGCAGCGCAGCACAATGAAACAATCAAGATGTAGTATTGATATTTTCTGAAGCTCTTACGTTCTGAAAAACAAAGGTCCAGAAGGTCGGGAAGTCTGCAGCTTTCACACTGAATACCAAGTGAGCAAGTAAGTTATGAAGCCATGATTCGGCTTTTACAATGATGAAGTTTCATCCACGTCAAGCAGACTCAAAACTACTACCCACATCATTCATGGTGATTGCTGCCTAACCAACATTTTGAATACACGCTGTCAAAAAAAATAAAATCAAATAAAAAAACTCATCCTGAGTAATTTTTTAAAGCATTTAAGCAGTAGGAATTCTTGACCATAATCAGGATTTTGGCCTCTCTGTGCTTTGTCTTCTCAGGTTCACTGTCAATGAGTTTAAAGCATGAGGGATCCCACGTCAGAGCCCGAGATACCCTGCGTAGCTTTTGCAGATTCTCCCTCTCACTCAAATCAGCTTCTGGCATAGTTTAGCATTAGATTAAGTGTATCTTGCAAGATAAACATAATACTCTCAATAATTGATAGCGTGTTGTGCTAAATTTGTTAAAAGCAACTAAAGCAGCAAAACCTGCAATATAAATTGACGATGAATAAATTTAGAAAGCAATTAACAGTATACTCTGCTAGATATACGCCAAGTCTAATTGACCTAGAGGACAAAACGACACACAGACGCAGTACTTCACCAGCGCTTCACAATCTGAATTTCTCCTCCAGGACAGCATATTCTGCAAAAACCTTTTCCCAGTGCCAGTGAAAACTACAACCTTTCTGACTTTAAAGACTGAGCTCAACTTTACAATACCCTTGTTTTTTTAAAAGCCCAACTGTCTTTTAGCTTCCAGCTGAAAGAGCGTGGGCCAAACCCTCATCTGCAATTAATCAGCATGGCTCCACTGAAATCAACAAATCTGTGCTATTTAACACTAGTCCAAGAACTGACCCTACGTTATTTCCCAGCGTATTGTCTTCAGTTGGGACCGCAGATGCAATCAGTTTGATTCCGGCATCTGAAATATTTGATCAAGAGTGAGTTAATGAGGTTACTGCCAGTCGAGTGTCTTAAACTCCCATCATTTTTTGATGTTTGCTAAAACAATACATATTCTGCAGCTGAGTAAATATTTCTTTGGGGAACACAACACATGCATCAGTTCTCACTCCAGATGTAGATCACATTTATACAAATTTGCACTGTGGCTTTGATGTGAATCCTATCATCCTCTGGACTGTAATAAGCGGATGCCAGTAGACTCACAGCTATATCAATAGTGATATGCTAAACTTCTGCTGTGCCTTTTTCTATTTACTGCTTTACACACATTAATGAACTAAGCCACAAGGATCCCTGCGGGGTAAGAATTTTTCTATTCGTTTTGGATATGGGAAATTTATGATGGAGAAGGATAGAGCAACTTGCCAACGTTCTGTGAGAAGTCTGGAGTAAAGCTGGAGAGAACAGCAACCGACATACAGGAAAAGTTCCAGCCTCATGAAACAGTGAGAAATGTTTGCAGAATTCAAGCTACATTTTTCAAATGTTATTAGGTAGACGTGTCATTCAATATAAGAGCAAGAAATAAAACCTTATTGTGTTTCTTTTTTTGAATGAGAATTAAACACAGTACATATTTATTAAATTTAAGTTTTTTTTTTTTCCCCCAGTAAATCACTTTCCCACGAGATTTCAAATTACATGTAATGGAATTTCCTTTGCTAGGGAAAAAGTCTCCCTTAGTGCATTCAGTAATAAAATAGCACAAGGAATAACTATTCTGGGTGGAACTTGCTGGCATTCATTAACAGTACCGCCTCACACGTGTGGCGTTTCTGGAAGGGCTTGAAAAAAATGGGCGTTTCATCACTGACTTCGCTGACAGCGGAGGCAGACCAATCCTGAGCTATTTTTAAATCCTGCCCTCTGTCATGATATGTTGAAATACAAGAAAAGCATGACTCATTGATCACCCCTCAAGAAATCCGATTTTGATACACTGATTCCATTTTCAAGTTATATAGTGCAAAAGGATGGTAGACATATTTAAGAAAATACTATAGATCCTACAGCTCAAGTCTGACAACGTTTTCAAATATGATGGTTAAACTGACAGTCAGCGAGACAAATCACTCTCTGTGGCATTAACGGCTGCAGCAGCAGAGCGAAATGCCTGGGGAGCAAACCACCCTTGGCTCCCAAATGTCTCTTACTTTAGAGATGAGCATTACAGCATGTGAGAATTAATTTGAGGAGGACTACCCCATCATTAGCCTTACACGCTCAGTCTTGGAGGCTAGAAGGACAGCGATGCAGATGCTGATGTAGGAAAGCTTACCCATACAGGAGGAAGTAAAAAAATCCACACCTAGTAATAACAATGTCATTTATTTAAGGAGCATTAAGGTTAGGCAAAATACACTTCCTAACAAATGTCTTGCTCTACCACATACAAAAAAAAGCCTATATATATATCATGTTGAAGTACAAAACTATTGAAGTATTGAATATTTTAATTACTAGATAATATTCTCTCTTTAGTGTGGAACTGCCTCTTTTCATGGCTAATGTTCTGTATTTCCAGTGGAAATATGGCAATTTATTGAAAATGAGACTCTAGTTTTGTACATTTTTGTACTTGAGGTCAATTTGCATACTAATCATACACCTCTTCTCTTCTACATTCCAGAATACGAACAAGTTCATTTGCAAAATGCGGTACAAATTGACAAGGCATAATACTTTCTATTAAAAAATACAAACACATTAACACTGTTGAGATACAGCTTAAAGCAGATCTTTCTTTCAGGCCAAGTTAATTTGCAGGTAAGGTAGTCATGGAACTGCTGGAATTGATGGTACAGGGAGGTTTTCAGAAGAGGAAATACTTAAAAAGTGGACAAATAAAGAAGTAGGCAACCAGAGAAAGCAGAATATGCACAAATAGAAAAAGATGGAGAAAAAGAAGCGTAAGGATGCATATTCTAAGGACAGATGAAAGGGTGGCAAATGAAGGGAAAATGGTAACAGAAACAAGCCTGATGTTCAGCACAGAAGTAAGGATCTCAGAAATAAAAGCTATTTCTTGACCGCTAAATTTTGCTGCTGGATAGAACCAAGTAATTCACTAACATCGCTTGCTCTGTAAATAACTGCTTGCAAATGTGCACTTTTTTATTATTTATTTTTGGATAGACCTGGTTTTTCTAATGCTCTTCTCTGACACTCATTCTTCAGTGACACACAAAAACACCAACTGCTCATAAAACACTGAAAAGAAAGCATCACAGGAGAGTTCTTGCATGGCTGAAAATAAAACCTAAAATCACATCAAAAGTGTTGGCCCAAAGTCATTTTCAGTGAACCACAACTGTTATTTCTCATGCCAGCTGGGAACATAGAGATTTTATTAATGCATGATTTCTGCGTTTACCTCATATTTCTAAGTTGGAATAAATTAGAAACAGACTTAAAGGCCCCATTCCACAGCATGAAGTAAACAAATGTGTTTTACTATATATGCTTTTCAGAATGAATTAAATTCACACAGCATTTGTTCTGCTTGCTCACAGCAGACAGCTTTCATTCTGCACAAAAGTCTGCAAGAACAACAGACAATGCAGGGACAGCTGGCACTTAACCTTCACATAACAACAGTCCCAGCTACTTCTGCCTTGTCCCCACCACTGCTGGGTCACTGCACCAAACAGCAATGGAGCTAACTATAATATATAACACCAAATTCTGCTCCATATTCAACCTCATAGATCTAAGGCTGAACTGACCTGAATGAAAGTTGGGTCAGGATCAGGCAGAAGCTCCAGCCCTCTCTCCAAGGAAGAGAGAGGAGGACAGAAGGAATCACTGGACATGCTCCTCAGGCCACTTTCAGAAGTCTCTAGATCCACCACTGGGACAAGCGCTGCATGAAAATATAGCTCAGAAATGCAATAACTACCTTATAACAACATCTGAATTACTTCTGTGAATGATAGAAGCAGGTTATGCTACATCATCTGCATTCTTCCCTGCCCAGACTTTCAAAATGTATTTCTATCAAAGAGAGTAACTGATGATGCCAACCTCTCATTGTAATCAGAAACAACCATCACAGTCCGTATGCACAGGACGCCTAGCTATCAATCAGGTAAACGACTTTTAAAAGAATCTCATGACTGGAATGGATTTGGGATTAACCCCTTAGGAGGAAGCTAGCAAGCCATTATCACGCACACCATTCTGGTATTTTTAGCGAGCAGCATTTCACTCTTCCAAAAGATCCACCAAACATCAACAAAGTTGAACTAAATGACTTTAAAAATACAGCTGTCATCGTACACCTGGGCCAAAAACACAAGGGTAACTCACTCCTCTGGAACGCTGTTTACCTGAAAGAGCAGATAAAAGCACCAAAGCTCAATTCTTTTCTCATTTGCTGTGGTGAATAACTAAAATGTCTTGGTGTGTATCCAACATAAATAAAAGGGGACTCACTTCAGCAAAGCATGACGATCATTTTAAATTCTGAAATTTCCACACTTGTTGTGGTTTACAGTGAGACCTTAAGAACATACATAATGAATATGATGATGTTTATATGGCAGTTACCGATAAGGAAAAAATGTATGGAAGAATTAATAAATGAGAAACACTCAGGTGTTTGAAGTTAAATACACAAGCAGTCCTAATAAAATTTCCATTTTCCAAGCTGTTTTTCTGACCATTTTCACAGACGTGTGAGTTTTAGTAGTGTCAACACAGACTTCCATAAAGAAATCCTTAACCAGATTCACCTCGCCTTCATTTGTGTTTTATATCAGTTTTTACCGCCAGTGAAAATAATCTGGCTACAATGGTTAAAAAAACCAAACAACTGGATTCCTACACTGGGGTGTCTCAATGAGAGTTATTAATTTACTGACAGCAATTTATGTTCCAATGGAGATACACAACACATAATGAACATAATGACATGAAATAAAATAAGAGAAACATTAAATCTTGAGTTGGTCCCTCTGGGATAAATATATTCAGAAGTTCTGAAAGATTAATGAATCGGGTCATCCATATAAATCTCTCATTTCTTAAGTGGAGTGTCTGTTTAGGTCCCATGTATGCTGCATTTATGAATAATGGAAAGGATTTTTATATCTTGTCCCTTCATACCGTGTCTGACCTGGCGGTTTCACTGCAAGGAATTCTTGCCGTAGTACAAATAAGATAAATCACAAATGTAACAGCAAACACATAATAGAACTCTATCTACAAGCACAAATTGGAAGGAAAAATAATCAAATATTTAGCAGACACATCTGAAGGCCACTGAATTGGGGTGTTGAACAAACATTTTAAGCAACCTTTTATTACTGTATTACAAGTATCCCTCCTTATCATCAAGTTCCTAAGAAGGTTATCTAATCTGCCTGTCACTTTTAAAAGTATTGTGAAAGTCTAACTCGCTTGTTCAAATCGGTATCGGGTTGCTGTACATTTCTCAGACAGCACTGTTTTTCTTGGAGGGAAGGAGATGGAATCCTTCAGGTGTACACAACCTTTTGACTGCTAAGTATGTTTAACCAATGTGCTGAAGAATACAATTACATTAGTGAAATGCTGTCAAGCAAGGAACATTTCAACATCCCACTCAGGGGCAAAAGGAACAAGGGGTTTTGGGTACCAGCTCTGGCTCCAGTTCAGGAGAGCACTTTAGCATATTCCTGAGCTAAGCACTAAGGGCCTTTAAAACCACCAGACCATAAGCAAATGCTTAATTACAGAATTAACTGTTTTCAGAATTCAGTCCAAACAGCTTGATCTTGCAGTAGATATACTCTCTGCCATTATATTGGGAGTTGCTAATGCTTGGTGCTAACGTGAAAAGGACCGACAAGTTTAGGTGTGCAAGTGCTAGCTGGAAACACATCTCCGGCACCGTGGAAGAGAGGCAGAGCTGTGCTAAAGCTGAAGGTCGGCCGCTCTTCTTCCCTTGAAACAAGCTCAGCCCTTTGAAATGTGGTAGGCAACCTTTTATCCCATGAATATAGGAAGTACAAATGATCTCCTGGGAAAACCTAGAGAACGATGAAAAACTTGGGGAGAAATCCAAAAAGAGAAAAGTTTAGGAGATTGCAAGAGAGAGTGTAAAGTAGGTCTGAAAACATTGTCTTCCCTGGGCAAGATAGCTTGTCTAGGATGATTTCTGTGAGCAGAAGTGGATTTTAAGTGTTTTAAGTGAATTCTAATGAAAGGCCCCTTTTCAGCCGTACCTTGCTTTTAGCAACATTATTTCATTATTATTAGCATTTGAGTTTATTAATTGTCCATTGCATGCCTAAAAGTACTTTTGGGTAGCTCTAATAGCAGCACTTTCTGTGATAGAGGGAAGACTTTGTTAGCACTTAGGCACTTGAAATGTGTTAAGTGCTCTGAAAGTGGTGCAACTCGAGCCCTGGGTGAAAGTGTAAGTAGGTTCTGGAATATCTGACAAGCAGGATTTAGATACACAAGTCTAACAAGTGTACACTAATGCAGATGAATGTCAAAACAGAAAGGAGATATGTCACCCTCAAAATGGCAGATTTTCTTTTTTAAACTACTTGAGACTTTAAGAATGCATATTTGATTGCTTATTAAATGATTATTGTTATAGGGTCTCTTAAGTGCATCATACTGCCTCTTTGTAAGATCTTCTGTCCAAACCATTCAACTGTCTTTGCTTTCTGTTTAAATAAATTTGAAGTTATTTAAAAGAAAACTGGTGCAGTTTGGTGACCAAAAGTTCAGAGAAACAAGCACAACTTCTAATGAATACACTGTGGGAGTAATTTGAAAATGTTAAGGCTTAAAACACTACAAGTTTCACATGAGAAAAAAAAAAAGTCTCTTCAAAGAAACTATTTCAAACACATTTGCCTTGCCTGCTGAGGAAAGAAAGAAAGAAGGAAGAAGTCTGGGATCTTTAAGACTGAGCAAGTGTACAAGATTTTGTTACAAGAGTAGATTGCACAATTGCAGAAGCCCTAGCCTCGACCTTCAAAGCTCAAATGATTCCTCATGACACTTTATGTACATGACAGAAAAACCTTTGTACACAACAGCAAAAAAAAAAAAAAAAAAGACCAGAAATAATAATAAAATAAATAAAAAAATCTTAAGAGTGTAGGCATCTTTCCCTTCATCATATATATCCATTATGCCATAAATACATTAACCTGTAAAAGATACAATCTATACCCTAGTTAAAAAATAATCATCAAGAAGATAGTATAGAAATAATGGCAGTAATGCTATAAATACACGTGAACTGCAAAATTAAAATTTTATTTTCCATAGTTTGCCTAAATAGTAATCCTTCTAAAAAAAAAAAAAAAAAGATCTTTAACTGTGGAAAGTGCACTGTGAGAATCTGGCCCTTCATGACAGTGAAATCATTGTCACCGAGATGGGTCAAGGAAAAGGTAAACAGCAACTGAAAACAATCTAATGATACTAATTTAGAGAGGACAGTTTCTGTATATTTTCTCTTACGGATTTCCTGTTAATAATTTACAGGAGTTACAGCTGAAATTCAGTATGCAGTATATTATGCGCAAGTGTACAGCATTACCAAACCTGCTCCCAGTCTAGGAAACATTAATGAATCCAGTAAAGGTCGCTCATTTTAAATGCAAGGATTAGCTCTTGAATTACTAGAAAGTTTCAAAATAAACTCTTGCAGTATGCTTACATCTTCCTCCTAAAAATGTGAAATTATTACTGAGTAGCAGTGTGAAATTCAGCCACCGTGCTGAGATAGCTTTCCTATTCAAGTAAAGGTTACAATTTTTCAAAAAATGGCACCATCACAGATAGCAAGAAACAAGAGATTTACTTTCAAATTCCTAGTTTTTCAATTATTCTGAAATACTGCAGACTTGGATTCACAAAGAATAAGACACTTGGCTTTTTCCAATATTTCCCAAATATATACAAAGCATGTGGTGCAGGTAGCATAATAATTTTATCAAGTACTTTAGAATTGATAAAATGGACTTTTTTCTCTACTCATAGAAACTAGCACAACTCCAAAGAGATATATATTCAAAACATTTCTGTTCTTTATTAATACACATTTTTTATTTTTGTAATTTTGTATTTTGTAATTACACAGTTTTTTCAATTTAGGTTGCACTGAATCTATAGACCCAAACTTTGACCAGCGGCCACATCTTATTCACCCCACTGGCTTCAAGTGGAACAATTTCTAAAGCAGAGCAATGCAACAGAACTCATACCTCCACCGATCATCGGGACAGCGATCCACATAATAGAGGGCTCCACTGAATGGGCATTAGACGTTTCTGAGGGCTGTTGTTCATCGGTATCAAGCAATACAAACTCCAAGCAAGACTGCTTTAAGTTATACAATTTAGATCTGTAACTGTAATGTACTACACACGTGTATATGCATGGCTGTTATATAAAAATTGAACTAAGATGAAGTTTTTTCTTTAACAGAAAATTGTCCCTTTTGCTGTAATTTATCACATAAAAATGAAAAGAGCGCTATTCTGACTTTTGACCTAGAAGGTGCATTTGAAAATCAGAGATTTTAACTATTTTATTGTCACTTCTGAGCTACCTTCCTCAGCAGTAAAGTGAAGGAAAAGCTGTTAGTAGCCTTAAATGGGCATTAGTAGTCTATCCACTTCTTTTTTTTATAGGTGACTTTCCTGAAAGAAACTATTCCAGAAGACATTACAGAATTTCTCAGCAGGCCTGTAAAGAAGCAGCCTTAGGCAGATTTGTAGCAGCCAAGGATGTGGCTCTTGTTTATGTATTAATATTTACATTCAGTTTATTCAATTTTTACTAAATCGTAGTTCATAGGTTGGGAATCAAATCATCAGCTAATTCAGGTTAGAGACCACAGCCACCATTCTAGCAAAGTCACTACTGCATCCAGAATGATGATAACCATCACGTTATCAGTAAAAGTACAAGACGAAATCTCCAGTGTACTTATTTTAAAATATTCGTGATGAGGAAGAAAGGGATTGGCACAAAGCCCTTTGTGGGCACACGATACCCATGAGAGGCTCCCTGACTTGCAGCGTATGACAAACGCCGAGTCCCTGTCCTCCTTGTTCCTGCTTTTCATTATGCACCAGACCTCCAGGCCATTAGCATCGTTCGTCCAGGAGCCTATCAATTATTTGACTTTGTGCATTACGGGAGTTGCTGCTGAGCTGTTCCCTGTTCTGGCCGACGCACTCGGACGTGCCATCAAGGGGACAAGGCCTCACCGGCACAAAGAGCTCTGCACAGCCACACGTGCTGAATTCAGCACTTCCATCGGAAGACAGACATGGGGAAAAGTTGGGCTTTTTCAGCTGTCGCGCACGTAAAATGGCTGTCACGGGAAGCTGTGCTGGCTCAGCGGGTTTTCCCTTTGGTTTGAAAGGTGAGATCTCCGTCCAAAGCGGAGACCTTCTGCGGGGCACCCCCTGCAGGGCGCTGGCTACAAACCCAGCTGCAAACGGCGCGGCAGCTGCACGCAGGCTGCTCCTTCCCCGGCACGACCCGGGGAGCCGGCTTTGGAGGAACAAAGGAAATCTTGCCTAGCTACGGTCTGGCCTTTTGCTTCTTTGTACCGCGCACCGCACAGTAACAGCAGTTTTTGCAATCAGCCTCCCTCAGTCAGGACTCAAACCTCTGCAGATGCCAGCAAATCTTCCATTTCACTTTCACGCGAACGGCAGAAGCCAGCAATCCTACCAGAGCTTGTTACACATTTCCTTGTGTTAACCTCTGCAGTCTGGAAATTGTACGTGTCTGCTTGAGAGGAGGCCACCGCCCGCTGCCAGCTCCCCATTTGGCTGTGCTCAACCCGTCCTGGCCCTGCAAGGAGCTGCAAAATTCACGCCAGGGACAGACTGAAGCCTGAGGTGTCCAACAAACCATTAAAGCCTTGTTGCTGCATGGCATAACACCAATCCAGTAATGTCTCTTTAGCTCCTAGAGCTTACTCGCTCAAGGTAACCGAAACAGACCGCTCGCAACTTCCCAACACAGAACTCTTTCAAAACTTGGTGTTCCTATGATAAAATGCACCTGAGGTAGGTGCTGTTCAGCAAGCAGGAAAGCCCTGCAGCCATGGTTGCTTGGAGAAACTTGTATTTTAGCACCACACAATGATCAACAGCTAGCAGAAGCGGTGTCTCCGTGGTACTGCTCTTTTCTGCTTTGCAAGGCACCTGGGTTTGCCTTACGTATGATACCATCAGCTGTAGAGGAAGTCACAGGAGGTGAAGGTGTCTTTACTCTCCCTGGACATGAATGCATCCTTATATTACAAAAATTCTCAAATCCTAGCTAAAGCTTAGCCCTCGGAGCATCTTTCTGTGCTCTTACTTATAGCCCACTGCATGACTAAAACCTGCTTCAAGGCAAGCACAACAATTCTCCATACCACACTCCTGCTTTTGAAAGAGGACCACGTGAATTTGTGATCATGCCGGAGCCCATGCCATGGTGCAAGGGGACGCTGGCACTGCAGCGGGGCCTGGGGCAGCTCCGCTCCTTCCCTGTGCTGGAGGTTGGAGCTGACAGGGGCTGTGCTGGGGCTTTCCCGAGCCCGACGGGCTGGCTCCACGCTAGCGAGATCAGCTCCGATACAACTGTCTGTACAGAAATGGAAAGTAACGAGGCTGTAGTAAAAAATGAGGAAAAAAGGTGTGTCTGCAGCACTTCAATTCTCCTTAATGGTGGCTTCAGTTAATAGTGCCAGGATGTTCCTACACAGAGATATAGGACTAGGAGAGGAAGGACTTCATTCCATGTTTGCTTCTGGTTTTGATGCTCTGCTGTTCTCCCGAGAGGGCAGCTTCCTCTTCTCTCCTCTCTCTTCTCTTCTTTTCTAAATCTCATCCAGTGATTCAGCCACAGCTCTTCTGAACTACTACATATATGCTTGGTGAAAAGGGAGCTCGCCAGCCCACAAAGCAAGTTTAAAACTGCTGGGGATCCCTGAGATCCCACCAAGCTGTGGGATCAGACCAGCCTCATGCCCCAGCCCCATGCTTTCCAGCTAGGAGCAAAGCAGATTCCTGCTCTCCTGTGCACTTCAGACGGAGAAATCATTAAAAGATGAGAGGGATGGAGGGTAAAGTAAATACATATTATTACAGAACTATGTTCAGTGGTAAAGCAAAAAGATGGGTATATCTGAAGGATTTATGCATCTGTAAAGACAAAGCTGATGTCCTCAAGACTCTCATAAGCCAGCCCTGGTGTTCTAACCACAGTCATTATATACCTATACATTACCTCTCTGTCACTTCATCTGAATCATTAATGTCACAATGAAGAAAACAGTCTTACTTCCTAGGTAATTACTGTATATCTATTAAAATGAATTAAGTCTCTATTGAAAATGCTTGTTTGTTCCATATCCATCCTGCTAATGTGCATCTTTTCCTTCATTATATCTGGTAAAATGTCAAGCCCGCTATGTTGGGGAAATCAATAATTAAATAGCTTTACAGTAATTACTCCAATAACACACATTCTTGCCAGTTAACAACACAAATTAAACCCACTAAATTAAAATTTACACTAAGAGACAAAGATGGGCATGTCGAGCACTAGCCCTCAAAGAGTGTCTATAGTGGTCAGAAAGTCATTACACCAGGAGACAAGCCTCCTGCAGAACGTTTCATGGAGTATTTTATTTGCTCTTTTGTCTTTATCACTGGAGTGTTTCAAGGTATGAGAGGCAAGTCAATACAAAAACATGGCAAGCAGCAACTGCAAGAAAAAGAGCGTGTTTTTCTCATACAGCACAGGCAGATTGAAATTATTTGCAAATAATTTCAGTGTAGCTGACCTCCCTGCACCTGAGACAGTATTTACTGTAAATGCCTACATGGAGACATATGTAATGTGAATATAATATATACATACAAATACAATTTTTTCATATATTTGCTTACATGCATGCATGCAGTGCTTTGAATAAGGTGTATAATCACATGCAAAAGATACTAGGCATTTTTCATATTTCAGGAGTTGTTGTTTTTTCCCCTCACAATTCTTATTTCATTATTTATCTGGGAATTAATATTTCAGCGTATTCCACCTGAAGAAAACCAAAGCGTGCAAACAGGTGCAGCTGTAGCTGTAGACACGTATGCACGATCATTCCTGCTTATGCTGAACACTTGCACTGCAATAGCTCGCTCCAGCATTGTTTATCCCAGCCTGTAGAGCAGATCGATGCCAAAGTTTTAATACCATACATTCACGGACACAAGCTGAGTTGTGCAGCTAAATTAAGGAAGCCTGTCCTCTCCCACCCACCCTGAATGCTTCCTTACTCCCACCCCGATGCAGCCTCATGGTACGTTTGCCAGGGATGGGAAAGGTTAATTTTCGTCTCTTGATTTTCATATTATTATATATATGGAATAATTTCATGTATTGTCCATTGTTACCCAGGCTTGAGCGCTGAGCACAGACAGACATATGGGTGACTTTAAGCTCACTGTTCAGAGCGATGCTGCTCCCAGGGAAGCTTTGTGATGTGCCCTACAGTGAATTACAGATCTGGGCCCACAGCATTATTTAGGCTTTTCTCTCATTTATAACAAAGATTCTCTCTCTCATTTTTCAGCCCAGCTAAGCCACAGATATTCAATTTCTGCTGGGAAGTTTACAAAATAGTCACTTGACATTTCACAAAATATCACACTATTCTTCCTTTAAAAAAACAAAGCCCCGCTCAAACCTACAGTAGAGGAAATAAATGCACTTGACCGCTGCTGCCAAAAGACCAAAGCCAATGTGCCTTCGACCCACATACCCTTCGGGCCACCACCACAATTCCTTCTAATCTTATTGACTGAACCTTCGCCAGCAACGACTGAGTTAAATTTTAAGGCTGCCGGTTCATGCAAGCATGCACAAGATTACTTTAGACGTTGACGTGCAAAAAAGCTTAGGCGAGATTGAGCAGGACACGGAGGGAGCGGGCAGAGCTGCTAACTTGTCTCCACCACCAGCCTCGCCATCCCGGACATTGCTATTTTCGCTCTGTCCGGGGCTGCTGCTCATACTTCAAAAGTTTGGTTCGGCAGTGGGAAGTGATTCCCTGGAAGAGCATCAGGGTGAGCTCCGCTAGCACTGACCCTGAAGAGAGTGCTCTGCGTTGGGGTGACTGATCCTCGAGAGGAGGGCGTTTCGGATGCTAAATGCACTTCCAGTATCACACAGGTCAGCCAGTAAAGGCTAAAAGGCGTGGAGGAGACTGGAGAGGGAGTAAAGTGTAATAACAGGGAGAAAGGAAGAAAAAAAAAGGCAAAAAGATCACAGATATCTACTGTGAAAAGCGCTGCGTTATCTACTGATGTTTAACATAGCTATCACACAGTGCGCTGCTCGTGCCTTTTTTATAATATGTATCTTTTTCTCCTTGTATGCTCCAATTTATATTTAACAAGACCTTTCATTCACCTTCTCTACACCCAAATAATAAAAATAAAAATCAGAAAGAAAGCCCCACTGGCACTCAAATAAGCTAACACGTATATACTTCTGATGTTAGGGTAAAGAGACCAGCAAAATCACGGTCTCTTGACCTACATGGGAAGCACCGCTATTACGCTGAGGCAGCATAGGGAAAAAGATGAAATGTTTTCCCTTGTAACAGCTATGAAATATTGCAGACTTTGCTGTGTGCTAAGTGTACAGCTACTGCTGCTCTGGCAAATGCTGGGGCGTTTTCTTCCCACATATTGCTTCATGAGATGAAAATAAAAAAAAAATCCAGGAAAACACTTGAAATGGAGCTGAAGTTAAATTCTTTCTGCCTGTTGGGTTTTGTTGCTAGATACATGTTTGACATCTCCCTTGACTGCATCTGTGTTCATCTAATCCATTATTCTCACCCAGATTTTAAATTGTACATTAATTAAGAGGATGTGGCAGCAGCTTCTGAACTGGTGCCCTGATTGTATTACAACTGGGAAATGGGATTGTATCAGTCTTCAGAAAATATAAATAGCATGCGAGATCCAGGGGTTATGAATTAGCCATGGATACTAAATTAACAACAGATAACCGAAATGTACCCTTTCCATCACACTCATCCAAAACAGAAAAGAAAGAGTGCCAAACTGCTTTTGGTTGCATGATTTTGAAAGTAAAACCAGACTTTCTGGATGTGTGATACGTGTAAGCTACCTGTCATTCCTGGCCATGCTCTCCCCAGACGAAGCAGCCCTCTCTGCACACACGCACTTATTCTCAGCAGAATTCCTGTTACTTTGGAGGACAAGAGGGGCTTGTTGAATGCTGTTCTAGTGAAAATAACAGGAGTTTTAGACAAGCTTCTAGGGAAGCGGAGGCACGATGCTGAATACTGCCCTATTTCATGCGCACTGAAAGGACAGAATTGATAGGTCCCTTGCCTTGCGGGATTATTGAGTCTACAGGAATTATTATTTAGCCAACTTGAGAACAATTTGCTCAGCCACAGAAGAACTACTTAATATTTATGGCAGTAATGGACACAGACAACAATTTCACCTCATTAGCCCTTCAGACAGCATTTATCCCAGCGCTGGGAACAACCATAGGCTGCTGCCCCACAAACGAGCGGCGCTGAGCGTTAATTCCCTGGCTGGCCGGTGGGCCCAGGTCCTCGGCTGTGGATCAGCGGGGCTGGGGACGGCACCGGGACAGCCGGCACCTTCCCCACTGCCCAAGCTCAGGATGCCCCGATTCTGGCGCCTGCCCCAGCTTTCCACCCGCTTTAAGAGGGCACTGTCGTTCTGCACTAGAGGCGACAGCACAGAGCCGTGCTTCAGCCAAAAAGCAGATTTTCTAGCTCTTTTTTGGGGAGTCCTACGAAAGTCATATCAAAACTGAACATGCCCTGAAATACGGACCTATCAGGAAATGTTTAACTTCTTACTAAAAAGAAAGGAAAAATCAATTTTTCCAGATTTTCTGTGCACTTATTCACGGTAAGCATTTTCCAAGTATCACAACAAATACCAAATATAAATCACAATTAAACCTTGTGATGGATCTGCAAGACATAACTAGCATGGCATGCTATCAGTTTTTATACTGGTAATGAATACGTTAATTTTTCAATTACACTATGTCTTTTATTTCAGACACAAACCAAGAAAAGATTAGTAACGTGCTCACAAAAGCACCCCAGATCTATACATCCTCAGTCCCTGAGCTAGTAGTTACGGCAGGTTCCCACTGAAGGGGATGCGTGGGGCGATAGCTCCCCTAGCCACAACGCAGAGCTCTAAAAGCCAATGAACGATATTCTTTGTTCAAGCCAGTTCTTAAAAGTAACGATCACAGAAAATGCAATCTTGCTTTTTATAATATGAAGTGGTCCCTTCGAGCAGTGGGACGGAGCTGTAATTTTTTCTAATTAAAATATCATTAATTCCCTATGTGAGCTGTTTAAAGGACCTGGAAAATTTCAAGGCTTCTAAAGACAATCCCTTATTCTTCCTGCCTGCCTATGACTGCAAAACACACTACCTTTTGTATCATCAGCAAACACCTCGGATTCGTTCACTCCTAGCGAGCAGCAGGCTTATTCCGAGTGTCCAGTTTTTATAGTTAGAGGAATATTTGCTTAATAGAGTTTGTCTAAAGCCAAATTAGAACTCAAATAAATGATGATATTACCTGTAATCATTTTCTGTGGCTGATGGCTTAATACTAAGAACCCATTTTAATGCTATGCCAACTCCATAATCCCACCAAATTGAATACATTGAAATGCATACCTCCTCTATTATATTTAGTTAGCAACTTGCTAATATCGTTCATCTGTTATAATATTTTCCCCAAACCCTCTGCTTGGAGCAGGGCAACTATTATCTTACAATTGAAAAACCAGCAAAAAAAAGGAGCAGTTGTTAACCTCAGCAATCACAGACCAGATGCAACTATAAAAGCACAAAGTACTTTTTTTTTTTTTTTTAAATTACATTTTTCATTTCTCCCTGATGAAATCCAAGTTTGGATACACCAAGATGTCGCCAATTAATCTAACACACACAGCAGAAGGATCACTTAGCTCTAAGCAAATTATTCATATTATACATTACATCCCCATTCATATTTACTCTACAGCTTTACATTTGCACATAGCCGATACCCTCCTCGGTAGCATTAACTGCTCCGATATTTATAAATCCAGACCAAACAGGATGGACTGCAGTGGGAATGCACTGAACCATCAAAACACCACCAGGCTTCACACGCGGGCTTTGCTCAGTGGTTTTATCAAATCTCTGCCAAGAATGTTACTTCTAAACGTTGATTACTGAAGAAGGCCGATCCAGTGTCAGAATCACCGGCACATAAGTCATTTTAAAACACTTACTTGCTTCTCATTTTAAACAGTGTTGAAAAAAATGCTGGCAAGCAGCTAAAATGGCACGTGGGAAGGAAGTCTGCTGAGGAGACAGGGGAGAAGGCAAATTTTGCCTTCTTTGAGGATGGGGCTGCCCTTATTCCACGTAACCAGGTAAATGCATAAAGCCCTCCACGGGTAAATGGAGGCTGGGAGGGGAGAAAACAAGCTGGGAGACGGGAACTGCATTACAGCCAAGTGAGGAAGAGGGCTACAAACATGAGGCTGGAGAACAGGAGTGGTACAGCATCCAGGCACAAAGACCGTGAAGCAGGTTAAGAGCCTCCTGAGTGAAGATTTGGCTTGAGCAGGCAACGGGAAAACAAACGGGGACATTAATTAGGGGGGCACCACAGAAGCCCAGCTTAGGGGACCAGGCAGTTTCTCTGCGGGGTGCCCGGAGGAGAAGCCACTGTGGCATCTCGCCGTGCTTCTCTGCCAGCAAATCTACCCGAGATGCTCCACGGTGCCTCTCTGGTGCTGCATTGAGTGGAGACTAACGCTGGCTCCTGCCACCAGCTCCTCTCTTCGCTAAGCACAGAGGGACCTGACAGGTAACAAAAGCCATCGAGGGGATGCCTCATCACAGTCCCTGCTTTTAAAACCCTCTGCAGCTGCATTTGAAGACCTGTGCAAAGGAACACCGTAAAAGCGGTCATCACTAAAAAGTCAGGAAATGCATAAAATAAGCTGCCCATAGTACCTTCCCTCAGCTCCCTGCTGCATACGCAGAGGTCACGGCAATCCAGAGCATGGAGCAGCAGAAGGCAGCTGAATTCGTATTGGAGGAATGCTCTTAACATTGGTGCTCCTTAATTTTTGACTGCTTTGCAGCCATAATAATGTTTGTTTATATATTATCAAAGGCCATTTTTATGTTCTTTTATATATATATATATGTGTGTGTGTAGGGGGCTTCTGAATGCTGTAATTACAGCGTGACATGTGCAACACCACTTTCGTTGTACCTGTTTTGTGAGGCTTGGTATTGAAATTGAAGCCCCTTGAGATTTTCAACCTTTTTGTTCAATGTATGTAATCTTTTCTAATATGAACTTATATGTAGGTCTTGTAGCGTTAAATTCCTCCAGGCACACACTAATGCTTTTTCCTCCTGGACTAAATTGTTGGAATGAGCTGCTCTGAAAGCTGTCACAATGACATAAAACACTTACTGTATCTGCCTCTTCCTTCACCGCCAGTGGGCAACATTATTTTATAAATAGTCTACTTCCCAGCTGATGTTGCCCACAGTAGGAAAAAAAAAAAAAGAAAAGCTCCACAAAGCTAGAAGGCAGTCTTTTCAAAACATACATTTTAAGCATCCCATAAGGTCCAACCACATGTGCAATGTCACATGTAAGTAAGTGGAAGTATTTTTACACTACGCATTAAGTAGCTGGTGGAAGTGGAATGGAAACAGCAGTAGAACAGTTATGGTATCCTGCTAGAGATTCAGAAGGTTTTTTTTCAGACTCATGGCAAAAATACTCCTCTACTGATGGAGCTGTAATGGGCACGTAGCCTCTTTGGGCTGGGGGACAGGCCATAGTATCCTTCCTGTCCCGCAGCCTCACAGATATCATAGCTTAACCAAGAGAGAGCCTAATGCCACCTCGGCTGTGCTAAGGTCCTCAGAGGCTTTGACATTCCGATTCCAAGTGCAATCAGGGAGTGTTTATATTCCAGGCTGGATGCATCCTTGGATGCAAAAAGTAGTTTTCTGTCCAGTCAGTGCTTCTCCAAAAGCAAGCACATAGTGGATACGCTCCCCTTCTTGTGGAAAAAACCCTCTTCTTAGAACTGAAAGCATCCACCCGAACCAGCCGTGGGTGCATCCACTGCTCCTGCGCCTGGGGAGAAGCTGCTCATCACTCTCCTGCTCTCCTTCTTCCTTCTCTGGACTCCCAAGCCAGACTACAGCAGCCCTGGCACTTCCAAGCATCCCTTCTTTCTAGCACAGTATGAAAATCATGGGGTGGTAAAGAGGCATCTGAAGGAAACTTGTTGCAAACAGCGTCAGTGACTTTTCTGACACTAAGCCTTCTTCCCCGAGATGTTGCCTTTCTCCCCAGGGAAACAGAACAACAACGAAAACAAAGCACAAAAACAAATAATAAATATTTTCACTGCAAATTCTACAAACGGTACTTTAACCAGATCATCTGAAATTGTAAATAACAACTGAACTTTGAAAATATTTTGCCTTTATGATAATATACACATCTTCACCCTTCTGCTCATTAATTTAATACCTACCTGTCTGCAATTGCATAGAAATACTTTGAAAAGCCACTAATATCTTGATCCTGCTTTACTCCAATGACTGCTGCAATCCAAAGGAAAGCCAGAAGTAGATGAAAACCTGTTTTCACTAATGCAATAACGATAATTCTATAAACATATTAACAATTTCCTGCCTCACTCTTAATTTTATTTTCTCTCCCTTATATTCATTTAGAAGGATAATGATATCATTTGTTATTCTGTCTAATCTCTGTTGAACATACAGGCTAGGAGGAAGACAAATGAGATTGTTGGCATTTAGACAAAAAGGCAGATACTGTGGGACATAATTTTGGTATAACAAATTATTAGGCAGGTACATACTTGTAATTGGTACTTAGGTGTGAAAGCATATTACGATGTGGTTGCATTTGTAATGGGATCACAACGTGCTTCCAGCCATTACTTGTCCCCTGGAATTTAAGGCCAGCTCTTCCATGATCATAGCTCACAGAAGCCGGTGCTGTGAGTTGGGATTGATCAACATGTTCACTGCTGTCATTTATGGTTTTTTTTTTATTACTTCAAAATTAAATTTATCTGTAATTTCATTTGTAAAAAGTGAAGACAAAACATTAAAACAGCATGCTTTCAAATAAATCCTAATTACTTACAAATGCAAATGCATCAACCAGGCTTGGACATGCAATTAGATAGCTAATTATTATAAAACCAGGACGACTGCAGATTGTAATACACACTGGCAGGCCCTGTGTTCGCACAACACAATAATATCTTTGAGTTGCTATTTTTTTACAGGGTACAAGTGATGGATGGGGTCACCGGGGGGGCTGACAAAAGCCCGCCACAGGGGGTGGCGGGGACGTGTCCCCTGGCAGGGAGCTCAGCACAAGGCTGAGGCTCTTGCTGGGAACTCGTCTCAGTCATGGCCTTCTCCTGGGGGCTCCTGCACGAGCAGTGGGAAGGTTGTGGTTATAAGAAGGGGGCAAGAAGCAAGCCTGCCAGTTCCAGGATTTCAGCACTTGCTTTGTTCGGGGATTTTTTAAAGAGGAGTTCCGCTGAAATTGATGCATTTTGACAAGACTGCTGGGGAGCCCACAGGAGACTCCTCTGGGAGAACTTTCCTGTATGATGGTCTCATCCCCACCGACCTTCGGAGCTCTCGCGTCTCTTCCCCTGCAGGTGCCTGGCCCAACCCTGCAGCCCCCCACCGCCTGCTGTGAGCAAATGCTGGGAGAAGGGGGAAGCGAAGTTCCCCGACCGAAATTCTCATTCCCAGGCTGCTGAAAGAACATCTAAGCTGCCACGGAGGTAACAAAGAGGAATCCCCCTCCACGTGGGCCGCAAATCAGCGGAACGTGATTAAACTGAGATATCATGATAAAAACAGACTCGCCAAAGCTGATTGTGCAGAAGCAAGAATTTGCTACCTCACGAGCTGCTCAATTGCTGATGTAATAGAGACCCGAATCCTCCTAGACAAATCCACCAGAGATGAATCAAAAGCTGTGCTTATTTTATGCTACTTTTAAACATTTTTCTGTTGATAACATTTCCAGATGCTTTTGAAGCTTTATATAGCCTGGCTCTGATAGCAATTAAAAGAATGCTGTATGAACCCATCTGACATGTTATCTTTTTATGCCAGGATGCTGCAATGTAATATTTCTAGCTGTATTCTTTTTGAAATGCTATTACCGCTTACAGAAACGGAAAACAAATCCGTCACCTTTTTCCACCGTCCCAAACACACACAGAAATATAAAAACACTGAAAGCATTTTAAAGCATCCCTAATCTGCTTTGGCTACAAGAAGCTTAAAAAAGTTTTCCAGATCAGCCCAGTAACTGAACGTCAATATAAAATGCAGATGGCAGCGCTATTCGGTGCGCATCCGCACCAGCCAACTTCCCTGTTGGACCATTCATTTCACTGAGCAGTTTGTAGCCTGTGGCACCAGCATGAGATTGTTTCAGCTGATGGATTCAGCTCGTTCCGTGAGTTACACATTAGCAGTGGCAACGACACTAAAAAGTATGAGCAAGGACAGAGGCAGGAGAAGATGGGAGCCAGTCAATGAGCCTTGGTAGAACAGTAAGTAACTTCTTTTCTAATTCCGATATTCTAGACTTTCATGGTTTTCTTTGTTTTGGGTAAGGTAGGAACAATGTCAAGTCATACCCGTTCCAGCCATCACAAGCATAGAGGGAAACACAGTCTGAAGCCAGGGGAAAATAAACCCCAAGGTGCTTGAAATGATATATAGACAGGCTATATACACTGTCCCCCATTCCTGCTGAAATCTTTGATTGTTTAGACAGCAGTCTATGTCAAAATCCATTTCAATAATACCTTAACTGCCTCAGCAGCCTTCTCTCATTTAGTAGATTCAATCATTTCTTGCTGATGGAAGGCAGAAATCACAACTAAAAGATGCTGTTTACAGTACATTTTTCCCATGACTGTAATGTTTTATCACTTACAATCTTTTGGACAAGATTCCACAACTTGCTCAATGCGTCATGAAAAGACAAACCAAACGTGAGGCAGCAGCAGCGGCAGCTTTGTCACAAATTTACTGAACTCATTTAAACGATGTTTGTGCCATTAGTGAACCCAAAACCAGGCAGGACAGCAAAGGTCCGGAATGCTTCCTGCAGTTTTAGGGCTTCCCCCCACCCACCCAAGGTAAATAATGCGACTAAATTTCATACAGCTAGAAGTCATGTCTAGTATTCAATTATTCAAAATACTTCAGCATAATTAATATTTTATGAGCCCAGGTTAATTGGTTTGTGTCAGATTATGAATCTAATCCAGGAAATCCAGGCAGATGGGTCAGACTAACAGTACTTAGGTTCTTCCTCAGAAAAATCCACTACATTGAAAGGTCCTGATCTTAATACAGTGGAAAAATGTCGGAAAGCTGTCATTAAACCAAATGAGAACACTTTCAAGCAACAAAAGTAATTCAATGTTTCTTGCAGTATGGAAGAAATATATTTTATCAAAAGTAATTTAAAATGTTTCACATATATTTTTCCTAAAAATAAACAAAAAAATGGAAAACATAATTTATAACAGAAAACATTACATTTTAGAGCGCTTTGGGGGCTATGCATGTCTCTGGCTGGATAAGTAGATAACTGGAACTAATTTTCTTTCCCTGCATATTCTGTATGCTAAATTGAGGAGGAGGGAGATCTGGTGGGTTTTTGCAGCAAGAAGCATTTGTTCAATGAATGCCCTCCGATGTGTTGATGGTAACAACAGCTAATGACTATTCATTACATTAAGTGAACATCTTTACAACTTTCTCCCCAGGTCCGCTGAAAGGAGCAACAACAAAGCCATTAAGAAGAGTCTGAAAGTCACGCAATATACCCCTCTGGAAAGCCCCCAATCATGTAGTCTTCCCAAATTGTCTCCTCCTTGCTCACGGGGAAAGGCCCTGCTCGACAGGTGTTGAGCATCTATAATTCAGTCAATAAAATTCCTGCTGTAGGCTCAGAACTGAGAGCTGGTTTTGTAAAACTATTAAAAAAACAATAATAATCACTTTGGAAAGATTGCTTTCCTTGTTGTTATATTCTATCTTCAATTTGCATGACAAAAATGTATACAAGACAGAAAGGACGCAATGGATTTAGGCCATGTCTGGCAATAAACCAGAGGTGGGTACGGCTCATGGGTTGAGGGTGCCCCGTGGCTTGAGCTGGCTGCCTTGACCCCCCCAACTTCCAACTTCACCAGCTCTGCTTTGCCCTTTCTGTAGATGACTTCTCTCTTGCACCGTGTCCTTTGCGCTAGAGTTGTAGAAGCCAAAAGGGAGTGCTTTAAAGGAATCAGCTCCAACTTTCTCTTGCAAGAAAGGTACAAGAAGTCACTGTTCACCACCACTTATTCTGTGAGGGACCAGAAAGACATGGAAAACCCCAGAACAAAATACCAAATTCCCAATATTGCTGTGAAAGTTATTTAAGCTCAAATTTGGATAATTAAACTAGGAATAGCAATTACGGTCATCAATTTTTCTACCAGCACCTAAGGCAAAAGCAATTGGATCACAGATAATCCTCAGCATCCCCCACTCTCAAACTGACTCTTTCAATTACTAATTCTATTTGTCCACACTATAAAAACTCAGGGAACATTATCTACTACTATTTCATCAATTGCACCTGAATTCTTACCATCCTTATAAGACCAGGTAAATCAAAAAATAACTAATCAAAACTCATTAAAGGTTGATGGTCATGAAACGTCAGACGTTCCTGAACAGAATCTGCAAGCATCATTTATGTTTTAGGTAATATCAATGAAAACAAGACCAAATGCTTCAGACATAGCCACTCTTTCAGATGGAGTCAAAAAAGACGCTCTTCTCGTCTTTACATTTTGGCAATGCCAGATGAAAGGGAACATGGCCCAGTATCATCCAGCTACACACCCTGTATTTGCTGTAAGTGAATAACTTACCTGCAGATGCCAAACACTAAAATCAGTAAATGCATCTGTAGGGATTCTGTAATTTACCCCGCTGTGAGACACAGAGTACAGGGCAACTGGTTATCCATGGAGGGTATGATTACCCAGCATGAAAAGGAATTTAATGACCTTGCAGTGCCCTCTCTTTGATAGCCACTTGCTCTGTGTGATCAAAAGTATGAGGCTGCATACCACACCATACAGTTAATAAACAGTTTCTCCAGGAAATCTCTTTCTGAGCACCAAGAGACTACAGATTTCTACAAATACAGTTGACCTTTACATGACACTTAATTCCCAGGTGGCATCCGAAAATGACAGACGCATCTGTAACACCGTTCTTTCATCAAATTAGATGTTTGACAGCATCCAGCAGATTTAACTTCCATCTAAGTAAAGATATAGCAACTTCCCCTGTTTTCAACAGTGAATTTTGAAGGTGAACACACTGATTAATTATCTCTTTTCTTAAACCATTGCCATTTTTCAGACAGAGCTTCAGCTATCTAGTGTGGAATATGGCTATAAAGTAAGGATTAAAAAAAATCAGAATTGAGTAGATGTTTTATTTGAGATCAAAAGATAGGCAGGTGTCAAAATTAATCTTTATAACACACCATCCATCAGCTTTAAGTCTCTTCCTAAAGTTTACATTTTTCTTCCCACTGCTACAGTAATGACATTTTGCGAAACACATCACACTATGCTTTATATTCTCCTACAGAAGCGATTCTCTCTCCTAAGTCTGTTTCCAAGCTTAACTTAAGCTTTGCATTTTTGATAGGGTAAGTCATACAAAAGGTACGTAACCGGCAAAAATGCTTTCTTTCATGCTTTCAACTCCCCAGTGATTACTAGCAAAAGACAGCAACACCCCATTAAGAAGTGTTATGCATCTGTATACAAACTTTACTCCTAGTGGCTTGTTCTTTCAGAATAAGATTACCTCATTAGCATGGTGGAATGAGTTTGAGTAAATGAATTGTACCTATATTGTCAGTAAAGCCAAAATACTATTACATACATAGCTTCTCTAGGGAGAGTCAGGTAAGATTTAAATCAATTCACGGTACATTTTGTATGATATAAAAAGGGGGAAGAAAACTGGTACATCTGGTGTGAGCTGGCCTTCCCTTGGGACACGAAACTATTGATCCCATTTTCTCCCAGCATCTGTTAGTTGTCATGGTAAATGCAATTAAATATGTAGGATGCAGTAATTCTCATTTGTCATGCCTTCCTGCAAGCAGAAATTGCCTTTCCAAATTCTAATATTTACCCCTTACGATGTGTCCCCACTGTCAAGTAACACCAGCTGGACTTCACTAATCAGGAGGCAAGTTCACTTTACGTTCCCTTCTGAAGTCAGACCTCTGATGTTCCTCTAATGAAGAGATGACAAACTTCCCTCTCCTTCATCATCTGATCTCTTTATCATCCACAGGGCACTGACCCACTCAACACTCGAATGTGCAGGTGCTAAACGAACAAGGGTAATTAAACCACATCCTATAGATGTGACATCACAGCAGAGTAAGTTAAACTGAGTACTTCAATACAAGTGAAAAGCTGTTCTGTCTTCTGAACAGAAATCATACTCCAGATAACTTCATTATTAGCCAACAACACTCACATTGAGTTGTCTTTTGTACACAGACCATACAAGATCCATGCTATAAATCCACGGCTTTCAGAGACCATAATCTCCTGTTAATGATGAAAAAAACCCACTTATTAATATTTGGTAGCCATCCAGTCCTGAAAGGACTGAAAGTCCACCTGTACCTTTACTATACCAGCCACTTATTCATCACCAGTAAGATTTTCATTAACATTTCTGAAATATTTTTTGTGCAATTTTGAAGTCCTTCATGTAACTCTGTAGAAAATCAAGTCAAAAGCTTTGAAAGGATCAGAATTTGGTCAGTGTTTTGATAGAGCTGTTAGTCATTGGGAAGAACCAGAGCTTAGAAAAGTCTGACCACTTGTTTTCAACTTAAAAAAATAAATAATGTAATCACCAAAGCTTTTTTTTTTTTTGTCTATGTAACACAAACAGTACTTGCACAAGGGTTTTACTGAAACCTTCATTCAATTTTGACTGTGATAACTGCAAAGCAATTGCTTTTACAGGTGACTTGCTGAAGATTCACAACTAAAAAACCTCCCAACGACCCCTCCTGCAAGCACTCCACCTCAAAAACTTCTTTACAAAAGGCCTATCATTTGGTGCCACCATGCACCACGGTGTTACCAGCCGACAAGTAAACTCTGCACCATTAACCCAAACCACCCCACGTGCGACATTTCAGCAGGAACCTCAGTTTGCATTTCGATGACCACTGGAACAAAGGTGGAGAAGAGTGGCCATGCAGGTGGCATGAGGAAACTTCCGAAATACACTGAGCCACTAAAGGGCAACCTCTGAGTAAAACACCCCAGCTCTCTTAGCAATAGCTGCTATTCACAACAGCTTCATTCAACTTCAAGATGAACTTCCAGAGAAATTCACCTACAGAGAAAATCTGAAGGTTGAAGGAAGCCAGGCTAACATAGAAATTCCAGTTTCCAAACTTGCTAAATTTTAAGATGCACCCTTCCTTCGTATTTTAATAGGACCTTAAACCTCAGATAGATTTCTGAATGACTGCTCGTGAAGTACAGCACCACACAGCAGGAATAAAGCTCTGACACTGAGTGATCTGTAATAAAAAATCTGTCAGGCTTTGCAGAAGATTTTACAGAATCTTCAGCCCAAGTTACTTTATTAGTCTGAGCTACAGAGAGATTAATGTGGCCTTGGAGCTCCAGTGCAAACTTAATTTGGTACTACCATCTGTACAGGCTAGTTAAATGTTTTTGCGTAGTTCTTTTTCTTTTCCCATCCCTCTCAGATGCTGAGACCATAATGGGAACCTGACCAGGATCGTTACTTCTATGGACCCAAAGTGCAGAAGGCCTTTGCATTTCTTTTGGAGGGCAAATCAGAACTCAACACTTGAGAAAAATTCTCCATCACCCTGATTAGGGCTTGCCCCTTTTCCCATTCTACCGGGGACAAAGAAATTAAAGAAATGGGGTAAAATTACTTCTCCTGGAGTAGGGTTGTGAGTAAAGCATTTTGGCCTGGGGCAGATGATTTTATCCATCTGACCACTACAATGCAAAGACCGTACATTTAAGATATGTGCTCTAATTTTCTCATATAAAGGGCCATCCTTCCTTCCTCTCTGTTTTTGCAAGGAAAAGGTTTGAGAACTTGGCACATTTGGTGCACACATTGAAACTTCTTGGCAGTCGCACAGGTTTTGAGATCAAGTTTGAACATGATGAAGGAGTAGTCCCTGACCCAGCAAAGCGCTTAAATGTGTGCTTTACTTCATGGCAGTAATCCTAGTCGTTCAGTTTTAGTGAGCTAACACTTTATGACTAACAAACATATATTTCTGAGTATGCAAAACTATGGTTCACTTCATGAACTTGGGTTTTGCTTTGTAAAGGTTTGAGAAGTTTTTCCCTTTGCTCATTTCACAACTCCGAAGAAGCAGAGAAACAACATTGCCTCTTGTCTGAAGGCGACGACTATCAGCTTTCTGTATAGAAATACACAATTGTCTCTTTGCTGCTCAAAAGTAGTTTTCAAATGAAGTGGAAATGCTGGAAAAAGCTGGTTTGTTATGAAACATTAAGGCTTCACTCTCAATCACCAACTTGAGTTTTTGACAGGAGAGGGAGAGGGTGGACTAGCAGCCCCAAAAGCTATCTGTGTGATAAACAAGTGGGAAACTCCTCAGGACAGCTGACTTTCTCTTTAAGTGGAAACACAAGCTTGACTGTAAACTCTGGGGATCCTGATCAAAGCAGGTCACCCGCCTCTGCAAAGCAGACCATCTGATCTCCATTTTATATCAACAATAGATGAACTGACAAACTAGCCACAAGTCTGACATAATAAAGGCAAAAAGCTTTCAGCCTACAATAAACTTACCTTGAGGCTACAAGAATGCCTTCTTTAAATGTTTTCAGGCATTACTTAATCTGTCTCACCCAATTAATATGAATACACTACCCAGCTAAAGCAAGGACTTCAAGGATTTGTTGCCAATCTTCATGATAGTAACAAAGCATACAGCACAAGGTAACAGTCATAAGGTGCTTTTTTTTAATTATTATTTTTTTAAACATGTTCAGCAAAGTAAAACTCCAATATTTTGCTGTAATATGTTTCTATTACGTGGCAAGTTCATAAAGTCTTCTTCAGCATCCTGTGGCTCAAAGCTTCTTAAAACTTATTTAAAATTTCTAAAAATTCACCTGCCGTTCACTCTCAATGTCTTTTCTTTTTCAGGAAACTATCAGTTTTTTTATGTGCACACAAATATATATATATATACACACGCACGCACACACGTATATATGTATATGTAAAGGGATATATTTATAGATATTCAAAATCATGGTTTGTAATTCCCAATATTTTATATCAGTACTGTTGCAAGTTAAACATTCTTGAAAGAAAATGATCTGTTGTTCTGTATGAGAAAGAGATTTTCAAATTTCTTCCAGAAAGTGTATGAGCTAGGAGTCCTAGCTATGTCAGCATGAAGGTTCATTTACCTTGATGAAAACCAGGGTAAAGGAATCTAAGCAGAGCCTCCATACACTTTCAGGGCTAAATAGCTCCTCTAAAGCTTTTATCTACACTGAACTCCCACCGGGAGTGTCAACATACCTTGATCTCTTTGTACTCTATTCCCCATCTATAAAATGGGGATATTAGTCAATGCCAAATAGGAGCTCTGTAATATATTAAAGAGTGTCAGGTTCTTCAATCACACGAACCACATAAATTCCTAAGCACCATTACACAAATAAGCTCACTTCTGATTCCAATACAAAAACTTTGGGGCTTTAATTCAGTATATTTTAACATCTCTTTTTAAAACATGGAAACTATCTCTTCTGAAGGATCTGAACAAAAATAATCTCCTGAGATGGCTGCAGTCCCAGCATAGTAATTACTGCATCTTCTAATATGCTAATTTTAAAAGGCACACTTACTGAGAAAAAGAACTATGTAATCTTCTGTGTTTGGCAACAGCATAAACTAAAAAAAAATAAAATAGTAATAAGTCTAAAAATGAATTTTATGGACAGTGAACATATTCCATAAAAATCAATCTTATTGCTTAGCATATCTCTAGACATTGGATCCCCTCTGTCACAAATGTTCTTACAGCCAGTTAACCTTCAGTTTTAACAGGCAGCCCATGCCTGACATTTAATTAGTGACCCAATTAAATCTTTTGCTGTTCTCAGCTTATTCTATCATTTAGGAGCAAAAGAAAGAAATCAAGGCAGGCTTCCACGAGGAAGAAATTACAACTGCTGTTATTAGCTGTTGGAACAGTCATTCCGGCAGTATAATGAGATAAGGAGTTCAACCACTTCCTTAAATTTGGGATGCTTGTCTTAGATCCTCAAAACCATTCCCAGGGAGTCTTTCAGTGGTTTTATGGGAATGAGGCAACTCTTAGAAAAGCAGCCGCAGCATACTGGCTATGTTCGCGATATTAACACATGGGTCATCCACCAAGGTATGATAGAAACACATCCGTGAGGACAATGGGCTAACATGGATCGATAATGAATACCTTAATGCTGAGTTCTGTGTCCTCTCTTCAGTTTAATTGTACTGCCCCTACAAAAATGTCACCATTATCTAGCTACACACTGCCAAGTTGTTATTGCACCTACTCAGCATGGTTTCCCTATGTTTTTACAGCACAGTCAACTAATAATCCTGCATATCTGCAACAGTATTAAAGCTCCTTTCCCTCTTCCCAGCCCAGGAGATGAAGGCTTTTGTCCAACTGTTCCCTTCTTAGGCACTTCTCCCCTGGTGCTTTGCTTCTGGAAGATGCTCCCATGGAGGAAAAGTTTTCTGAGAGTTACAGGTCTTACTGAGAAGTCATTAGGAAAGCGCTGGTGCAAAGTCTGCGCTAGCAGCAGCATCCCTAGCTGGCTGCCTGCCTGAACGCACTCCTCTGACAGTTTTGGGAATTGCTCCATGAAAATGAATGAATTGAAGCCTAATCCCTTGAAATCTCTCTCTTCTATTGTTACTGTTCTTGTGTCTTCCTTGTATATCATCCTTCATCTGGATCCCATCAGACGCCTGGCATTACAGGGGTACCAAGGGGTCGGCCCAAAACGCAAACATCTCCACGAACTGAACTCCTCTGTCTCATCAAGCTAACGGAGGAAAACTGAAGTCCCCCAAGTCAACCAGCTCAGCATTTCCACTTAAACAATCCAGCAGGCCATATTGCATAATTGCACTCCTAGTGCCTATCAAGTGCATTCACATGAGAGCTAAAGCAGAGTAGCTAATGTTGTGTTAAATCCCACCTTGAATTACTGCGCACAACCATCCCATGCAGACAAGCCCAATTAAGGACAACTGAAATCAACTGCTCCTCTCTTGCTCGTGAGGATCTTGGATCTGGGACTGGTGCCCATCTTTAGCAGGGAAGGAATCAAGGCAGGAAATCTTCATACCCCAAACAACTAAATTTGGTTTTTATTTACGCTATTGCATTTATTTAGAAATAAAACAGTATTTTCTTTTTTCGTAATAATTAATTACAGAATTGTTGAGGCAACAGCCAGAAATGTCATCAGTAAGTCTGTGCTAAGGGTGCCTTATTAGAAGATCTGTTTATAGATTTTCAAAATTTATTTATCTTTCTTTTAAATCAATTTGAAAGTGACTAGCAGCACATAATTTTCTATTTTCACTAATTGCAACTAAAGAGCAATATTAGGATGAGACAGTTATAAATAAAGCTTGTCGAGCAGCATGTTGTCATTATTTTATGAAGCTTAGGTTGTGCCAAGTTAATAGATGGGACTTAGACATTGTTAACCCTTACTGTGCTAGTAGCTGAAGGCCATTGCTATTCCAGTAAAAATGTTGTGCAACACCAGTATTTACATCATTCTTTTGATGGTAGTCAAGGAGTTAAGGAACATCTGGAACATGCCTTTTTAAAGATCATGAACACATTCCAACTACTTTTATCTTGGAAGTGATTTGGTATATCTGATCTACTGTGGTATAAAACAAGAGGAGCTGTCACATACAGTAACTGAATGGTTTGAAGGGAAAAACATTTCCAGCCATAACGTCCAACAGTTTCCATATTACTCAAAATACATTTAGTAAGTGAGCTTTTTCATGAGAAGGGAGCTAAGTCATATCACAGAACTGAAGGACAGCTAAGGAATATACACTAAAACTAGGATTTTAGATTTATTATTGAGGATTTGACAACTGGATTTTCTGAATCATGAGCTCTGTCCTCCAATTACTGAGCTAATTCTTTTTCCTTTCTCTATCGTAATCAGTAACAAAGTTTTGGGCTTGAGTAGAAGAGTTTTGTTCATTTAATCTTTCTGTTGCCAACACTCCCTATCTATATTTAATATGCTTTGGGCAGGTTCCAACAGGCAACTGGCTAGATGATGGTAAATTCACAAACCTACACAAGTTAATAAGATCTGACAGAAGAACAAGGGGTCCAGCACAAAAAGGAGTTGTATGATACAGAAATACATCTGCAGACGCACAGCACTGGAGATCCCTTGAATCACAGCCCAGTACAGTTCTGGCTGTCAAACTTCCACATGGTTAAACATTGCAGTCTTTCCTTTGCCAGAGTGTCAATGAATTTTGATTATGTATTAGTCAATGCGCACGCTCTCCTTCCCTACCGGGCAGATTTACTATCTGCAGCTGAGTTGCAAAACCATGAAATGAAGTTGGCATATAAGACGAGGGTCCTCTCACTTACGGTCTGAGAAGTAACAATCCGACCACCAGGATGATGGGCGATCTTTGCCAATATGACTGAGGGCTAAGGAAGGTAGCGATGAGCAAATGTTTTGCTGTGGAAGCCCTGAGGTCTCCTAGCTACTTGCTTGGTGTCCAAGTGGGGTGACCTACTTGGTGGGCCAGTCTAGTAGAGTATTGCAGCATCTTCCGTTCACGGTTAAATTACAACTGATTTGCATTTGTGACATTCAACAATGTGCTAAGGAAATCATTTTTTTGCTGGACTCGATCATTTTCTGTCTTGCATTTTAGGATATAAGAATAAATGTACTGCAATAAAATTAAACTGTAAGTAAAGCACCACATGGTTTTTATCTGCATGTCCAGATAAGACATATATGACCAGAAAAGCTGTGTCTGCTGTATTTACTTAACATTGAGGAATGCAATCTCTGCAACAACATACTCTTACCTGAAAGCTAATCTGCTTTATCCTCCTGTATAACAATTGCATATTATTGCCTCCCAAATATTTTGGAATTGCTTACTGCTGGTCAGGTAGGCTTATATCTTACCTGGAACTAGCAGGTCAGACAGCTCCCTTCTGCTCAGTTTTCAAGATATGAAAGCAGACATTCTTGAAAAGTATTTCACCATTCTGATCCAGTATTAGCCAACTGATGCACTCGAGCTGGTCCTTAATGGGTAAAGAACTCTAACTTGTGTAGTTTTCAGTAAGGAAACTAGGCAGCAGCTCAAGAGATTTTTGCAATATGGTTTCTTTGTAGTCCGTTTCCATCTCCCATACCGCGTGCTGCTACCTGCTGCCAGAGTCCTCATGGATGGCGTTTCAATTGTTTATGTCGTATGTCCGCTTACTGATTCTCAGTTTTGTATAGTTGACAAAATATGTTCATCTACTATGATGAAACAGCTTTTTTTCCTAATACTTTGTCTATTTGAGAAAAATAATGCGTAATTTTGTCACTAGAGACTCTCTCATAATATTCCTTAAGACCATTCACTCTGTATTTTCTCCCATTCTTTATCTTATTATGTGCCAAATTATTCCATTATTTACCACTTTTTTCTTCCCCTTTTTAGAGATCTCCTCCCCTTGATTTGTCATATTCTTTCCTTCCATAATTCCTTCCTCCCTTCAAATCTCTTCTTGTCTGCCTATTCAGAAACTCCTATTGTTCCTTTGTTCTCGTCGTTCAGTCCCGCACATCTGCTCAGCGACACACATCTGCCAGTCCCAGTCCTGCCCCCCACTCCAGCACTGCTGCCCAAGTTTTCCTCCCTTGCTCAGACATTTCCTGCAGACTAACAGAACTCAAAACTCTCAGAGGAGAGAGATCTTTGATTCAAAGCTAAAGGTATCTATTACCTAAGTTAAATAATTCCTCAGCTATCACAGCGGCAGCATGCTCCCTGCCTGCACACAGGCAATATTGCTCATTTTCCTGAAGCTAGCATCGTCTGTATCAAGACCTGACTTATAACCTTCCAAATCCTACTCATCTCACTGTACTTCCAGAACCCCGGAAATACAGTCACCAATTTCCTAAAGCTTTACTTCATTCCCCTCTTCCTCGTGGCGAGACAACTTATTCTTTCCTTGAAGAGGGAGCAGAAGCGCGGGGGCAGGCTGCCAGCCCCACGTGCTGGGAACTCGGCAGCTGTACGCACTTTGGGATTTCTGGAGCTTTGCTCAGTTAACCAAGCACAGAGGAAGCTACGAAAGCCCTGCATGGCATCTGCCATATCTAGAGAACATCCTCCTCTGGCAGACATGCCAGGTAAGTCGCCAAGTCCACTGGAGCAAAGAAGAAGATTTTGATCAAGTTTTGGCCCATGCCCTCTAGTAATTAAAGTTGCTGTACAGCTTCCCAGTTGCCTTTCACAATTATTAAGAAAGCAGCAGCAGCATTTGTTGGTTCACAGGCTGCAAGAAGCAGAGGCAGGAAACTCCAGTTTACCTGAAAGCAACCTTTTTAACCCTTTATTCCAACACTATAGGTATTAGCCTATTCTTTTGAGCAGGAGCTCTTTATGCTCTGCAGACACAGAAGAGACAAAGAAAAGAGGTTTCAATGCGCTTGAGGATGGCAGAGTGGGGAGATGGCCTCTGTTCCCAGCAGCCTGTCTACACTTCGAAGAGCAGTATATCTGCCTACATGGTTCAGACACTCTTTAATGTTTTAATTTTAACTAAAAGCTTAAAATGGTCCACACTCCTGTTCCGAAGGTCTTCTAAAGAAGAATGAAATTTATCTTTTTAAGATGATTTGTTTTCATGTCACCCTACAATAACAAGAAGTAATTTTAATCTATGCATGAAATTAAACTTCCCCCACAAAGCAAAGAAAAAGAAATAGTCAACCTTCTTTAAAAATGTTCCAATTTCTTGCTGGTCTCATTTCTAAACGCAGCTTGTACCACAAAGCCATTTCGATATTTGTATTTAGGCACAAAAAGGGCTCTTGCTCTTCCCAGGATCCAGCTGGCTAACAGGGACCATAGTGATCAATCATGCGGCTCCCCTTTACAACCTTGAAAAACATTTCTCCCCCACTTAGCAGTGGCCTTTTCCTCCTAATAATCATGAAGATACCAGCACTGAACCAAAGTCCTTCCAACTGGGTACACTTCCTCCTCAAAATCATAACCTGCCATAACAACAAAGCAATAGTTGAGGAAACAATAATGCTGTCAGAGACGGACTGCTTTAATGATTTTAAACTTGCAACAATATGCAGGTACTGAGGAACTTTAAACTAAATGCACACAGCCTAAAAATAAGAATAGAAATTAAAGTAAATGAATACCCAACTTAAAATTCAATGAATACAAGATTTACCCTGCACATGCCTACACTGCAGTTCTTTAGGTCAATTTTTTTTTAATTATATGCTATTCACTGTTAAGATGGAAAATCAGACAAGATAAAAAAATGAGAATTAATCTGAAATTAAAAAAAATAAAGGGTTGCATTGAATTAGCAGTTTCTACACTCTTCCTTGAAAAGATAGATTAGAAAAAGAGATACCACTTTAAGGAAGACAGTGCCAAAAATACTATTAGTCCCTTTTGGGAAATAGTTGATATATAGCTTGTCAGATGTCACAATCAATAAGATATCTTTTATTTTAACATGTTACACACTAGTGTTTACAAATGTAATCTTCTGCTGTCTCTTTGGAAAACGACTCAGAGGTAGCATTACACAGTAATGCAGAAACTGGTACAAACTAGGTCTTCTGATAGAGTTGAAATGAAAATGTTGGCAAAAAGATCCTATAAAAAATAGTGATGTGCAAGTCCACCCACAAAATAAATACTCTAATGCCTTATTGTCTTTTAGAGGAACAAAAAGTCTGCATATATAAAGCTAATGAAAGGATTGCTCAATTTATCCAAGCAGAAGTGCTTTTAAAACCTTGATAGAACGTGCAGATACTCATTAAACATTGCAAGTAGCTCACAGGCAAATGGGCATAACTTTCTCCCATGGGAATATGCAGCAGATGATCAAAGACAAGCAATGAAGAAGAAAACTGGCTAATATGACAGTCAAGGCTGGAAGGATTTGCTGAGATAAGAAATGGTTCTCAGCATTCTGGCAAGTGTATTGTTGTCAGACGTTCAGCGCTTTCCATTTACAGAGGGTTTCATTGCTCTTTTTTATTTCAAGAATTAGCATATCAGAAGATGAAGCCTGGAGCTTTGTGTTTTTTTGCTTATTAGCTAATCAAAAGCATATGTTTCTATACTTTTGATTTAGAGTATAAAGAAAAAAAATGAAGAAAATAATTCTGTCCATCTTTCAAACTTCCTGCTTTCCTGAAAACGCTTACAGGTTACCTTGGATGAGGAAATGAAAAAACCCCGATCACGTAATCCAAGAATGCAGAATGGCAAGAAGTAGATTAATGTAATTTCACAGTTAATCTTATGCAGTCAACTGGGGATAAGTTCCTCAGTGTAGCCACAGACATAAGGACAATTTCCCCAGAACTTCCAAAACTTGCAGGTGAAAATTCCAAAATCAATACAAAGATATATTCAGCAGTAGATACCATCTTGAAAAATAGGAATAGACTGACCATGTTTAAAAGAGTGCCTTCGTGGAAATGATCGAGACATGATTATTTCCATTGTATGAAGAAAATACGTGCAATAGGTTGAGGCTTTTTAAGGAGTTGATTCCACTGAAAATGAATATGTTTATGAACCAAGAAACAAAAAATAAGGAATTTGAGTGCAATTGTGTCAGATAATTAAAAACTGTTTAAACATACGTCACCAACTGCCTCATAACTTACAATCAGGAAAGAAGGCTATCTATATACAGGAAAAAAATTGGCACAGGCCAGAGAGAGAAAACAGCCATCAGTGAATAAACAGGCACTCAGACTTGGAATGGTTTGAAATAGAGGGAAAGAAAAGGGGTGGCCATTAAAAACACAGTAGGGAAAAAAAAGATTCATTCTATGGCTATACACAGGTCCATCAACTTTCAATGTAAACAGGTGTACGGATATTTATACAAATAAATTCTATTGCTTTTGTTACGTGATATAACAGTGAGACAACTAACGGAGGTGATGATGCACTGCACGTAGGAATTAAAGGCAAAGTAAGAGGAGACAGAAGAAATTTGCAGCTATCAGAGCTGAGAGTAATAACAGTTGTTTTGTGTTTTTTGTTAGTTTGTTTTTAAACTGTGTTGGGAACACAATAAATCACAGCAATTGTACTTGCTGATTGGCAAATGAAAATGATGTATTGGTCAATACTGATGTAAAAGGTACAAGCATTCAATAAATTTCTCTCTACTGAATCTAGAAAATAAGCCCGAAGCCAGAGTCATACCATTTAATGGTGAAGACATTTATCTTTTATTCTAAAAGTAACTGAGGTTGACGTTAAAGAGAAACTTCTTAAGTTAGACCCTTTTAAAGCAGCAGGCCTGCATGAGCTTCAGGCCAACACCTTCAAAGAGTATTTATCAAGGAGCAATTTTTACCTTCAACATCAATTTTGAACAACCCTTTGAACGCTAAGGAAATGCAAGAGGATTGGAAGAAAGTAAACAAGCTAATATAGCAAAAAGAGGATGTAGTGACCTAAGTAGGCAGAGGCCTGCCACCTGAAATCAATCTTGGGCAAAATTACAGGACAAGCAACACAGCCCTTTTAAATAAGTAATTAAAGGACTATATCAATCCACTGTGTTTATGATCTCGTCAATCTATCTCAAGATATGTGCTGATGACAATACACGCTATAGGGTTAATAAGGTAAAGGCACCGAGTTGATATACTTCCCTAAGGTATGCAATCCTATGTTGTGTAATATTTTAAGAAAAAAGAACATTACAAATTCAATGTAATACATTAAATATATGAAAGTTCAGCTAACTGACAGGTTTTTAAATTGAACTGGATGTTTTCCAAGCAGAGGCCAAGCAGTACCAAACCTCTATCCTACTGCTACTGAACATCAAATCCTTAAAGCCAGAAACAAAGAATAAAAACCATACTCAAAGAGTATGGTTTTATTTTTATGGTCAACTTTGTCCTAGAAAGCAGCAAGTGAAAAGGACTTGCTGGTCACAATAACTAATGCCACTTGACACCACTGCAACATCATCTTCAAAAACTCAGGACAATTGTGCCTACTTCCAAGAAAAAAGAGAAGAAAGATATGAGAAACTACAGGCCAGTCAGCCTCCCCTCAGTTCCTGGGGAAATCATGGAGCAAATCCTCTTGAAGCCATCTCCAAGCACATGAAGGACAAAAAGGTGGCCGGAGAAACCATCAGGGATGCATCAAGGGCAAATCTTGCCTGGCAAACCTGATTGCTTTCTTTGACTCAGTGGACAAAGGTGGACAACCAGACTTTGCTGAACTTCATTTTAGCAAAGGCTTCATCACTGTTACTCATAGTATCCTGTAGCCAAATTCTTGTGAGGTGGTTTCGATAAATGGTCTATGACACAGAATCCTGATCATTGGAGAGATTCAAAACTCAACTGGACACAGCTCAGAGCAGAGCTTTGGGCAGGACACTTGGACTGGGTGTCTCCAGAACTCCCTTCCAACCCAATTTATTCTTCAGCTGACTCTATAATCATCCCAACATGAGTTCCTAATATGATATTACAGATTCTTTAACCATTCAGACTAAAGAAAATGGATAAAAAGTGAACTTAGGTAAATCCAGGCTAGAAGTAAGGTGCAAACATTAATAGCAACGCAACTGGAACATTAGTGACCTTACCAAGAAGTGATGGATTTTCCAGCTACTTTTATTTTTTTTTCCTACAATGTATTCTAATTAAAAATTAAGAAAATAAAGTGAGGGTACTTCCATATATTGTCTTTTCCAAAAGGCCCATGACTTGATCAGAATCCCCTTCTCCAACCGTATAATCTATGCCTCTCTAACAAGAAAACAATTTTTTTTTTTTCCCCAATTCTAATTCTTAGGAGAATTATTCTCCATTATCCCAGTGATTGAAGGAAGAAATAATAAGGGAAGGTGAAACAACTGCAGTGCAAATAAACAAAGAGTAATGTTCTAGCATTCAAGAATCCAAACATTGAAAGTAGTCCCGTCAGAACATTAAATCACTGCTCCAGGATACCATCAGAAGTATAAAGCTGGGTAAACTATTAGGAACTCTACAATTGCAAGTATCACTTGGGGAGAAATTCTGACAAAGAGAAGTGATAGACACATCATGTTGTGAATATACAGCATTACTACTTTAATGTTTATATGCCCACAGTGTTTCAAAAACAAATGCTTTGTGCATAAAGAGACATAATAAAAATTCTTACTACTTCACAAGATCTCATTTTTTGTGAAAATATTTTTCCCTATAAACATTTGATGTACACATCTGCTAGAGCTAGAAGTTGTAAACTGTTCTTTTTAAAATATAAAAAAAAATAAAAAATGACTAGTACTAAAAGCCTGCAAAACACATATAATGTAGTCAGGGAGTAAAACTGTTAATAAGCCTTCCCTGTTGAGTTTCTACACACCTGAAATTAAAAGATATACAGCATTGCTTTTGTACATTTCTCCATTACGAACAATAATTTGAAAATTTTATTTTTAATCATGCAACAGCTATGATGTTATTCAATGTACTGAATTCCATGGATATAATTTTCAAAAAAAATTAATTATAATTGGTCATAGTTTCACAGGCAATTTGAAGAAGTTAATTACAGAAAGTGCTTCTTTCTCTTTTTAAATTAAAAACAGAACTGACACCAGAATTACTTAACAGTTTATATAATGATTATATTCTTTTATTCGTGCATAGGCTACATTTTTGTACAACTGATTTTGTCCAGTGTACATATTAGTTCCTGTTACCAAGAAAGTTCTACTGTAAGATTCTGGTTATTTTCCAAATAATGAAAGCAAAGCTCAATGGATGTAATGTATATGGCCCAAAGTCCAAGGTATTGCCAATTTTCAGAAAAGAGCTCCACAAAAGCTGAAGCAGCTTCACTAGTTCATCCATATTTGGATTTGCCCTCTTCTACGTTTGACAATTAGGAACAGTTTCCATTTTAAATATAGTTAAAGATTGAAATGTCATTTACGTTTATCTTCTATCCCCTCTCTGCTATCCTATCATCCTTTCATCTCCGACCACCCACACAGCCTGACGGTTTGGATTTCAATGGAACAGACGTTCTGTAATGTCCACAGTATATACAGGTTTTGCCATTTACACTTCTCCTATCACTTTTTAAGGATTTTCTAATGTCGCTTTCCGACAACTGGCCAAATATTTCCCCTACCCTGGCAAAAAAAAAAAAAAAAAAAAAAGTCAAAATCCCCTCTCCCCTTCCTAACTAACACTGAGACAATTTCCCTGTAACAATTAGCAAGTTGGCAAAGTGAAGAGGTGATGAACCCAAAGCAAGGGTGGAAATGGTGGCCCAGAGATGCAAACATCTGCGGTGCCGCAGAGAAAAAACACACATGCAGTTGTGCTCCAGGTCCTCACAAGAGAGCAGCTGATGACCACTCTCAAAACACGCAGAGCTTGATCCAAGCAGAGCTCTCTGCAGAACAGCACTGCCAAAACTGCAAGTATAGCAACACAGCCGTTCCCTCCTTTTTGTGATTTTTTTTTCATTTGTTTTCCAGCATACTTGTAAACCAGAAAAAACCACCAAGCCAACAAATAGCAGAGAGGTGGAGAGCAACTTCTAAGTATCTATTTCAGATTTTCATGACCACCATGCAGAATAAGCAACAGTTACTGTTTGGTTACAGGTACTGAACTAATGGGTTATTAGCCTTACAGCGATTCTAAAACATTCTGGTGTGAGGATATAAAATGCTGTAAGAAAAGATGCAGTAAGAAAGAGCTTGTAAATACATTAGGAGCAATAAAAATGAAGGAAAGGAAAGGTCCTTACTTATAAATAATTAAGTAATGGATAAATGGAGATGACAGATGCATTCAATGTTTTTTTGCTTCACTCTTCACAAAAATGTTCCATTAAGATCAAACCTCTAGCATAATTTCAACAACAGAGAAAAGGGATGAAAAACTGAGAAGGAATGCATTTGAACACACTTAGATAAAGGAATTGTCGGTGGATTCTGGTGAAATCATTCCAGAGTCCAGGTGAACATTGACCACTGTCCTGGAGAATTCATGGACGAGGACAGAAGTCCTAAAGGACCGACAGGAAGCAACGATGGGGGAAAAAAAATAAGAGAATGAGGGTTTAGAAAACTGCGGAGCAATAAAAGAACCTAGAAGGATTATTACCTAGAAAAACTAGTCTAGAAAATCATCCCTAAGCAAACATTCAGAGGATAACAGAACGCCTGAAGATGGCTAACATGGAGCTGCTAACAACAAACGCTGCCAAACTGACCTAATTTCCTACAGTGGTGTAAAGTGAACGAAAGAGAAAGCACAGGATGGGATCCATCTTGACTTCAGTCCTGCTCCTGACATATTCCACATGACAGTCTCCTAAGCAAACTGCAGAAATGTAGGTTAACGTGAAACCAGACAGAACAGGTGCAGGGCTATCTGAAAAACTGCTCTCAGGAACAATTACTGTTGATTTACTGGCAAAAACAGAAATAACACAGGCATCAGTGGCTCTGATGCTTGATCATTGATACCATCCGTGCTGGAATAAATACACATATAAAACTGGCTGGTAACAAAACCAGGAGGAAGGACAAGTGCTCTGGAGGATGAAACTAGAAAACAAATCTTGCTAAATTGGAGAAGCAATCTGAAATCAAAGGCAAGAGAGAAGCACTTCACCTGCAATACACAATTCATAAATACAAATGATCAGCATCAGACTACAAAAACAGGACTTGAGGAGTTGAACATGTATTGCAAGATGAGTAAATAGTGCGATGCAAAGTTTGCCACTAAGGATGAAAAACATTATTTTAGAAATGAAGCAACAAGAGCATCATTTGTAATAACTGAGAGCAATTAGTCCATTGTTATCACTAGTCCACCAACAAAGAGGTCTCAGGTGAGTACAAGATAACAGCAAGCAAACTGGTGAGCCTCCAGAGAAGGACACAGAGGAGAAGTTCAGAAACGGTGCTTTTAGGAAGGCTTAAGGGAGCCCGTGGGTGCGCGTGTTCAGCCTACAAAAGACAACTGAGGAAGATGATCCAGCAACACACTCAAACATGGTTGAGTGGATGGCAATCACACGCTCCACAAGTCTGGTCAGGGAAAAATGAGATCTCATCGGCCGAACTTGCAGCTACATAAATTTAAGGTACTGGATCTAATTTCCTCTCTGTACTTCCGCAGGTAGGCATTGGAACAACGTAACTTAAGTAGTAGTGCAATCCACATGATCAGAGTTTGGCTTTAAGACACAGGTCAGAACTGATTCAGATCAAGAGGAGCCACCAGACATCTTCCCAAAGGCCTTCACAGACCTGTCTCTGATCTGTCTTTATGTCTGCTCACAGCCTACACAAACATGTTTCTGAATTGTAAGTTGCTTGTGTACGCGCTTTGCTTGGTCACAATTACATTAGTCAGATAACTGGAATCTAGCTTTAAGATCAGTTCAAACTGAGTCACCAAGAATGCCAGTTCTTCGCTTTTTTTTCAGCTGAACCATATCTCATTGCACTGCGGCACGTGTAAACCTCCAATAACCGTGTAGAAGTTTTTGCGCACCCACTTCGCATCTCCCCCAAGGTGACTACAAAGAGAGAACCCCACAGCACGTTAAGGCGCGTGCTTTAATGGGGCTCCCACGTGAAACAACAAACCTCCAACCTGTCCTTCTTGCCCCTTCGGACTAAAGGTGAACTCACATCCGAATCCCATGATTAAGTGCCATTTCTGAAGCCTAGCTGGGTATTTACTAACACTGAGCTTTCTGCTTGAAGCACTGTTACAGATAGAGCAGCTGGTATGTCCGAGGTTATTCCCTACTTCAATAGGACAAACACATTAATCTCAAAACACACCTGGCAAGAGCTAAACATCAACAACGTTGATAAAAAGCAAAAGCCTGAAAAGAAGATGTGGGGCTCAACGTGCGTGCACGGCACCCTCTGGAACTCCCAGATGCTTGAAGTGTTTTAGCTTGAGGCACAGGTTCAGCCAGCAAAATCTGCATACGGATCTTCGTCTGTGTCCTAAGGGTGAGAGCTGTTAACCATGCCTGCTTGGGCAAAAGGCAGTAACATAAAGCAATGGTTATTTCTGCTCAAAACTTTCTAAGGCTCCTTTTTCTTCTTCCTTTTTTTTAATAAGATTCCAGAACTAGGAAGCTAAAACGAGCATGTGTCTAAGGCAAGTACAGAAATAAGATCTCTCAACCAGTAATTTATATCACACCGATCTTCTGGAAGGGATGTAAACAAATATAAAGCGCTATTTTAGCATACGTGCAGCCTCTAGGGTTTGTTTGTAAAACGTTCTGGGTCAGATTTTCAATATCAGATGCATAAGTTATGCCAGGAAAAAAAAATAAAAAAGCACAAAGCAGATTTCACTGCATGTATTTGTCCCTTCCAGGCATTCCGTCTCACGCAGCGACCTGTCTTCAGTGTGCCGTTCTCTGCTTCTCACAATTAGCAGGGCATCAGGCCAGAAAAACACATACACACGCTTCATCCTATCAACTCTGTGTTTTTTATACATTTTGCTGGTGAATTTAAAAAGATGCATGCTTAATTCTAAATATATGCATGCATAGATAAACTGGCCAAAGAATAAAACACAAAATGAAAAAACCCAAAGCCTAGAAGAGATAGAAGAGATTCACGCTTACTTTAGCTTTCAAAAATAAGAGCAATTGTAATTAGCCTTTTCCCTTGTTCTTCCTCCATGAAAAATCGTGTTTAACAGATCTTAAACATCAAACAGTCAATCCTCACAATAATTTGTGAGACAGGTAAGTATCCCATTTCGTTTTATAGAAGCAAGCACAGACGGATCAAGGTCCAGGCTGCAAGCATCTGCTCGCTAGAGTCATCACATTGTTTCAGTGATGAGCCTGTGAAATAGCTGTTCCAAAATGGACGTAAAGGTTCACAGGTGGGCTTTAAATGATTCTGTTAAGTTCACAGTGCAAATCATTATCAGAAATTCAATTTAATCACAGGAGTTCCCAGGGGTGTTTTATATGCTCAGTCCATTACAGTAAGCTGCCACTAGGAACAATGATAAGGTAATAAAGTGGCTCCTGAAAAACTTATTAAATGTGCTTTTTGTATTACCGATACCCACAGAGATGACTGAGTTTTTCAAAATCATCATACCATTCCACAGATTGCTTTACAGAGAATGGGTCACAAATCCACTTCAGCTCTTGAGCTTTGTGTCCATAAACAATTTAAAGTGAAAAGTTTCTTTCTGGTATTCTGGTTATCAGGGATGCAGTTATACAGAATGACTATCTGCTCTGCAGAAAATTAACGGTGAAGAAAATATCACACAAGAGGGGCACAAGTGGAAAATCTAAGAGCAAAGTGCTGGTTCTTAGAAACCACGTTATGTGAATGCCCCATACGTAATCAGTTTGGGAAATGGTGGGCTAAAAGTAGGGCCAAAACGCAGCAGAGGTGAAAAGACCCAGGAGCAGCCTTCTGGCCCAAAGAAAGTTCAGACGTAATTCTGGTGCTGGCATTTAAACAAGATGCAATGGTTTCTTCCGAGCCAGAAAGCCCTGAAGAGGTAAAACATGCAAAATAGAAAGACCTACCGTATAGATGAGCAATGCATGTGCCTAACTCTAACCCCAAACCTCATCGCTCCACTGGGGAGGGGCAGCCCCCCCTCTCCTTGCTGTTTTGCTGCTTTCCTGACTGCTAACACCACCCTCACATTAATTACAGCTAATTACACCCTGGCCTATGTTGAAAACCAAGAGCCTGGGTAGCCAGGCAAGGTAATTGCTCCCGAGAGCCACCTGAATTCCTGAGTATATAGCTACCCCCTTTTCTGTGAGGGGGCCTGCTAGTCCTGCGGATGGAGCTTGTGGCAATTCTCCTCCCAGCATTATTGCACCTGAGCAAGGGACTTGCATCAGGCTGTGTCACATTGCAAACATGAACAAAGCTGCCAACGATTTACTCACTTTGCACACCTAATGAAAGCTGTCGTTTGAAATAATTAGTTACCAAGGTATTTCAAAAATTACCACGACAGCTCATGCGTGCTCTTGCTGCAGTAGTAAGCACAAGGTGTCACTGCCAGGTTTCTCGGCTTTTTAAATCAGGCCTGCTCTCTACAGAAAGCCAGCAGAAAATGAGTTAGGGCAGCAGCTGACAATGTGCTATGTTACCCCGATCTCAGTATGACTATTTTCTGTCTCCACTACAAGGATCTTCCACAGCTGTAGCTTAATGCGTTTGAGAACAGGTCAAGCATTCACGTACCTGAATCTACCCAGGCAGTAGGATCTCAGGAGGTGACTGTTCACTGTAGCCAATTTTAGGTATCTCAAGTGTCTTGCAGCAACCTGTACCAGGATGGATATTGCCTTGGAGAGAAGGCATCCGCTGGAGAGCTCGGGGCAGGTCCTTGCTCTCGATGACCAGAGAGAAGCCTCCCCACCGCTGAAAAAAGCACCAAGGCAAGCAGGCCCACCCTGCCAGTATGCTACAAATTCACATTCTCTATCTTACCCTCTTCACATCCTTGAGCAGAAAAGCCCCATAGAATAAAACAGCCTTCAGAAAAATAAAAGTCCCTTACAGGGTTCCTTGTAAAGAATTTTCCCGATGACTGATGTCTTACTTGTTCCATACTGTCTTGTCTGTGCTGCATATACGCTATCTAAAGGCAACCATAATATTCAAGTCTTGCAATAAAAGTTGTGAAACAGAGACTCCAGATGTTATTATTCCTTAAATCCCGGGCAGCATACTCCCCCTAACTGTTTGAACAATTCATTCCCAAGTTATGTATGCACTAAAACAACTTAAGTCAGTTGTGAACAATTACAATAGAAAATCACTCTCCAAGAAGCTCTGCACTTTATGATAAATGCTAAAAGGAGATTAAGTATCTCTGCTGTACCATCACTTCTGCCTGAAAAATCACAGAGAAAACTGCATTTATTCCTGGCATTCTAACCAATATTTATCCTTGGTATTCAAACAAATTGCATACTTGTTTTCAAGGCAAGCAAAACCAGTGACTTCTTAATATTATACAAGCTGCCACTCAGTGTATTTAGGACAAACAGTTCATTAATGAGCAGTCTTCTTAATACGCTCTGAGAAACACTAATTATTGTCTCCATTGGTCACCTTTAGAAGGAAAGACACAGCAAGTTAGTAAAAGAGGGCACCAAGATGATGACAAGAAAGCTCTGACTTATGGCTTGAAGTAAGATGAATAGTGTGAATTAGCAACAGGATTTAGAACAGCTGGCAACGACAGAGTTTGCAAAAATTTAATACCTTGAATTTCAGATGTGCTTATTATAAAATAATGACCTCTTCTGAAAACTTAGCTAGATACAAGTGCCAGTAAGCCCTCCACTGCACCACAAGCAGAAAGGGCTACAGAAGAAAGGTTTTTGACAGTAAAATATGATGAGCAAATTTCTCAGCACATTGTTTACAGTAACTCAAAACCGTCATGGACAGCGAAGTCCCAGGAGGAATTAATGAGGCATCAGTCCTTGGACTGCAAATGGTAAGTGTCAGATAGGCACTTGCAGTTTCTTACAAATTTATTACAGGTAAAGCAGACATCTTATGGACAGGTGGAGGATTTCAGACAACTCCTTTTATTGTGTTGCTAGCAGCAACACTGTGTATCTATACGTTCTTGAATCTTGCCCCGTATGAATACAGAAGATTTAGGCGATAAATTTCATGAATCTGAAAGTGCTATGTTGTACCTGATACAACTAAATCCTATGTCACTCCCTAAACCAGACTATATGACACTGTAATAACTGTTGGGAACGCCAAGCCGATAAACTAACGTGCTTATTGTTGCCAGAGTGTCAGAACCCCAAAACAACCAACCTTCTCCTTTGTCATTAATGTAATCAGTCTGCAGAAGCCACACAGATTTTATTCATTTACCCTGTTTCCAATCCCCACCCCAACAAAACCAGTACATTCACACCCCTGCAAAAAAAATATTTTTTTTTTTTGTATCAATTCTGGGTGATTTTCTGATTCTTTTGTACTTTTCTGTATCCATCTATATTTAAAACAAAGTAAAGAGGTCGTTTCCAGTCATCACATCCCAGAAACATTAGTCGAAAAGATTATTTTGTGATATAAATCATTGCTGTAGATTATTGCCAGGTATTTTCCCCCTCCTCTCTTTCTTCAAACTGTAGTTAATCCTCCACACCATTTCCTACATACATCCCCTCCTCCTGCCCTAAGGATAAATCTCTCAATCTGCTTCTAATAATCTGTCAAACTCCTTCTCTTGGCTATTTTGTACCAAACCATCCCCTACCCAAAATGATTTTATCAAACTCTTCTCTCAACTCAACACTTCATCAATATCAATCTCCAGTTCTCTATCTGTATTTCATAGGTCCAAGTGAAGCTATACACACCAAAAAATCTGCTTTGTTCTCTCAATTTGCTACCCAACACGGCAAACACAACTTTGAAGTAAATCAACTCAACAGTTTATTTTTATTTTCCATCTCTAAAACCTCTGCTGGGGTCAGAAATGGTGGCAGACACCCACATATGGAGAAATCAGGGGAAAAAAAAATACAAATACTGCAGTTCTAGAGAGACTGATAAGTGATGGTGAAATGAGATCAAAAGGGCTTTCACTGACCTCCTAAAATTGCCCTGATCTTTTGTGCACCGAAGTTAGCAGCAGATCGCTGAGAGTAAAGGATGGCCTCGTCACCAATTTCACAAACCCTCTCCTGCCAGCTAAATGGCAGAAGCAGCAAAGCCGTTTCACTCCTCTCAACCTGCCGTGTCTATCAAGGGGCACTTCCTTCAGACCACGTGCCTTCAGTAAATTCACCTCTAGTCACTGTTTTTCTCTTTTTCACATACTCAAAAATGATGCATCGACTTTAAGCAGTAGAGTGTTTTCCCTATAAAGCATGCCCATGACCACTTCATAGAATTAAAACAACCCAGTGTCCAATCCACAGCGCTGTACAAATTGCAGAAAACAGTAGCAAGACACATGGCCATATCATGCCATTGATTTTTTTTTAAACGAACTCCCAATTGGAGTCAATAATGAAATATGCTTACAAATCAATGACATGCCTACTGCATGGTGATTAAGTCTCTAAAATGAAGAAAATCCATTAAGACTTTGATACTTAAACACTCCCAAGTCACTAACTTCTCTGTTTTTGAAATTCCTCTTGACTGTCTGTCAAGCAAACGCATTTCATTCAACTGCAGCATTAAAGAAGTAATATTACAACTCTCAAAAATCCCCAAAAGCAAATTATGCCAAAAGCTGCAATACAGAGAGGCAGAGTATAAGTTATCTCAAAGTGCCTCAAGGCCACTATTTATACTCATAAACAAAACTTGTTTTAATGTTAAAATGATGCAAGGGCAGAACATGTCTGCAATGATTTCTCAGGATGAAACTGTTGACTGAGTAAAATTAGACTCAGTGCTCTCTAATCTTCCATTTTTGATTTCATCATAACAAAAATTCAAAGCAATCTTCAGCCCTCCCCTAGGAGGTTGTTAGTACAAATTGTTGATGTTATACCAAAATGACACACACAAAACTTGTCGTTGCAACTGAGATAATACCAGGTCCTGCCTGCACCATCTGCAGGAAAGCAGCACTGACAAATACTGAATATTAGCCAAAATTAGGGATGAAGTGATTCAATTTCTTATTGAATGTCCCCATGCTTAGAAAGAGGAAAAAAATCTTTAGCTTCAGGTTCTGCAGCTGTCAGGGATGAAAGTGAGACAAACTGGACTACTCGTTTGGTCAAGATGGCAGTCTCTCTTCATATGGTTTTGGGCACTTCACTGAAAATGATATTGCATTGTTTTCCTGTTAATAAAAATGCAGGTAAAACGCACAGCATACTAGTCATTACCAGAGACAAGTGCACAGCAGTCACTAATTACCATGGTCTCTGGTTGTTCCAGGTGCAGTCAGTAGCCAAGAGAGCCATTTTCAGCTATCCAGGGATTCCTCCTGAAAAGTTAAATTACACCACCCAAGTCCCTGCCCAGAAACGTGGGAAAAGTTGATGACTTCCCTTGGGCAATCTTTAGAGATAATATGTTACTGAATTGGAAGGTTTCTTTGCTCAATTGCGGGGTTTAAAACGAAAAGAATTCTGCTGGTAGGTGGGAAAGGAAGAAATGCCAGGAAAAGTTGGAAAATTAGTGAGTAATAAATCAGCAAAACTCTTTCAAGCTAGATTCCTATCCCCTAGGGCACCTGGCAATCACCTAGGCTTCAGCTCTCCTCCCACTCTTTCAGGTGGCAATGATGCAGAACTTGTCAGTGGTAGCTGCTTTCCACCACTTTTTCCATGCCCAGTTGGGTTTACAGGTTTGCAAAGGCCATGACTGTTGGAGGAACTCCGAATTCCAGCAGGTGACTCCCTAAGGGATACATAGCTTGGGCAGGTCCTTTACCAACTCACCCAGGGAAGCAATGTAGCATCCTTCAGCTACCGGCTTAGGCAGCCCATGCCAACACAGCTCAGATACCCATCCACTTGTAGCGTTAGTCCTGTCCTTCACAGAATACTTCAGTATTGTATTGTACTTCACCCTATGCTCAAAGCTACCTAACAAGTTCTCCCTCCCCTGCCAGGGCTGAAGACACAGCTGATTCTGGGAAAAAATGCAAAAATTGAGAGCTTTTGCCACTGGGGAAGCCATCTCCACGGAAGTATGGGCTCTTTTATTCAGTCATTTTCTTGCTGTCTTTTTGACTCTCAACACTTGACCATCAACGGATTCTTCACTCCTAAAGGCAGACACATTGGATGCTTTCCAGGTCATACACAACTGAAGATGGGCAGAAAATTAAGCCCTTTGTTAATTTTAATTCAAACATGAGAGGTGCAAGTACTGCTACAGACATACTCTTAACAGGAAAACAACAGACATCAAAGCCCTGTCACTGAAAACATTGCCACCTTAGTACGAGATTCAACTTGGCTACAATGGTTTCTTCACGTGTTGCTTTAAAAAAAGCAGAGCCTGCATCTTGCATCGTATTTCTGCGTATTTACTGTTATCCTCTGCCTGATCTTTCTTCTGGTTTAAAGTCACAGAAAAAGACTTTGTCAGTTTACCACGAAGCGATGCAACAGGAAATGAAAGATTACCTCTGTAATTGATTTTATTCCGGTGCTTACATGTATGCATCATAACCACCTAAAAGCATGCATATAAACTGCGACAATGACTCAAATGCTGTTTCAAGAAACACTAAAGGACGTGCTTAAATCCAGGCCCTATGACTAACAGCGTGCGTAAAGCTAGGCAGTGCCGGCATGTTTGGGAATGAGTAACATGCACAGGTACACACATACCTACTTACCACCCATGGCCCTGAGAAGAAATGAGCCTTTGCAGTGTGCCCTGAAGGTCAACAGCAGATAACAGAAGGCATATTTTAAATGATGTGCTTTACAGCGAGCTATTAAGGCACCTGTTCAGCATTCTCATCTCCTAACTTAGTTTAAATGATTTGCAAAGCCTCGAATGTTTTAAGCACATCGAGTCAAAACTCTGTTAACATCAAACTTTGGGGATGGTAGTGATACTGTGCTTTTTCACTTTGACCGCTCTACAAGCTAGGGACAGATTAATAGTTCAATTATACAAATGCCGAGCGGAGCTTTGGTATTTAAGGTATTTTACCCCTGATCTTTGTAAAGATAGATTTATACTTCGGATGCATCAGCTGACTTAGAAAACATCCAGAGCCGGGCAGTTTTCTTGGCATTAACCAAAAGATTGGGTAAATTATGGAACCAATAAAATTGCCAAGATTTGTACTTTTCAAAACTAGTTGCTGCATTCCTGATTTATTAGCTAGAACTTCAAAGGTTTGTCATAAAGATAAATAAAAGAGCATGGATGGGAGCATAAATACATGGACTCGACAGCGCTAAAATACACTGTTTACAGTGAACCAAGAGAGAGCAGCATTTCAGGTCATATTTTATATCGAGCAGAGCAAAACATCAGAACTGATACAACTGATAACTGCTGTAAAGAGTGCAAAACCCTTTTCTCAAAGATGGAAAACCTTCAGATATAGTTGACCAATGTCCAGCTTTAAAAACTAAAGCTGTTGAAGTATTACAGATGGACTCATGTCCACTGTGATCCCAGGACCCTCCTCAACAAAAACCGATAGCCCTTTGGGAAGGGGAAGAAATCAAGCTCTCTCTCTACGTACAATAAACAATGTAAGAATGTGAAAAGGAGAGCAGTTAATTGATTCTGAAGATTTATGCATCAGAAAAAACAATAACAAAAGCCCCTTGTCTGCTGCCTTGGTAAAACCAGGACAACAAAGACGATGATACTCTATCCTTCAAAACTCCATTTGATTCATACGCTGTAATACACAGTACTTCCAGAGGCGAGCAAGTAGGTTACAGACGTACGAGAACAAGAGAAGTTCAACCAATTTTACTCCACTGAGAAAGGAATCAAAGCAGACAGCGGCTCACAAATGACACCCTGGTACCCCGGTAAGGTCAATGCCAACTCTGCTGTTCAGTTTGCTGAGGTCAGGCTTTCACAGTGTCCCATCACGTCGCTTCTCGGCCACACAAGCCAAATACTTTTCCACTTTGAAGACCAACCTGTCATTTCTCACTCTGTTACCCTGCCCTTTAACTGTCACTCCAGTGACACTGATGTATATCCCAGCAAACAGAAGGACAAATTTTTAAATTATTACGTGCCAGGAACTCGTTCCCTTCTAAGTATCACAGTTGCTGAATTGCTATTGCCTTGTACCTTATTAAGGCTAACGTTTACAATGTTGGAGTGTACACAGTACACTCATTAACTGGTTTTGCACTTACCAACTCTGAAGTTAGTGTTTAACTGCCTGGAAACGCTGTTCTTAAATCGAAAAGTTCTTCTCTATGTATACCATTCCTCTTAAAAATTACTATATTACTGGTATCTATACCCAGTTTCACAGACCATGAGATTTATTTTATTTTTTTAATAACTGTAAGCAATTAACTGGGAATATGCAAACACTGAATTTTCAAATAGCTGATTAAAAATGAAACATTTCTAATATTTCAAACAAAAAGATCTCAAGAAACACACTTGTGATTTAACAGAAAAACTGGGGCTAAACACAGCTAAGCCTTAGCATACCACAGCTGATTTCTGGTCAAAAATAAATAAATCCTGAAGTAACAAAAATGCTCACCAGAAAAAAAAAAAAATACACATCAGTGAATTTAGTGAATGTTTACTCTTTCAGGAGTCAGATTCCCACCAGGGATAATCTTGTCCTGGGAGACATGAGGGCTGGTGAAGGCAGCAGACACGTCGGTGGCCGCGGGGCTCTCCTGCAGCAGCTGTGCAACGCTTCTGGTTTGCAACCGCGCGAACCGAGGCTTTCTCCAGCTCCTTAAAGCAATCCCCAGTTAGCCATTCCCTTCCAGGTGTGAGACACCTGTTAATGAAGATTTTAAAAAGGCAGCAAAGGTCAGTTCCCAGAATTCGTGCTTGAGGGGCTCCAGCCTCAAAGCTCCTTAGCACCGCGCTGGATATTCTCCTGGAGAGCACTGCTCCCTTCCTGCTTTTGTGCACCAGCAAAGTCTCCGATACCTTTTGCAGAAGGACGAACACCTGCCAGCTTGGTGGTGTTTCAAACAACACACACATTCTCTCGGAAGTCTTTTTGTGCACCTAGTTTTAGAATCAGTATTTCTTTCTTAGTCTAATCTAATCTTAATCTAAACCCGGTGCGATGGGGTCCTTCCACCAGTGGCCACAGAGCTGCTGCACCAGGGCCTCCAGCACCAATGGGGAGAGCACATGGACCACGTGGACCACCCCGAGGAGAAGCACCCGCCGCAGAGGACGAGGTGCTCCCGGTCCCCGGTAGCCAGTTTGTTGCAGCTGCTCCCGTCACAGCTGCGGGACCAGGCAGCGCGCACTGGAATGGGGAACGCTGCTGCCGAAATCCAGCTGCTCCCCTTCTACAGGGGCAAAGGACTCACCGGAGAGTGATGCTCCCGAAGCTCCCTCCTCGTTTCCCCCTTATATCAAGTGAGTTTCGGCCTGTAGAAAGGAAAACCGACTTCCTGGCTCTGATGTCTGTTCTAACAGCTCATTTCAGTGCGAGTTTTGACAATGCACAAGGAGATGTGGAATCCACTTCTGCATACTTTTTACATTCTCTGTATTTTAGATCAATTGAGATTTAAAAAATAAGGAAGAAAGAAAGAAAGAAAGAAAAGCTCTCAATGGCTCTTTTATTTGAATAATGATGGAAATGGCATGTTATCATTCTGGCTAGCATTTGGAATGAACAATGCTGCATTTACTTGGCCAGAACCTTACTGTAACCCAATGATCTGCTGTTTTCAAACTTCAGAGTCCATAAATGTGTGTAAATGTTCTCAAAGACTGCTAGTGTAGCCAGGCTGAGCTCATTATGCAAACAAAGTAAGCAAAAAAGCCAATACGCAGAAAGAAGTTGAATGCGACTGTTCAGAGACTAAAAGGTGTAGAAAAAAAATACTTAACTCATTTTAGAGTAATGCCTCAAATTTAGAAGTTTAAGCAATGGCAAATTCAATGAGAACTAAAACAAAATCTTCTGTCTTTGCCTTGCTTTTTTCCCTCCTTTTTCTAAATACTTTTAAAATATCACTGCTCAAAAAAGCCAATTAACAGCCCCAGATCCTGAAATCCTCTGTCCAAACTTTCTAACAATGCCAGTACATTTCAGAGCAAAAAGGGTTATTCAGATTTTCTGCCCACTTCAACGTTAATCTCTGTCAAATCTGTCCAGAAAGGAAACACAGAAGACCAGACAAAAGCATGTGTCCACTCCCCAACAGATTGTTCACTTGATAAAAATGACCACCCAACAGTATCACAATTTTCTGTAATTACGTGCCCGCACGCAAGTTAAAGTGGTCAAGCATAAAGCCTCCAAACATTCAGCATTCCCCTGGTATGTCAAGACTAAACACACCGTACAATAATAATAATAATCTAAAAGTGTTCGTAGTTGAAGTTATCTTTGCTTGGGATTAACCAACCTAAAAAAATATTTTCTATGATCAGATAAACTAACTGTAATAACCCCAACTGAAATTTTAATCAAGAAATCTGAAATGTCCCTCCGTAAGATTTTTCATTTAACAGCACAAACTTTGATGACTTTAGGTCTTTGCTACAATAAAGTGAATGCTCTTCAGAAATGGAACAAATTTGCTCAACTTCTCACCAGCCTGAGGTGTTCTGAGACATAAAAGCAGTGCATTGCTCCCAGCCTTCTGCTGTACTGAGGACCACAGCTAGTTTAGGTAAAGCAGACAGGGAACAGAACTAAACAACTAAATATATTCCAATTCGGAAACGTAATTTCTCATTTAATTGGACAAATGAATGGACGTAGGTAGTCAGAGGAAATCCAGTGTGGGAAACCAGAATAAGCTACACTAAATTTGCAGTTCACATCTAAATTTCTAATGGATTTTATCTCTTGAGATATACTGCTATATTCTGTTGCTTATAAATGACACTATTCCACTCAAAAAGCCAGAAAGAGAAGAAATAGAAGAAAAACATCTGATAATCACATAGAAGCACCGTATAGTTTTCTGCTGTAGCTTTGTGCTCAGGTAATGAAGTGGGATGACACCGCGATGATTTTCCACCTGTCAATACTGCTGAGCAATAATGCTGCCTTCTAATGGCTAATGTGCCCATCTCCTTAAAGAACGGGAATATACGGGGATGCATTGCAGAAATATATATATATATATATATATATATATATATATATATATATTTGAAACTGAGCCATTTTACTGTCTCTCAACCTTACACAAGCTGTATCATTAGTTATTTTCAAAGCTGTAGGATTTAGGGAACTCGAAAAAAATTCAAACTGTAGATGATGTATATTTCTGGGGAACTGCATGCCATGCTGATCTCCTGTCAGTAAGCAAGACCCATAAAAGTTCTATTTAGTGACACCTCAAATACTTTTCCTGTAGTGGGCTGGAAGATAGAAATCATCCTAAATAACCAGCTCTCAGCAAAAAACAATAACCTGTCTCAGCGTTAAATGTAGTAAAAATACAATATGAAGAAATTGCAAGCCTTTATGAATGCATTCCGTGTTACATATGCCAAAGCCACTTGGACTTCAGATCAGCTAGATTCGTCTGACAATTCAGCAAGGTTTTTTGTTGCTTCCTCAGATGACAGTCCTAGTGCCATCTCTAACAATGCTACACAATCAAGTTGCCTATGCAAATTAGCACATCCTAATTGGCAGCAGCTGAGCTTAACTTCTAATGAGCCGATCCAATTGTATATGTAAATGTCTGCTGGGATTGATTATTGGAGCTAAACAATAGCATTTAGAGTTTAGATGGCTTGGTTTGCTTCCCTCCCACCCACAGAGTTTTAAGATAGTCTTGAAGCAAGCAACAAAATCTCAGTTTGGCTACAAGCTATTTGGTCATGAACCTCGGTTTTAGAAATAATTCATCTGAACAGTTCTGAATTCTGACTTAAGTGCGTGTAACCGAGGACAGCGTAAGATAGCACTTTGTGATTACATTTGTAAAAGATACTAATGGCCTTCTCAAGAATCACTCATTCTTACAACCAAATTGACTATCTGTCCTAATTCATGATCCGTCTCATTTTTCTGAAAGAGATTAAAGAAAGCAATTTTTCTGCCCGCTATTTACATAGCCCAGAGTCTAGCCTGGCTAGAGCACACAAGCTTCTGTACCCAATTGCACTACAGCGGCAGATATGATTACTATCATTTGTGGCAACTTTGGCCTCTTAACCCTGATCGACCAGGCAGCTATCAATACCTAGCCCAGAGTGGGATCAGCCTTCAGCATAAATCAACAACTGCTTCAGAGTGCCCTAAAACAGGAGCTTTTATATATAAAAATAAGACCAATGTAAACAATGCAGAATTGTGAACTTTGACTTTACCCACTTTAGCATAATCCCATACTGAAGTCTTTGCAAATAAATTGACAATTCCAACGCAAGAGCAGTTACACTGGAGCAAGACAAAGGTCTACATGGGCAGTTAATTGCCTTTATCGCCGGCCAGTAAGGGAAGCTCGCACAAGAGGGAAAGAACGGGGCATGCAAGCGGCAGTACCTCCCCAACACCACCTCGCTACCACCGAGAGCACTTCCGAGGGCGAGTGCTGCCGACAGAAAGCTGCTCTACACCGAGACCTTGAGGCGACTTGGTGGCGGCAGCAGCTGAACGTGCTGACAAAGTGGCGGTGACTCACCTCTGGAAACGCTCCCCATCTGTAGGCACACAAGAGGCCACCAAACCTCAACCGGTTCTTCCATGGACGCGCTGCGTGCTGCAATCTGCACTCAAGATCTTACAGCCGAATAGCATTTCACCGCTTCCTTGAGACCAAAACTGAACCTGCTCCCATACACTTCCCAAGGGGAAGGACCTTGCACTCTGCTGGGCAGCACTGCGTCAATCCAGCTAATGTCATCTACACAGCACTTGTAAGCTGAACAGCAAAATGAATCCCTGATTCTTTCAGGGAAGAATTTCACAGTCTGTAAGTAAAAAGCTCTGTTTGTTATCAACATTTGCCTTCTGATGCTAAGAATTTGGAGTCATGGAAAATTCAGACTGACTGTTTGTCCCTGGAAGAGAAAACTGTATAATTTAACACTGGTAAATGGACCATGGACATGGATAGAAACATCTGTTACTTGAGCAACGTAGGCTATATTTTTCTTTCAACTTGGTAATATGAGGCACCAAAGAGAAAGGACATCTGGCACAGAATACTTCATTATAAGCTAGAACTTTTGTGACTTGTAAATGCACTTAAACTGGGGGATGCAGAAAACAGAATTAACATGTATTTTCCAAAGCAAAAGCACTGGGCAGAAAACATACATGTGTGTGTGCGTGCTCTTTCTTAATTTGTCCCTTTTAAAAAGAAGAATGATTTTATCCTTTCACACTCCAAAAGCAAATACTAAAAAGTCTGGAAATGAAAACATTCCTGATGAATTTGTTTGTATAAGTAGAGAGGAAAACCTCAAGTGACAGCTGGCACCTCAAATTTTGTAGAAAACACCACTACTATCGCTCTTCTGTATTGTTACTGACCAGCTGGTTATTTACGGGCCTTTTGACCTCAATTTGTTTTAAACTGGGAATAGTAGAGTTGAACAGAATATAAGATAAGGGTAATTATTTTTAAAGAACAGCAATGTAAAACCAGAGCATTATTTTTTTCCAGACTGACATTAACTTCCACACAAACCAAAGGCAAATTGTCTGGCAGGAAATGAGACCATTTCAGCTGCTGATTCCAACTTTTACTTCACATTTTTTATTTCCCTAGGTAGAATATATCAACTACAGAAATCATCACCAAATTTTGCTAGAAATTACCCCAGAGAGTATTCAGTCTATATAGAAAAGTAAAAGATTTATCTTGATATCACTTTGAAACCACATGGAAGTGATATCTTAAATGCAACTTCTGTTAAAGGTGAGTTTTAAATCACATCCCTGCAGTAGATATTCAAATAATGGAGTGTGAATAACTATGTTTTGCCTTTAAACAAAGGTGACACAGAGGTTACAATCATTCTAAAATCACCTTTTGAGACCTATTCAAAGCCTGGTATACTTAAAAAAAAAAAAAAAAAAAAAACACTAGTTCAAAACCAATGGCAACAGAGCTAAATAATAAAGCTTACATGGATATCTTACCTTTTTAAGGAAGAGAGGGGAAAAAAAAAACTGGTCCTGAACACAAGCTGCAACTAGTATTACAATCACCTACACAGACTAAAACTAATTTTTTTTTTGTGCAAATTATGCAAATTTTTACTAGAAGTGACTCTAGCTTATGATATTTCACCTTTTCTTTTTGAAGAATTTCAGACCTCACCACATCCCCTACAGCATTATCCCAGTGTCCTTTCTACATTGGTATTTTATTTGTTCTGTGAATCCAGCACAGAAGACCTTTTAACTTCCAGCTTCCTGCAGATATTGATTTGAGCGATCATATTCTTAAAAAGCTGATACCCATTTACATGTAGACAAACTCATTTTAAAAGAGACCAGAAATATCATTTCTGCTTCCTTCAGGGAGAGGAGGGGCTGAAAACATTTGCATGGTCTCTTATTCCAATATTTGATTATAAGTATTTATTATTAAACTCTTTAAAGATGTATGAAAACAAAAGCTTGACGGACACAGGAACCCTTCGTGCTTCCTCACCTACGCTCTCTGTATCCCAGCTCCACCGAAGGCAGGGATGCAGTACATGTTCTCATGTACTGTTAGAGGTCCCCCACATTTGTGTTTCCTGTTCTAAAGTGATGGCATACAACCGTATCCAAACAGTGTGTCTAATTGGTATGGCACTGCTCTCCTACAATACGCCTTATGAGCAGGGATAAACAGATGTGCTGCACATCGACCATGTCTGTAGAGCAATTTGTTGTGAGAACTGGTGCACTGAAGCTGGAATGGCAACTACAATGAACACGCATCCACAGAAACGATCTGGGCCTTTTATCCTGCTTTATGGCGGCTCCATTCCCTATCTTGGTGGTGAGAAAATGTACTCCATCTGACATGCCTTAAAGAAGCAGAGGACACAATACGAGAAAATAATGCACCGTGTGCTTTATAAGTAGGTGCCCCTCAAGATTTTGTCAGTATTGAAAAACCCTACTGAAAGCAAACATAAAATAAAATAAGTGGAGGACGTGGAATCACAGAGAGGCATGGATAAAACAAGGGAAACCTGTTTGTATGACAAGTCATGAAACCAACCTCCGGAGACAGAAAGGATAACCGTGAAAGAAACACAGCAACAAAAAATGCACAATATAAGACCACAAATTCTTGCTCCTCCATAAAACTGCCATAGCTAACTTTATCATGTTTACATGGGATGTTGGCTTGAGTTTAAAGGAAACGCTCACTACACTATATATAGTTGGCAAGAAAAAAGGTTCCCTCCAAAGCTTCTGGGAGCATGTGTTTTTCTGAATACGTGGAATAAAAGTAGCGATTTGTGCCATTAGAACATATATTATTCGAAAATGTGTCTGTATGACTCAATCAGATTTCTTCATTTAAAAATATAATGTAATGTAATTTTATTCAACTTTTTAGAAGTGAAATACAACCCATGAATAACCTCTTTCAAATCTCTGCCATGAGAGCAAGTTCTCTAAATGTTATTCTGAAGCACCAGATAATGACTCCCAGCATCTAAACCCCAAACCACTTGTGAAAATTCAGCCTTTCAAAGTGCTCTAACTCTATTACTTCCAGCTGCTTGCATCTGCCCAAATGTACTGAATCTCACACAGAAAGCCAGTAAATCAAAAGAGGAAAGTGGAAGAAAACGAGAGTAACAGAACTCCAAAAAAAAAAAAAAACCAACCATGTACTGAAAAATAATTTGCTGCTATTAGGGTCTACTGAATTCTACATATTTTCAAAAACACCCGAAGTACTGAAGTTCCTAGACAGCTCTTTCCACAAAAGAAGCCATTTCAATCCTAAATGTGCCTTATATTTCAAAGTAATTTTTCCTCTAAAACCTGCATATTACCACATTCAGGAATGATTCCATAAGAAATCTCACAGTAAACACATATCCTAGCCCATGATGTTTACAATATCTGCATATATATAGCAAGCAGCATAAGACAGCTGAAATTAGTCTTTTAGACTGCAAAGATTATACATTTTAAACAGGAAGCTTAAATACAGGTATAGCCAGTTCCAGTAATCTGCACATTCCTCATCAGATGCAAAGATTAAAACTTATCAGCCTTCAGTAACTTCGAAGACAAACAGCTTAACAAATGGGTACAATTTTTGATGCCTTATGATTTTAAGTGTCATACAACAGACTTGCAAATACTTTTTATTCTATTAAAAAATAAAAGATTTCTTTTCAAAAATGTTAGGGTACTTTTGATTTCATTTTTTATAAAACTTTTCTAGCCTTCCTGATTATTTTGAGCACAAAAAAAATGCAATTGCAGTATTTCTTCATCCCCTTTGGTTAGGTTATTTTTACCAAATGTGTAACTGACATAAAGCTCACATGCAAATGCACACAGTAATGAAGTCACCAGTACTGGACTCTTCACCCTTTCTCTCCAAAACATTTGTCCTTCATCACCAGAGCTAAAGGATGCTTTAGCTCTCTGGTAGTAATAGTTCCTTTTTTTCTGTCCACTGGAGAACCACCACTCTCACAAACACATGTATAAAAGGCAAATATTTGCAGTGCCTCTCCTTACCATGAATTAGTACAGTCCTTTCCGTACTCCTTTTTGGTTTTTCAACAGACACTTCAGTTGAAGGAAAATCTCAAATATGGCAAAATGCGAAGCTGGAAACATCTGTTTAAGAGAAGTATCTTCATAGGTCTTCAAAAATCTTAATTTTACCTTTCATCAGCCCCAATGAATGTCATTTTGATCTCATAATTAGATTCAGGTGGGAGGCATTACCTAGATAAGTCATATAGATGACCTAATTTCCCTATATTTTTTATTTTCCTATATTTTGCCAAATCTGGCAAAATGCTCTGAAGTACAGCTATACACAGGAAATAAACCCCTGCTTTCACTGAAACCAAAGAATTTGCTATAAAATTCAATCAGAATATGATTTCAGGTCAAGAACAGGCCTTGAGCTGAGAACAAATTAAAACTGCAGAGAAATATACTATCAGATTTAAGATTAAAACAAGCTGAGAACAGAAGTGAATTGAACAGAAGATCCCTCAGACCACCAACCTGCTTTGGAAATATACCAGCAGACTTTGCAAGACCTCTTTGCTAGCTCCTGTGCCTGTGTATACCATCCACATACAAGAGCAAACAGCCATTCTTACTGATGTTCCTTCCAGTAGGAAACATGATCATTTCACACAGACAGTGGTTAGTCAGGAGCTGAGACCTTACATATTCCTCACCTCACTCCTCACTGTGACAGATTTTCCCAAATTAACCACTAACATAGAGCTTCATCATTTTATATTAGTCCAATTACTAAGGGCTAGTGGTTACAGTAATTTGGAGTCTAAAATTCTGAATAAGAAAAAGTCATGAACTTTACCCTGCTACACTTGCAAAATAAAAAGAGATAAGCTCCTACATTTTCCTACCAACAGCTCTGTCCAAGAAATCTATGTGTCCAAGCCTTAGAAGGAACTTTGAGTCAAGAAAGAAGGTACGTCATAACCTTTCCTAAATTCATACTATGTCCAGAGCCACCCTTCCAAATTCATGTCCTTGGTTTCAGTGGACTCTTGGTAGAGCACAGCTAAGCTCCACCAGAGAGGCTGATGATTGTATCAAACATGGTCAAAATTTCAGCGACTCGCACTGATCGAACTGGAGAGCGAGCCCAATTCTCAGCAAAGTTCAGCTGATGGGGTCCTGGGATATGACCTGCTTAGTTGACATCTTGATTCTGGCATTGAATTGGCACGACTCATCCCACATGCTTGCTATACTGACTGAAGAGCAGAAGCCAATACGCTCAGCCTACGTGCTGTAAGTGAGAAGACTTTTTGGTAGCCATGTTAGGTATACTGATCATGAATTGCACTTTACCATAAACACTTACCAAGAAATATTCATGGGGTGTACAGCAAGTACTGAGAGAAGTGGAGAACAACAGCCTTTAGAAGCCACCCGAAATTGTGTCCACTACAAATTGGTCAACACTGAACAAAAGACACACTAAAGTAACAGTAACAAATCTCAAAAACATCAGGGCTATAGGTTAAATTTGAAATTTGATGGGGGGGGATTTGTGATAGAAATATAGGTAAGCTACCTAGCTTAGGTAAACTAGACAGTAAAGTCTAGTACCCAGGCAAGAAAGGGAAAGTTCCAAGGACACAGCAAAACTTAATCTCAGTTGAACGATCTAGTCAGTGTGAGAGATGAAGATTTTAACTAGAAACTCTGAGAAAGAAGAATGCTGATGCAAAAATCAACGTTCAAAGTCATTCCACAGAAATGGAGGTGGTCTACAGTGTTCAACACTGTGCCATAAAAGGGAAGGATAAATATTTGCAGGAGCCACTGATTGACGTAAAATGGAAAAATCATTTTTCATGCTGATAGACGTATGTATGTTAGTGTGTGCTAAAGCTGAAAAAGTTGGAAAAATGAAGCCTTCTTCAGGACTTGGCTAAGAAAGCATGCGCTAGGACAAGAGTTCTTGGGAGCGTGAAAACAAAGAAAGGGTTTCCTCAAAGATACCATAGCATCTAAATAGTTTAGCTAACATCAGACTTGAATGATTACTAGTGTTTGCAACAAACATCAACTTAAATAATTACGGCAGCACTCAGTTTTGAAAAAAAAGCTGACATAGTTAGGGTTAAATCTATTCTTCTTCTCTTGGTATCTGACCCTCATAGTACTTGCAGTGCTGCTACTGAGTGGATGGGTCATTCTTTTCTTCTGTCTCCCCCTTCTCACTCTTTGGTGTTGTTGTTGTTTCCTCCCTTAAATAAGGCACTTCTCATGCCAAGTGCAATACAGAAAAGGTGCACTTCATCTTGTCAGGTTGTGTCTTATCCTTGCTAACATTCCAAACATACAGAAGGCCTGTCTAAAAGAAATGGCATCAAGTGAGGCCTAAAATGTCAGCATGAAATGTGAAGGCAACTTCTTTTTCACACAGCTTCAACCGTAAGATTTCGATGCTTCCAAAGCTCGTCATTTCAAATAGAAAAAGAAGGATTAGAGCCACAAGATAGCCAACTGAATTCATTCACCTGCAATCTGCTCCCGTGCTCAGGGTTTCAGGCATTAACAGTCTATGTGGGCATTAAAGACAAGCTCCTACAGGGAAATGCCCATGTTGTACTGCAGAGTGTAATAAGAAAATGTTCTTTATTTAGCATCAAATGTAAGGCAGATAAATATTTGCAAGATTAGCTCAGCACAGGCAGCACAAGACTCCTGGGAATTTTGTAAAATTAAAGTTACAGTCGTCACTCTGCCTCAAAGTGAAGGCAAGTTAAGAGTCTCTTCATTCTATATTAGCAAATTTCACGGTGTGCTCATGGCACACTTGAAGTTTCAGTCGCTCACTTTAAGAGTTAAAATATTGCTTTATTCTGACTTACTGCTTCTTGCAAAATATTAAATCCTTTTCAACCATATACGTATGCAGCCTAACATCTAATTATATTTTGCCATACAAAGTAATATGAAATAAACATTCACTTTAAATATCATTATCTTAATTATGGTAATGGCTTCAGGAGAAACCCACAGAATTATGGCTGATGATATTAGTCTGCTCAGTCTCAGAAAATAATACACACCCATCAGCAACGTAGGTGTCTAATAATAACAACAAGAAACTGCAGAGCAAAAAGGTAACTATAGCTGAAGCTCTCCTGACATTTACTGAACGCTGCTAAAATCAATAAGTCCTGGATAAAGACGGCCTGTTTTCAAAGGAATCCGAGTTCAGCCATTTAAGTTTAGTTAAGAGGAGTTCTTATTTTTCTCCTGGTAATACACATGTTGGCTTCCTAGCTAGTAACGTGCTCCCTACCTGACTGGGATAGCTCATTACTGAATGAGGTAGACTCCCATAGACTAGAAATCCAGAAATCCTTTTCCAGCCTGTATGCACTAGGCTGCACTCCTCTATGAACACGTTGGAAGAGGGAACAAAAACAGGAGAGGGAGGAGATGGAAAAAAATGGCATATGACAAAGGATCTGTGACCAAAGGAGAGGAAAGATGGGGGGAAAAGAGAATTAAGAAAGCTTTTACTCTGTGTAGATGATGTAGCTTTACTCCTGATCTAATGCCATTGTACTGTGCCTCTGGCAAATGTCACAATAGGATAATAAAGCATAAACAGCATGAACGATGATGTACAACCACACCTCATTTATTTCAGACTTCAGTTTAAGACTCAATTTCTTTTCTTGTAATAACTGCAACAAGAACTGAGTTGGCTGCGGTAGGTCCTATCAAATAAATGTGATTTCAGCTCACTTCAGATTCCTGGTGGATTCTTTGCTGCAGTAACACAGAACACGACACTGTCTGTGCACGGAGAGACACAGGTTGGATAACCAGTGCCTGCCTGGCCCCTTTGTCCCATACTTACTGAGTAAATCCAATGTTCTTGGGATGTCTCAGAGAACTGCACTGTTCATGCAAAGCTCCCCTGAATGTGTGCTGTTATTGTGAATTAATGGGAAGATGCAGCTGTGACTCTTGCTAGTAAAAGTCCTTTGATCATACTGTACAAAGGGATGGTACTGTTGTCACATTTCAGAGAAAGAGATCAGCAGTTTTCATACCCATATGGTTTTCTGAATCTGAGAGAATCACCATCATTCTGTAAATACTTTGATTTTGGAGCCCTGTGACTGAAAAATGCCTGCTTATTAAAAAAAAAAAAGGGGGG